>CM052221.1:20458482-20502570 GCA_028454225.1 Lasioglossum leucozonium | reverse complement strand
TGGTCAAGCGGTCAAGTGGTCAAGTGGTCAAATGGTCATATTTTTATACTTCGTTCGTCCGGATCAATACCTAACCTATTCATTGGGTTAGCAGTGCTCATTGTTCTTGGTAGTATACTTGATGAAGTCGACGATCAGACTTGATAACAACTAGCCAGCATATACATATGTATAGGGTGTATTAGATGTATTGCTGATCCTTCGTCCGAGCGGTGAATCTACAACTCTGGTACGGTGGACATTTGTAAAATGTCCCCTATATCTGCGGAAGGTTTTATCATTTATTCCTGATGAAATCAGTGTTGGCAAGTCCAGGTTAAATGAGCCTATCTAAATTCTCGCGTTATCAGAACACGTATACGGTGTTGCATTAGAGATAAGGCGTCTCACGCCGCGCCGTTCGAATCCCGCAGCCTTCTCGCGTCTAATGCCTCCCCTGATTTTATTCCAGCGGCAGACCCCGGTCGTGCAGCGTGTACCAGCGACGGGAATTTATTCTGTGACTAAGCTGTTTAATTCAAAGTTTAATTCGGAGCGTTAACAGGAACCAATTTTGTAGACGGCGCGGAGATAAAGCGAACGTATGCCGAGCACGCGTCGATCCAACGAAATACACTCTCTCGTCGAGGATTTACTTGTTGAAAGTCCAAGCCTCTCTAAATTCTCTTTGTGCAGTGACAAATTATATCGAGAGCCAATTCTACTTCTATTTCATTCAAACAACTACGCGCCGCGCCGTATTCACCGAGAAAATAATCGCCCGACAGAGATCTTCCCGTAGTTTTCAGAAAAATGTGATCGCGGCGTATTGTAAACAAATTTGTGAAAAGCCGCGATGTTGGAGAAATTAAGCACTTCTCATTTTACGCTTAATAACAGTACCTGAAACATTGAACGCGTTTTCCTCGGAACGAGGTGTTTTTTTAAACTCGAGCGCACGTATAACTCAATTAATCTTGAAGTAATTAACGTGACAGTTTTTTGCGAACACTACTAATTACGTTATCTTTAGTTGGATGCTCGCGATTTTTCCACTGATTAATGGACCTTCTTTTTTCAAGCCTGCTATTTTGTACCAAATTTTAGGAAATTTCTCCAACTGAAGACATTGTCTCAGATTTGTAAGAAATACACAGATTTTTGGGACGCAACTTTGAATATTTTGCAAGCTTCATTGTGGCTTCAAATAGCAATCTATTAACTTTACATTATTAAACGATTTATTATTAAATTCCAGAAAGTACGAAAAAGTCATAAACGCTAAATTATTATTAATTTTTATATAAGTGCCACTTCGATTAATATCAGTTGTAACCGTTTATTTTATCTTGAGATATTTACGTATATTTGTTCAATACACGTAAATATATCAAAATAGTAGATTACGATTTTATCACGATTGTTCTTATCGAAATTTCTGTGACGGAGGTTCGTGCCTCCAGGAATGGATAACGGAGTGGTTCAGCGAAGGTTAGAATAAGCGGAGAGCAATATCTGGTAAAAGGAGAGTATATTCTGATTACTGATGATACACGATTGAACGCGTGTCAACGTGATTTATTATAATCATGTGTTAGTTATCTCCCGGAGTACCGACTCTCACAATTTTAAATTCGCTTCAACTCTAATTCGTATCCGCCTCGCGATTATAATTTGTCTCCACGTCTGGGTCGCAATCTTTCGCTTTTAGATTTTAATCGTTTTTGGTCAGTCCTGACGAGACGGTTTCGATTATGAACGCGAAGAGCAAACTGGCCTGTCTCACTACCCGTGCAATCGGCTGTTTCCAGATGATGTGCAAGGATAGAGACGGACACTAAATCCCAGTCCCTCCGCCACACCTAAGAGGTACTCCTCAGCACGTACGTGGAATTGGAGGAACCTCCGGTATCGATAGAGTGACCCTGATCGTGTATAGTCAGTCTGTCTAATTGCGAGCCGATAGGCGGAATAGCAGCGGGCTCTGGTCCGGCCGGATTACTCTGGATAGACACAGATGACGCCTATTTGCCTTTTTACCTCACATTTGCGAAAGGTACAATTATGAAATGCCAGCGGGGCACACGGTGGCGATCCGAGTGAGATTTCAATTGTCCAAACGAAGATGTGAGGGTATTCACGATACTCGGTTCACGGAAATAGTAACAATAACCAGTCCGGCTTCCGATGAACGTGGCAAATTGTCTATTCGTGAATAACTCACAAGAGTGAGAGGCACAATAATGAGATACCAGCGGGGCACACGGTGGTGATCCGAGTGAAATCTCAATTGTCCAAACGTATCTGCGAGAATATTTCCACGATTGACGTCCGCGTATCCCGTCGAGCGACTCACGAAAATTGTAACAATAATCAATCCGGCCGAATCTCGGATGGATGTGATTATTGACAATTTGACTCAACCCACAAGGACGAGAGGTACAATAATGAGATACCAGCGGGGCACACGGTGGTGATCCGAGTGAAATCTCAATTGTCCAAACGAATTTGTGAGAAGTTTTCCCACGACTAACGTTCGCGTACCGTCAAGCGACTCACGAAAAATTGTAACAATAATCAATCCGGCCGAATCTCGGAGGATGTGATTATTGACAATTTGACTCAACTCACAAGGACGAGAGGTACAATATGAGATACCAGCGGGGCACACGGTGGTGATCCGAGTGAAATCTCAATTGTCCAAACGAATTTGTGAGAAGTTTCCCACGACTAACGTTCGCGTAACTCGTCAAGCGACTCACAAAATGTAACAATAACTGATCCGGCCGAATCTCGGATGGATGTGGTTATTGACAATCTGTGCTCAACTCACAAAAGCGAGAGATACAATAATGAGACACCAGCGGGGCACACGGTGGTGATCCGAGTGGAATCTCAATTGTCCAACGAATTTGTGAGTTTATATTACGCGTTACCATTTGCGTCTTACGTGTACGACAGAAATTTTATTTATTTTGAATAGTGTCCATTCGACATTTTCACGCTCCGACGATTCTTCACCGACGCGTCGCCTTGTTCTTCGATTCGTGCTTCTAAACTGCGAAACCACGTCTTGCTCAAGGCAAGTTACACTTCTTCGAATTAATTTTACAATTTATTTGTTTCGCAGTTGACTACTACGCGGTTACATCCGTATTACGTTTGTTAGAAGGCGCGTTCCGACTGTGCCACGACGCGGTTTGCTATCGCGACTCCTCGGTTTGAGGCGCGCACGTAACGAGGTTGGATCGACGGTTTGTCGATTCCAACAGGCCGGTTTGGCCTCCCGAATACGTACCGGTTTTCGTCGAACAGACACTTCGCGAAAGCGTGTTTACTGGATCGCTCCCAGACGTAGAGTGCTCGATCCACGGCTCGCATCGATCTCCCTCGATCGCTATCGAGTGGGGATCGATGCGTACGCATGCCTAATGAGTGGGGACATCCTGCGGTCCTTTATTAAGACAAGGACCGTGTGTGACGTCGCGTACCGATATTTACTATTTATATTCGGGAAGCGTCTATATGTGACTAACACGGTCACACAGTATTGCCAGTAGATCGTCATATCGTTTAAATAAATTCATTTCAAGTGTGCCCACTAATTTTATTAGTAACATGAAAAAGTAATTGGATCGCAGATAATCCCTTTTGATTTATTGGTGAATGATATTTGCATTGTCCCAGGGGGTCCGCTGTCTGATACACTGAACGAATAATAGATTTTCTGGTTTATGCATTCTTATTGGCAGGTTTACGTATACAATCAATACGCGTCCCGAGATTTATTGGACTTGCATGGTGTATTTGCGATCGTACGTCACTATCAAGTATCGGTTATCCTTGTGAGTAATATCACAATCTGAACGTGGTGACGTGTGCCTTAGCCATTTGATGGTGTGCGAGCGCTAAATGCGGGGAACGTAGCACTGCGTTTCACCAGCATGTACTTTTTTGGGACTAACCCCCCACAACGTAGTGGTTCGATCGCGTTAGTAATCGTACACTTATCAACGTATCGAACGCCTCCCCGGCCCGTAAGGTAAAAGAGGGGGTATCTTTACGTTGAAAGTGCTCTAGCTTTGTCGACGGAATTTTAGTGTTCATTGCCCCCTGCAAAACTAGTTTCTGCAATGTCCGAATCTGTAAAAATATTTGAGGCCGTGAACTATAGTCCCCTTTTCTCGCGTGTACGTACGGATTCCAAGATCGAATCGTTGTAATCTAGATGTTTTGCAATATGCGAGTAGTAGAAAATCCCGTCTTTTAGAGTTGCGATAAATGACATGCCGCGCTGCACCCTGATATGACTGCCTCCAATTACTGGCAGCCGGTATGGCTGCCCCTGAGTACTCGTAGCTGGTATGACTGCCTCCGAGTACAGAGGTATTGCATGCCAGCAGCCATTGCATTCCCCGTAGCATCGCGTATAAAGGAATTAAAGTGCACGGGAGCTTTTAATATCGAATTTAATAAATTAACATGACGACAAACAATGCACTTGCTCGCGTTTGTCTGAAGATATTTATTATTTATTCTTTGTAAGTTAGCGGTGCGAAAGAATAATTCAAAAGTTATGACTAGTAAAAGGTATGATCTCTGTCTGCGAACCAGTGGATTCCTGAGATTGGAACTTGGATTCTCGGCGTTTTCTCTCCAAAATCTACAAACTTACATAAGAAAAATGTGAAAAATCTCTGGTTCCCTCAGGTGAAGTTTAACCAATTTCACTTATAACACAGTTTCGTTCGTTTCAACGTATTTATTTATCTCTCGCTGTTCGTTCTTCTCGAACGAACGACTCGCCGACCTGGTCCTCTTGAGTACTCGACGTTATAGAAAAAGAAAACCAGTTTATTTCGCAGGGAAACTCAGTTATTTATGCGAGAATTTTTGTTTTTTTTTTCAGGTGTCGGGGAAGGTTCTTCTTTTCGGTGAACTTTACGAGCAGCCGCAAGAGCCGCGGTGTGCGCGCGAAGCATCCTCCGCGTTCGCCGAATAAAAGTTTTTATTTTTCGGCCGAGACTCCAGTTCCATTTTAAGTACACGCAAGGGCCGAAGCCTGCTGTTTACCGAGGACTGTAAATTATTTTTCGGAGCGTTCCCTTTCCATGTTCCATCGGTCGCGACGGGAAATAGTCAACGTTGTTTCCTCGGCTGCAATCTTCAGCGGCAACGGGACGCTTTTATTTTTCTCGTCGTTCGTATACGTATACATCTCGAATTTTATTCGTTCGCGGCACGGAAGTCACTGCCACGGAGAAAACAGAATTGCCTTGGGAGCGAATTACCTCACGACCGAGCAATACCGGCGCAACTATTATCCGTTTTATTGCCTGTTCTTGCTGTCGTGCTGGGAATAGTGCCCGATGGCCATTATCGAATGGTGTACGTGTCTTCTTCATTGATATCCCTTCGAACACACGGACTTCGATCTAATCGGGTAATAGTGAACCGTGTACAAACCCATGGAAAATAAATCGGACGACGTTAAATCAACGCCACTGCGATTTGCGGGTAATTTATCTTCGACGCACTGTATAACTGTACGAAACCGTCACTCTTTGCGTATAGGAATAGTGTAACCACACCTCGGATCAATAAAAACACAGTCAGTATGAAAAACAAATAAAAAAGTCCAATTTTTTTTTGGCAAGTCCTGTCAATTTGAATTTTCTTGAAATTTTCTTTACACATCGTTTAGTAACCTAATTCTTCTAAATTCTCGAAAAAACTCGGGTGGTCCACTTTTGTAAAAGTTAGATCATTTCGAAGGGTGTATGGAGATTTTTTGACTGACTCTATATGAAAAGTTGCCGAATGGTAAATTTCCAAAATAAATGATTAAATTTATTTATAAATAACTTTTATATAATATTCAAATGGTTTTTTTAATCTCTTGATACTTACAGTCATAAAAATCAACAAAAAACCCAGAAATAGTTTTTCCCTTACATTTTCCACTGACAGTACAGTACACAGTACAGGATTAACCATAGAATATAGAATAATATTTATTAATTATTAATAATGTAAAATATTCTATATTAACAGTAGAATATATTAATTTAGTTAAGGTTAATTAAACTGGTCATCCGAGAATTGCTTTAGAATCTTTGAACATCAAACAAAAGAATGCTGTATTTAAAAAATGTTTATCTGTACAATAATTCTCCACAAACACACGTCTTCTTCACACGTGTGTATAGATTCCCGCAGGAATTCCCGGTGCGTCGCCTGCTCGCATTCTTGCCACGGATGCAAGAAATTCTTGTTCTACTTATGGGACTTCCACGAAAAAGCAGGTCGTCACCTCTCCGGTGCAAGAAATAAATTCGTACGTTTCCTCGATCGCAAAGGGAGACAGTAGATTTTCCAGCGGAGGAGAGATACCGTTCTCGAGTAATTATTTGAACGAGGGTCGGTGGCGAAAGTTCATACCGCGGCCGGCGTCATTACGAGGCAGCGTCAGCTGCCCACCCGCGCACTCCTAACCGAGATCTTCCGCCATAAATTACGATCACCGCTCCGGGCTGCACACAAAGTATGCGATGAAAATTCCTGAAATCAAAGGCAATAGGCGTGGGGAATGCGTCCTCCCCGATCACATCCGCCGAAACCGTTCCAATTCCGCTGCTCGTTTTAAGCCGGCACAATTACAGAATGGAGAGCGACGAAGAGAGAAGGGGTAGTTGAGAGAGAGAGAGAGAGAGAGAGAGATCTTACATTATATAGACCATGTGGTCCATTCAAGTTTAATCTTTTACACTAGGAGCTATTTTATCTTAAAAATTAACCATTTCTTTCAACCTACAATAATTCCATTTTATATTATTTTTCTTCGCAGCTATGCAGGCTACATTCAATATTTGCCTATAATATTGTAACAAAGCGTTTATAAACAAACACTTCGTATAACATTTTTTTCTTATTTTCACTTGTAGATCATGCTCCTACAATCTTGCCCGAAAAGTAGGAAACACCCTGTACATGTCACAATTATATTAGCAACGGTAACGATGATTAATTGCGTGTCTCATATCGATTGCGGTTTTCAAATAAAAAAAAACAGACTTTATTTTCACTTCTGTACACAACGTGAACGAGGTAAAACGTTCCCCTTGTGGTTCGAGACGCAAATCTGGAGATTCGGACGTCGAATTTCTATTCGTTGAGTTTTCTTATTAAATATTGTTACGGCGGCTGGTCACTGTGAAGTCGCCGTAATAAAGAATTGCCCGCGGTGGACAACCCTTAAGGAAATAAAAGAGTGCCAGAGGGGTTGTTACGAAAGCTGTTGACAAGCCGACAGTTGAGAGTTGCGATCGAACTGTCACACGGAGGAGATCGTCTAGAAAACGTCGCTATAACATCGTTAACCATTATTCGTTGTATTGTCTGGTTGTGTGTTAAATATTCAATAAACGGGAGAGCGCGATGCCGCGACGTATGACGCGTCCGTCTACGCGGAGTGCCTGCGAATTACGCAACAATATTATGCTATTTTCCGTGTGGTGTATTATTTATTAACGTTTCTGATCCTACAATAATAAGACGAGAGGCGTGGAGAATGCGCCTCTGATGACATCCACCGAAACCGCTCCAATTCCGCTGGTCGTTTTAAGCCGGCACAATTACACAATGGAGAGCGACAAAGACAGAAAGGGGTAGTCGATCGAGAGAGAGAGAGAGAGACATCTTACATTATATGGAGTCTCGAGTGTTCGGTTAACACGTCCGTTATCGATTTCCATTCGTCCAAACAGATGTCAAGTGACGACATCGAGAGAGCGCGGGGGGCAATCGTCCGTCACATTAACGGGTAACAATATATCGACTGCTCCTTGCCACCGTAATACGCGGAGTCGTGAGCCTCAGGGGCGGGGGTGGAGGCCGGGCGATGACAAAAGCTTTCCGCGCTACGAGAAACCAGTTCGCCACCCGTGCTCGCGCAATTGCGGCGAACAAAAGAGTAGCTGAACGCGTGTACACAAACGCGAACGAACGAACGAACGGACGGCAGTGGAACGAGGAGGCGATGCTAACTTGTTGCGTTCCACAAAGACGCGGTCCTCGATAATGGACCTTACCCCGATTCTATCCGACCAGCTAGGCGCATCGACTCGGAAGAAAAAAAGAAACAGAATCAGATTCGATTAAGACGCGATTCGATTGTCAATTTGCGAGCCCATTGATCGTTCGACGCGGTCGTTTCCCAGCGAATCGACCGACTCATCGATTGGAAGACCCGGCCGACAATTCCTTCGACTAATCGAATTTGCACCCAGCTGTTCGACGGGCTAACCAGCGTGCTCGTAAACATTTTCCAGGGATTCTAGTTTTTGTTTTTTTTTAGGGAATCATTTAGGAGATTTTCACTGTGATTCTGTCCACCCCTTGCGCTACGATTTACGTCAATCTTCGGCTTCGTAGCTGGTACTTTCGTAGAGAAGTGATCGGAAAAGAGTTCTCTGAGAATTATGAAACTTTACAGCGGGACCGAACCTTGGGTACTCCTGCTGCGAAGTTCTTTTATGGCGCCCCCTATATTTTTTTTAAGACAGTGGTGGCTAATTTTCCGGTAACGAAGATAATAAAAATTTATTTTACGAATTTTATTAATTTTAAAGCAGTAATTTTATTAATTTTAAAACAATAATCTTGTGAGGCATCAGTTGCACCGTGCCTTGGGCCGACCCTCCTGTGAAATAATTAAAAAAATTTTTCTTAAATTCCTCATTTTAAAATTATTTATTGTTTTCAATGCATAAAATAAGTTATTATCTTTATGTAATAATGTTATCTGATTTCCGTGTCACTTCTCGCATTGAAGGCGTGAATTCAGCCCCTGTGAAATTTCAATACCTTTCCTGGAATATCTCGACAACAAATTGACAAAAACTTCCGTCGTTGTTTCTACCAAACCGTGCATAAAAAAATGTTCTAATTTTCATTTTAAAAAATTCTCTTCTGCAAGTAGGTGCATAAAGTTCACGTATTAAAATTCATTTATTGCTGAATATGTATATACAGCGTCAACATTATAAACTTTGCAGCGAAGTTTTAATAAATTCATCCTTTCCGTCCCTTATCTCTGGTTTCGCGTAGGATCGGACTTGAGAAAAAGTTTCACAAGAACCGGTAAATGTATTCCGCCATCTTTTATCTCTTATATTGCGCGCCACGGCCTCGCCCGCCATTATACAACGTGGCTGCCATAGTTAATATTATTCCACTCGGACTTTTTCAACAGTGTAATCTAAATTCCCAAGTTATCGCTAATCAACGTTATAAATTATTGTTAATATTCTATACGTTGATCTAAAGAGACTTCCGATTGTCTTCAACCTAGTTGAAATTTTTTCTTGCGTCTATCGACACTAAAGCTAAAATATAAAACCTTGTATTTTTTATTTTACAACTATTAAAATCACACAGCCACTGTCATACAATTTCTTTATTCCAGCACATGGTATAATAAAAATTGTACACGATCTAAGTAAATACAGTCTTGTGATTTTCTTAAGGTGAAACATTTTAATCGATTTTAGTGCTTGACAGGTTTAGTTGTTATATTAATATATTATATTAATTTTATTATATATGGATATATTAATTTTGAATAGTCACCGTCGCTGGTTTCACGTTGTTTTGATCGTTGAGAATTCGCAGAAAAGAGATTTCGTCGCGGCGCCGCACCGGTATCAATCCACGGCAATATTGATCAACGCTAACTTCGGAAGACGTGCAGAGTGCACGCGCACGTTCGTCGACTTGTTTTGCGCCAGCATCGTTAATCCTATAATAAATTACCGAATGGATTGCGAGCTCCGGTGAAAAACACAGACAAAGGGGGGATCATCCAATTGTCCTCTGCTGATGAGACATTCGAGTTTCGTAACACAGTGCTAAAAAGAGGGCACGCGTATTGTCTAACGCGTAGGTAATTAAATCAAACAGTATTTCAAGTAGAAATACTTAAAATTTTCAATTAAAAAATTAATCATCTCAAACATTAATGCATTTTTATACAGGATAAAAAGCTGCATGATTTTCTAAAAAAATCCAAGTTGACTGTCATGTGTCCTTGACGCGTCCACCTACAAAACAAAGCTGATAATACAAAAAATATCTAACTTTTGGAAAATATTACTCGTTCTCAATTTGAACGACTGAATAATAAAACGAATTACTTTTGCACCTCGAAACTTTAGTTCTATATTTTTCATTTTACCATTATTGAAATAATAAAGTTGCATACATGGCAATCGATTCGACAAATTTTTTTATCCAAGCGCATACTGAGATAAAAAGTGCACAAAATCTAAATAAACGGAGCTTTGTCATTTTTATATTTTAATCGCTTTTAGTCTAAGGTAGGTTTTGTGTTAACATTATATCTCAAGAAGGTACCGTGTAACAAAAGAGCTGAAAGAACGTAATAAAAAGCGAAACGAGAATAACGATGTTAAACAGGATTTCTAAAATAGAGCCAACTACAGGGCAGCTGAAGCATTAAGGAATCGCGCGCGTGTCCCGATTCAAAAGAATTGATTTTTTTTTGCACACCACGATATGAAATATTTCCCAGCGAGAGCCAGCTGCAAATTCGAAGTATTGATAAAGTCGTTCGAATGAAACGTTTCGTTCCGAAGGTCCGATTTCCAGCATGCCAACTTTTTTTGGAAATATCATTTTTCAAAGTGCTGGCCAGTATAACTACCACATACCCTCCATCCGACTGACTTTATCTTTCCGAATGAATCGCGCCATTTTCTTTTTTACGAACTGAAACAAATGTACGATTTTATCACGGAAGTCGCGAAAATTTCTTTAAATTCTTACCATCATGATTTCTCTCTCTGTCTCTCTAAAAAGCTACCCCCGTGAACTGTGACCTACGACCGAAAAATGTTCGAACACGGAATGTTTTGCTTCGGCCTCAGCTCTCGGACGTTCCACGCTACTGCTCGACGAATCGATACTTTTAATAATTTTTAGCTTTTCGATGAAACGGGGAAACGTTGCATATAATATACAAGAGTAGAGAGATCGAGAGAAATCAATTTTTAAAAAATTTTATTAACTATTACTACTTCCGACAATAGCTAACTGATGTCTCTAAATGAAAAATATAAGCGGTTTTTCGGATTTTCATTTTTCTCGAGAATGTTTATCTAATCCCGATAAAAATAGACGTTAATAACCAGACACTGAACATGGTCATCTGATAACTTCAGTATAAAACGAGCAGTTTCTGGAATTTTTTGAAAATCGACTTCGCAATGAAAAATTTGGAAAAAATTCACAATTGTGAATTCGGTAGTTTCTGAATTTTTTCGCAATTGCTTGTTAAGCATAAGTTTCTAGAATTTTTTGAAAATCGACTTCGCAGTGAAAAATTCGGAAAAAGTTCACAGTTGTCTCTGCTGTCGGGTTTCTGAATTTTTCTTCAGAATTTTTTGTTAAGTATAACCAAAGAAATGGAGCATAATTCATGCTCACCTTGTAACTACCATCATGCTAGGGGTACGGATCCTTATACAGTTGTTACCTTCTTCCTCAGATATTTTCAAAGCAACGTATAATTCCACTGTGAATAATGCTTAATTATTCGAAAATAGCGAATTATGTTAACCCATTTCTTTCCCGGAGCATCGAGCTGGGAGTGCGTCACTGCGAAACACGTTGGTCTGTTTAAATAAATAGATTCCGTCAATTTAATGCGAACATTCGAGGGTATTTCAGTAAATGTAAATTCTCCTTTGTTATTGGCTCGTTTGAATGCAATGCGATCGCTCTGGCTCCACGGCAGATAAACTGAAACGAATGCCTGTGACGTTTAGTTTGTTGAAGCACAACGAACCGGTATAACGCGCGCGACAAAAGATCAAACATCTCGTTCCCGTTGACGTTGTTCCTTCAAACAGAATTCGACCGATCGCGGCACAACGATATTTACCCGGTCGCAATTACTTCATCGGCAAGATCGATCGATGGTAACGCGGAGCAAGTACCAGTCCACGAAAGTAGGCTCTATTTAATTAGCCGGAATTGTTTGAATATCATATTGCGCCGCGCATAACCGTGGTTACCCACTCTACGTCGATGTTCCAATTACTCTCAATGAGAGTTAATTGTTTAGTCATTGTTAACGTGTAAGCAACACCATCGTTCGAACAGGGTGTGTCCAATCGATCAAATATTTTCATGGACTTGTTTAAATTAAACGACTTCGATGCATCGCTTTTTTTTTGCACATTTTTTACAAAATTGAAATCCGGCGAATCGCTCAAAAATTTTAATGGATTCGTTCACATTTAACGAGCTCAATGCATCACTTTCCGTTCGCAATTTTTACAAAATTCAAATCCGGCGAGTCCAATCGATCAAAAATTATAGAGTGGGATTATTTAACGTACTGTTCGCTGCATTTTACAAATTCAATCCATCAAAGATTATTTTATAATTTAGAGCATGTATCCTTTTGATGGTAGAAAATTATTTTAAGAGAGAACATTCGTAAAATATTATAAAGGAACTGTTTAAATTCTCTGCATCCAACAAGTTCAATACATCAGATATCCTTTTAATGGTAAAAAATTGTTTCAAAATAACTGGAGTTTTATAACATCGGTAGCCGGTATGTGCAAATTCGTAAAAAATTGTAAAGGAACTGTGTACATTTTCTGCATTCAACAGATTCAATACATCCCATTTTTTATATACTTTTAATGGTAGAAAATTGTTTTAAAAGCACTGAATTTTTCGCAGAATTGAAATCCAGTGAGAGAGCCAATCTTCTAATGCAATTATCTGCATTCGGTTCTCTACATTTAGCAATATTTACATTCCGTTCACTACATTTAACATTTCTCGCATTTTCCGCAATTTCGATGTTTTCATCCCTTTAATGGCGGAATTTGGTATTAAAAAACGTTTCGTTTATTTGCGTCGAATGCAATAATATATTTTTATGAAAATGCAAAACATTTAGTTCCCTGATTCTATACAAAGAGATTCACCATCTTTCGTAAAAATTTTCATTGTTTCCCGCGAGAATACTCGTCGAGCATCGCAGAGTTATGTAAATAGAACAGTGTCCATCAAAATGAACGTGAGAGCACGTGATCGCGCATTACCATCATTTTTGCGAATTCCCATGAAAATAGAACGTTGGGGATATTAACTCTTAGAATATGGACGGTCTCAGACGAAAACGGCACACGCGTGCAGAGTTACTTTGACCTAGAGTAAAATTTCCATCCTATGCAGATTCCAGGATGGTACTCTGCATAAAATATTCAGTACATCTATAAGTGCACACATTGCATTTACAGTGGATCCAAAACAGTATTTGAACACTAAATTCTCACGAAATCGTCGATATTTGCGATCATTTCGTTCGAAAAAATATAGCACAACAATATAATTGACTTCCAAGGTTACACGTCGATAACTGTGACCACTTCTTTAGAAGAAATATAGCACAACAATATAATTGAATTTCAAGGTTACACGTCGATAACTGTGACCACTTCTTTAGAAGAAATATAGCACAACGATATAATTGAATTTCAAGGCTGCACGACGATAACTGTGACCACTTTGTTAGAAGAAATATAGCACAACAATATAATTGAATTTCAAAGCTTGCAGCCTCTGCCATTTCTGTTCAACCTATTTTTCCATGATATTGTTGATGCACCGGAGACAGTATTTGGTCCTGAAATGTTACAAAACTCTGCAGAAACACTGAATAATGTTGATCGTCACTGATCCCACCGTTCAGTCTGGAGGTCGCATGTCAGATGTCCAAAAAATGTTCGTATCAGTTATATCGGGACGCAAAATTAATTTCTGTTTTAACGAAAAAATTGGTAGCGACGGAGGAAGTGCGATGAGAAAAAGAAAAATCGATTTCAGCGATATTACTGGACCGGAATAGCCGGCCGGCGCGGTGCATTCGTTAAAGGAGATTAATAGCCAAAGTTTCTGCGACGCTGCAGCGGATAAACGCGTTCCGCCAGCGATTTAACTCGCGGAAAAGTTTCGGCAGAACGAGACGCGACGCTACAACTTTTGCTCCCATCGTTTCTTTTTTGGTGGAGGCCGCTCTTTGAATCCTGGGAGGCCAACCGCTCGTCTTTTTTCGTCACGTGTCAACGCAATCACGGACCTTTGGAAGTCGCGACACGACTGCTACTCGGTGTGCGCGTGTGTATGCATCGCAGCGGATGGAAAAAATACCCTGTCGTCGTGGATAAATCGCTTGAATCGCCGCGTAACTGGTATTTCGTATATACGCCAATTAAAAGTTTTTCCGATGCCACTGTGCGTCGGATGATCCAGAAAGTCAGGATTGCCGCTGAACAAGCAAACGACACTTGAATCAGTTAATTTCGCATCGAGGTAAACGGACGTCGTAATCGTTGTAAGCAGACAGTGGATTTTATGAATTTCTGGAAAAAATGAGTGGAATCTGACACATTGAAAACAACGCAAGATATTAAAGATATAGATGATTTTTTTGAGCTATTAAATACCATGCGTTCACGTTTAATATATCTGTGCTAAGAACATTCTTTCCCTCAAGTTAATTTTTTTCGGAGTTGTCAAGATCATCGGAGTTTACACAACTGCATTCTTTTTTGAAAAATACATTGAGATATGTATAATAACATGACCTTCGGGTGACCTCGATCTTTGAAAATTACAGCGAACAGTCCGCACAGAATAATTTGTAGAAAAAAAATAACATTTGCAAATAATTCACCTTGTGACGCCATTTACATCGTATTAAAAACATTTGTTACGTCATCACTAGACTGCGGATCCTTATGCAAAATAAAAATAATCCCCATCGATTGTGGGAAGCAGAGTGGTTAAAGAAAAAATTTCATTTCATGCTCTAATTGTTCTTTTTTACACTGACAACAATATAACACTGTTCTTAGATTTCTCTAATTTGTCACTGTTTTACAATTTCACCAATTTCTTTATAAACGCATAGAAATCCACAAAACCAGATATTCAGGTGGACCACCTATTGAGAAAGAAAAAAAATTTCCATAAAATATGTTGCATAAAAATTGTTGGCCGAAAGATTCTGTCCAACGGAATTCCACGTCGCCCATCGCAACACAAATCTACCGGAACGTTACGTCTTGCGGTTCGAGCACGCCATCGCTCTTTTCAAATTCTAGATGGGCCATTTTATCACTGTTCTCAACAACTTTCGCAGCGGTGCGGCGCGGCGAGACGGTCGCGTCGTAAAGGGCGCAATACGTGTCAGCGTTAAGTCGGTCCCGGCCACGAGTTCGTTGGAAAACCCAGGAATCCTTGGTGTTTCGATCACCCGTTGCACCCGCGAGCACGACGCGCAATAACTCAGCGCACACAGGACTATTTCATGTCGCGAGAATCGTCAGGTTCTGCGCTACCGCGAATTATTTATCGCGTCACAATATTATGCCCCGTTATTATTTGCAGTCACTAGTTTTCCATTCATTCGGTTCAGTCGGTATCCGTCACGTTTTGGCCCAGATTCAGACGCGAACATTTCCTGCATAAATAAGCGCGCGGCTCCATTGATCCGCCCCCTATAATTAACCCGTCTTGCGAAATTTCTATAATTAGCCTGCATTCATTCAGTTTCCTTACGTAGCGAACCCATCGATTTTCTGTTTACAAATAGTCATAAACTTCGCTGCCTTAATTAAACGCGTTAATTAATTTCCCTTCGATAATTAACAGGTTCCATCGGTTTTCTTCGATGGTTATAACTGGTTTCCATTAATCATCGGTCCGCCGCGTCGTATCGGGCGGTTCTATTCATCGATTCACCGCGTTCGAATTGGTTTTTATGCTCTTTTTGTAAATATAGTGTTTCAGGGAAGTGGGAAGCTCCGCCCCAGCGGGGAATCCAACCGAACGTTGTGCCTGATCTAACGCGCACGCTCCCAGGCGAGCTCTTCTCGTGGCCGGGGCAGAGATTTCGGTCCCCCTCCACCGTAGGACAGGCACGGGGTCCCACGTAAGAGTAGGGTTTTATGGGCGGAGCTTCAATACCCCCAGTTATGTCATGAATTGGGAGGGAGTGGTGTTTGCTTTGACATTTTGGCCCTTTCCCATTTAGTCTAGGGAAGATCACTGTGGTGCAATTAACGGGTCTACCCTTGGAGGACGGGCGAAAGAGCCCCGCATATCCCCGCCCCTTTTCCCCGAGAGGGCGGGGCATCCGTAAGAAGTGATTACCACCACGTAAAAGAAAAATAACTGACGCGCACGGAACCCCCTCCGACTTTTCCTAATCTCCATTGGTCTGTGGAGTTCAGAACTGAATTCTGAATTTTCATATAAATAATTATCTTGGTTATGATAATTTCTGTAAGTTCTTACATCCTTGTGTCTCAAATTACTGTAGCGGCGTATGATGAAATCAGTAATATCTGCAAAATTTAAAATACAATTACTGCATAAATTTCAACACGAAGAGGCTATCATGAATGTTATTCTTTCACTGGGGGAGTGGTCAATTACTGTTCATTCATTGGACAGGCGACCCCATTCGGCGTTCGCTATGGATCCTGTTAAATGATTTCCCGCGATCAACGCGGCGATCGAAGTTTTTGTCAGTGACCGATTCAACATGCACGGCCTAATTACATAAATTGCTTAATTCCACGCTGTTAAACGATCGATACGCAAGGTACCGGATTACAAAATGGTGTATCGATGTTATCCCCCGCGTCGGCCGCACGGATAAATGCCTCGGCTACACGCTTCGTTATCTGACTGCGATGTCTGCGTATTTTCATTAATCATTTCGCGAAATCCCCGAAACGTTCAATAAACATGTATATCGTGATATACGTTGTTTATCCGGGACGTCATAGTTCAATTAACTCGCCGCGACGTTTATACTCGCGGACAATACGGTGAACAAAAAATCGATTTTCCGAAACCTGAACACCACACTGCCACGTTTACGCTATGGGATTAAAATCATTGTAGTAAAAATGGCGCCGTTGAATTTAATTATGAATAAATAAATTAACAGAAATTAACAGGATTGTAATATAGGGTGAGAACTTCATTGTCAAGCGATCAACAAATAGCCGGTCAGTTCTAATGAAGCAGATTTAATTGGCGTTTAAACGCACGAGACTGTCATGATGGTTAACCTAACGTGTTGAACGATTACGAACAGTAGGTGTGAATTTTAGAGGAGCCTGTAGGAAACAGTTCGCTAACGAAACAAACCGAAACTGAAGTTCGATCGTTTGCGTCTGTCAGGCGCGGCGGCCAGAAACTACGGCTGTGCTCGCAATTTCCATTGATCGTAAAAGCACGGATCCACATACTTCCAGTCGCTTAATTGCTCCCAAAATGTCCTCGTTGCGGGAATACCCTCCCCTCCCCCCTCATCAGAAATCTAGTTCAATGGTTTTTGGCTGGGTCACGGAGAATAAAACTTCCGGTACCGGATCGTAAGAAGAATGCGAGGGAGGCCAAAGGGGCGTGGCACACGCTAATGCGGTGATCTTCGAAAAACGTTCCGACGGAAGTCCAAGAAGTCAACGCTTCATCAACCTATTAATCCCTTGCCCTATAGACTAGGTATCTCCGAAACTTTTGGAGACATCCATTTTTTTTTGTTCGCAAAATACGAAAAATCTGATAAAACTACACATTAATAACGGGACGCAACCAACGTGAATCATCTTAACGCGGTGCTCTGAAAACGTCGATGTAAAATCGGCGATTTCAAGCTTCCGGATTTTTTTGAGAGCGGACTCCGCGAACAAAAATTCTGAAATAATTCACTAACGCGCGCACCACTACGTAGAACGTTCACGATTTTTTTCCCGGAATTTTTTGTTCAGCGAAACGGAAGAAATAATTCGTTGAACCGCGCTCGCCCTGTAACCACCCTTGCGGTAGGGGTAGTTACGTGAACTCTCTTTCATTTTTCACGATGTCTTCTATTGGGTGGACCGGAAAGTAATGTCGTTTTATTTGTTTGAATTTAATGTAAGAAAACGAAATTATTTACCGGTCTACGTAATGCAATTTGAAAAATATCGATCGGATCCAAGTCTGTGGGGTCATCGATTTCGCGATAATTCCTGTGTTTGTTTGTCCCGTGATCTTTACCTCGGCTGTCACGGGGCATATTCCAGTGCTGCCCTTCGGTGAGATTGCTGAGTCAGCGATACACGGGAATTTCTGCCGTACGTATTGGTTCGAGCAGCACACAGCGCCAAGCGGCGAGAGTCACTCGTCAGGATGGAAATTCGTCGGAAATGCGATTAGTCCCGATTAATCATTCGGTGCGCCGATTCATTAGGGCGATGCGCGGTCGACGGACCGCGAGAATGTGACCCGGCGCAGGTTCGGCCTGTTCGGAAAGCCGATGTAAAATGTTTTCCTGAGAGATGTACGAAATCACTTCGTTCGACCGCCATCGCACGGCTAACTATCTCGATCAATCATCCTCCTCGACTGCTGATAAATCAAGCAAGTTTTAATCAACACTCTATCCCAGTGTCAGCGATCAATCGCACCTCGTGGAATTTTCAATGGATCGAGATCGTTCATTTCTTCTCCAATCGGTACTAAGTGTTTTTAATAAATTAACGATAATAAATTAATACAACGTAAATTTTTTTCAACATGTTAATTCGTTACACGATTTTTACATATTATTTGTTAAATCTGACGGTGTTATTAACTGTTTTGACTCGCAGCGTTTTTCTATTAAACGACAATCGCTGCTAAGTGTTGTTAATAAATTAACAATAATAAAAAATTAATATTAATACAAAGTAAACTGTTGTCAACGAATTACTTTGTCACACGATTTTTAAATATTATTTATTAAATCTGACAGTGTCGTTAACTATTTTGACTCGCAGCGTTTTTCAATTAGACGACAAACGCTCCTAATATTATATACAACGTAAACTGTTCTCAACGAATTAATTCCTTATAAGATTTTTAAATATTATTTGTTAAATCTGGCAGTGTTATTAACTGTTTCTACGCGAAGCGTTTTTCTATTAAACGACACTCGTTGAAAGGATTATTTCTCGCGTTCTTATATTTTATTCACATCGAGATATAATATTCCATACGAAGAGCCGTTCAACGGGCTGTAAAATTGTGAAAATAATGGAGGCGGCATGTCGAGGCCGAGGGTGGATCAGCAAGATTTTCACGCGATGCGAACGAAGATGGCGGTAAGCTGCGACGCGAGATATTCGCGTGCACGTAAACAATCGCGGATAAATATCTTAAATATCCCGTTCGAAGATATTTTTTACCAAATACAAAATACAAAGTTCCTCTCCGTATTCGTAGTTTATTTCGCCGAACACTAAAATAGGGGTTCCTTTTTTGCCGACGTCAGATTGCTCGCGGTAAAAATAAAAGAAAATATTATTAATTCCCATGAATATTCAGGCTCTCTAGAAATTTGCACGAACGTGTACCGGCTAACATTAGAATTTGCATAGTGTTCTGAAGCTTCTTTTCTGTTACGTTCTGTTTTATTTTTTTCTTTTTTTTTAATGAAGCTCGCAATAATGGGTTTCGAGATGAGATCTCGATTATCTTAAAAATTGGTCGAACACAAACCTGTGGAGACCTCGGAAAAATTGATCGACGTTGGAATATCGAACTTGTTAAAATTATTAGAGAAGAAAATGCATTTATATTTAACGTCTGTTCTCTAGAATTTCTATTTTGATAATATTTAAAATTTTTGTACAAAATTTATAGGGCTAAATTTTATGTAAAATTATAGAATAACTTATGAATTTTATAGAAATTATAGAATAACTTGTAAATTTTATAAAAATTGGTTTGTTGTATAAAATTATTCGTTAAATTAAAAATTTTTATACAAAATTCATAGGGGTAAATTTTATATAAAATTATAGAATAGCTTACAAATTTTGTAGAAATTATGGATTATTGGTTCTTCCTTGAATGGAATCCGATGTTGACAGAAGAAAAACAGCGAATCGAACCGGATATTTACACTTGCGAGCAAATAGCAGCATTAGAAAAGATTCCTTGAAACGTATTGTTCGGCGAGTTTTGAAAGGGTTGAAGAGCTGTTTGTGTTGACACGCACACAATCCTCAGCAGTGATACACAGTCGTGCTGGGTGTTGACACACATACATATGTTCGCACAATCGAATACTTGTCGAAACTTTATTAACAGTTCCTTCGCGTACCGATTGTCCCACGGCTATTTTCGAGCTGATCTTTTCTCGTCAACTGGAACACGCGCTACAGAAAATTATCCTCTGTACAGTAATTATTAGACAGCGGATATTATGCATTAATGGGAAAAATTAGTAGGTGCGATTTAAAACAGTAACGATATTAGAAAAATCTAAAGACACATGTTATTATCAAACATAAGTAAATTAAGTATAAATAATTAAAACATATTAATATTCCATTAAACGTATTAACAAAGGAAATAAATTTTTATTTCATTCCGATTTGTTTATGCAAACATTTTTACTTCGCATAAAGATCCAGAATTACCGCTAAACGACACATTTGTAATTAAACTGCGGATATTCATGCAAAATAGTTTACATTAATTGCAAAGAATTCTCAAAAAAAAAATTCAAAAATGTATTTCCAAAAAATTTTTTTCTCACAGTTTGGTAGACACGACAATACTGTGCAACTTTCGTTGGAACTTTTTTTTCTAAATATCAATTTGTTGTTCCTGAGATATTCCACGGAAAAGAAAATATTTTCTAAGGGCTAATTTCAATGCGAGTTCTATAATTTTTGAAATTTAACGGTTCAATTTCCCTTGTATCAATGTTAAAAACAAAGAAATACAATTTTACGTATCTTCTATTCCTAGTGATTAGACTATGGATCTTTATGCAAAATTGTCTGCATTGATTGCAAGAAATAGAAACTGAATTGAATGTTATTTCTTTCCTTAATCATTTTCGTAGAGGAGGAATCATCTATTGACATCTTCAATTTAAAAAATTCTTCAACAATTTTAAATTTTATCAACTCGATTTTCCTATAAATGCACAAAGATCCGCAGTCCAGTAATGAACGAACTGGGTAACACGTTTTTCATCGCATAAAGCTCCGGCCGGTCTGGTAAACAATTGCAGGAACAGCGCAAATGATATCCGGAAAATATCGGTCTACGGGTCTCGCAATGTCTTAACTTCGACTGGTTTACGATCGTCTGTTATTATATACTCGGTGGAATTGGAGAAATTGGATAGTGCAAGTTGCGGCGGCTATTGCGTTTCGTGCAACCCCTAAATTCAGAGACGCGAGACAATGAGGGCAAGTAGATTTGCCATGTCTTTGATCAGACTCGAGGTGAATTGGTCACGCTGGGCGGAAAGTGTTTGACCCGTGGCGATCGTCTCTCTCTCTCTCTCTCTCTCTCGCAGGTTAGAATTGGACGCAGTTTACCCTGTTCAACGAATCGTGTCGCGGATCCCGTAGCCGTATAGTGTTTTTCTCGCGGCGTATTGCTTCGGCGAAAAATCGTGCGGCGCGCTGTTTCGGCGAGAACGCGGTCGAACGCGGTCAACGATTTATGCTGCCCTTTTGAACTCGCGCCGAAAATCGCCAGCCACGAAACACCTCCGAGCCGGATTGAATTTGTTATGGAGCGCTCGAGGGGATATTTACAACCGGGCCGCGGGTTTTGCAAATCGGCACGGCGCACAGTGGTTCGAAATCGCCAAAACGTGGCCAAAAATCGAAGACATTCTCCAATTTAGTTGAAAATTGGTATTCTATGGGTTCTTATTTATTTATTTACAAATAATTTCTTTTGGTTCTCAACCTGGTGACCTAGCAGCAGCGAAGTTGAATCAACGAACTTGAGAATCAATTCACGTAAACGTTACGTTTAGGGGAGGCACCTCGGATGACCTTTACATATGTTGTTAAGATCACCTTTGGGTGCAACCCTGAAGAGGTTTTAGCCGGCGCTCTGATTTACGATTATAATTCTGATTATTGTAAATGAATTATGCATCTTTCCGTATTATTGATTTTTTTAACTGCTATCGGGAGAGAAATTGAATTGCAAATATGCCGGAGGGACGAATGTTAATTTCTGTTGCTAAGTAAACACGGAGATAATAGCAACAACGGCTACATGATAAATCTTATGCTTTCCGGTTTCGTGAAATAAATTGCCTTGATTTTCTAGTGTTTTTATGGTTGCCAGTGCGGCAGATGATAAGCGTTGTTAATGACCGAGAAATGAAAACTTTACAGTGTTCGGGCAGTTCACATTAACGTCCAAACGGCGGACACGATGAAGGGGGTTTAATTGTTTTTTTATTTTTTTTTTGCAGACATCGCAACGTAGATTATGTATCTCTGTAATATTTTTTAATGAGAGAAATGTTTAATTACCCGTCGCAACGGTACACATTTTTCCGCGAGAAAAATAAACCACATTCGGGAACGTGAAACATGTCACGAACGGAATGCACGGAACATTTTGTTTCTGCCGAAATATCGCAAAAATTCCATGACGGTTGATTATATAAAAAAGTAATCGAATCATTTTCTGTCTCGTTCACTGCTAACCGTGTTGACACTGTGTATAAATGGATCAGCGTGTTCTCGTTTCCTACTGAATATATTTCATCTGTAAAACTGGATTATGTTTAGAATCAAAAAGGAAAATAACTGAACGCTCATAATCATAATCTTTTTCTGTAATTTAATTGTGGAGTTGTATGATATTTGTATTATTTAATTATAGAGCAGTATAATCTTTGCTGTATAATCGTTGAGCTGCATAATCATTTTATTTTATAATTTAATTGAGGAGCTGTGTAATCGTTTTATAATTTAATCGTGGTGCTGTATAATCATTTCGAAATTTAATTGTGGACCTGTATAATGGTTTTATAATTTAATCATGGAGCTGTACAATCGTTTTGTAATTTCATTTTGGGGCTGTGTAACCTTTTTATGATTTAATTGTGGATAATCGTTTCATAATTTAATTATGAAGCTGTATAATTATTTCGTAATTTAATCGTGGAGCTGTATAATCATTTTGTAATTTAATCGTGGAGCTGTATAATCATTTTATACTTTAATCGTGGAGCTGTACAATCATTTTGTAATTTAATCGCGTAGCTGTATAATCATTTTGTAATTTCATTGCAGACCCGTACGACCATTTTACAATTCGATTGCAGGACAGCACAATCTTCGTGAAATACATGTATGAATGGAGTCCAATCCTATTAGTAACAGATACAGAGCATGCAATGTTTTCAGTACTCGATTGAAGATGAATCGATGGTAGCATCGCGAACGGAAGACCGTCGGGAACACGAAGTACAAAAGTGCGGGATCGTACCAACGGGAATAGACAAGACAATGTTGTAGTTTGTACTGCAAGAAACTACACAACGGAGCCCTGTGTATTCAAACGAAGTTCCCGTACTGTGCACTGTGTTTCTGACAGAGCGCAGAGCTTTCCTCGCGTAATCTCGAAAATGCGGATGTTGGTAAGAATGATCCAGCAAGACTTTTGCCCGTTCGTCGAACGTTCAGAAAAATTTATTCAAAAAATACAGTGTTGAACCAATTTCCATGGATTTCGACGAAAATAATTTATAAATTCTTCTTGGACTGTAGTAGACAGCGGATCTTCAAAATAAAAATTTTTTCATGCGAATTACAACAAACTGGGGTGTGACATAAAAACTTATCTCTCAATGTGTTTAATAACTTGAAAATAACTTAATTGCACCTACCAATCAAATCACCTTTCCAGACATTAGCAATGAGTATCGCAGTTATGAGAATTAGCGAACCAATGAAAATTTGATTCGAGTCAACTTTTTTAAAATTGTTCCAAACGACTCGAATTTTTTAAAGATGTTAGACCGACTAGTTTGCTAGAGAATGAGTAAACAAAAATTCAAAAAATGTTAAAATTATGTGTCTTCAACTTTTTTATCTGAGCCTGTAACGATAATTTAAAAAATGCGTTTTCTAGCTTTCGGTAACTTATATACATAGTGAAAATTTCATCAAAATCGGTCAACATTGCAACGAGCTACAAACGATTAAATTTGATTTGACTTTCACCCTTAAGCTTTCATCTTTTTACGTTTTTAGCTCATTGCAATGTTGACCGATTTTGATGAAAAATTTTTAAATTATGTTACAGGCTCAGATACAAAAGTTGAGGAAACATCATTTTTTAATTTTTTTATGATTCCTACCATTTGCGATCTGAACAAATTTTTGTTTACTCATTCTCTAGCAAACTAGTCGGTTTAACATCTAAAAAAAATTGGAGTCGTTTGGACCAATTTTAAAAAAGTTATGCAATTTTTAAGTGTCCACTTAATATTGCCGCTATCTGCAACACGCGTTATTGTATCGCCGATAATTATTTATGCGAATTAAATCAACGATTTAATCAATTTAATCAAAATCAAAGATAGCAGTTCCTCTATGTAAGCTATTCCGCTGGTAGCCTCGGGTCACTATGTCTATAGCACTTTAGACACAACTCTCCAAAGTACCCGAATATCTTCATCGGATTCATGTTTCCATTTCGGCTGGAGTTACTGTTCCTTCCTAAATCAACACGTGCGAAATAAAACCGAAGACTCCTTTGAATTTTTACTATCGCGATCGAACGTTCTCCTCCCGTTTTCCCCTCGGGAACGACTCTCAGCCCGTTCGACAAACATTAATTATCAAATGTAAATCTTCTCCGTCTACCATCCGAGAAACCGATGGTTAATGAAACCGTTTACCTCTTGACTGTTCTATTTAATCAGTCGATATTACGCTGGCAGTGTTTAAAGAATCCTCCAACGCTATTACTACCCTGATACAACGTCTGCGAGTACACGCTCGCTCGAGAGCAATACGTTTGAATTAGAGTCGCTTCTAATTAAAAATCTCCGGTTGTAATATAAAATTTAAGAAAACCTTCCCGGAGAGCATCGTAAATAATGCTGCGACTGCCGTGCCGTTTCTCTTTGTGCAATTAGCTTAATTCATACGGGGAGAGCCAGCTTCGCGAATTCCCCATGTTCGAGGTATCCAATGGTAAAAATGTTTTGTCCGGAGTTACCCTGTAAATACGGAAACTGCTTTATCCCGTGAGAATGACTGCGTCAGAATTCTTTGTTTGGATATTGTCGAGATGTTTTTCTAGAAAATTCGCAATTCATTCGGACTCACGTAACGTCATGAAAATCTCGTTGAAACGGAACGAACGAAGGTATTTTTACAATGAATTTCGAATTAACATTCTCTCTGTGCGAACGCATTCCAGGCTGACAAAAACGGAAATGCAAAACTGACGAATGGAAAATTTCCGAATATTTTCTAGGAATGATATGTGAGATATTTTTTCAAAATTTTTAATTATCATACACTTATTTCTGAAAAATCGAAAGAATCTCGCAAAAATTCTTTCTTTACATTTTGTTTGAAAAATGTATGGGGTGTAAACGCATTCCAGGCTGATGAAAAAAGGGAAATGAAAAGCTGACGAATGGAAAATTTTCAAAGATTTTCTAGGAATGATATCTGAGATATTTTTTCAAAATTTTTAATTATCACACATTTATCTCTGAAAAATCAATAGAATCTCGCAAAACACATTACACATTTCGCTTGAAAAATGTATGAAGTCCGATGACACCCCTGTACAAGGTCAACATTAGAATAGCACTGTATAGACAGGAAGTTAATTACTCTCCTCGATCGAATTAATACGACCAATACAATTACACTAAAAACACCTGATCAATTAATATCACACCGATATTTTGCAAGATGCATACCCACAAAACACTCGACTGACAATTCTATTATTTCTCCCACATAATCAGCAATTACACTGAACACACAACTCTCAATGAACAAACACCATGAAAAAATAAAACATCCAAATCTCTTAAAAAAACACACATACCAGCAATTACACCGAACATACAACTCTCAATTAACAAACACCATGGGCAAATAAAACACCCAAATCTCTTAAAAGAAAAACACACCCCAATTCTCTCTCCAACCAGCAATTACGCTGAACATCCAATTCCCAATGAACGAGCACCATGAGAAAATAAAATACCCAAACCTCTTAAACAAAAAAAACTCTCCAATTCACTCTTCAAACAGCAATTACACTGAACATCCAATTCTCAATTAACAAACACCATGAAAAAATAAAACACATAAACATCTTAAACGAAAGAAACACCCTAATTCTCTTTCCAACCAACAATTACACTGAACATCCAATTCCCAATTAACAAACACCATGAAAAATAAAACACCCAAACCCCTTAAAAAACACTCCAATTCTCTCTTCAACCAGCAATTACACCGAATATACAACTCCCAAAGAACGAACATCACGAGAAAATAAAACAAAACAAAAAAACCCACACACACCCCAATTCTCTCTGAAGCAGCGAATCGCCCCGAAAGGCAATTCCAGCCAGCAAAACAGCACCAATAACACGTCAAACACCCCCGGAGAGCAGCAATGGCGGTACAATTTAAAAGCCGGTGGTAATCCGCGATCCCTATGCACATATATCTATCGGACACCCTAGACACCATAGGGTCTAGAGTTATCCACTTGTTCGCCGAGTTGTGTCCAGCCAATCGGAGCTGTTCCAGGTGTTCTAGGGTTCGGCAGACATTTATGTACACACCTTAGCGTGATCAAACAAGATTCTCTCCGGTGTCGGTGTCTCTACCGTCCGCTGGTGGGTAGCCGCGGGAGCATTAGCTGGAGGTCGGGGTGCGAGAGCGTCTGACTCTCTGCTGGGTCCGGCTAGGCCGACGGACGTCGCGGGGATGATCGGAGTTGCCACGGGAACGTGTGTCGTGTTTCGCGTGTGGACGACTGGCCACGACTTCCGGTCGGTGAATCGGTCCGGGTGAACTCTCGACGACGAACGGTGCGGATAGGGTACGCGGTCGCGACTGAACGTCCCCGGCGCGGCGTCCGCCAGAATGTTGCCGCTCTCGTCTAATAACGAGAAGGAGAAAGCGGCGAGGGCGGGGGGAGGGGTCGGTGGAGCTGCGCGGAGGGAATGCGAACGGTTGCCACGGCTTCGCCGACAGAGAGAAACCGCCGCGCCGGGGAAAGACAGGGAAAGACCGAGGAGAATGTACGCGGGATCGAGCGAGAGGGCGGCCCGGGGGATGCCGGTGGTGGGACCGAGAACGAGAGTCTCGGGGTAGTGCGTGGAGCTGTCGCGTCTGGAGCGAGAGGGCGGCTGGGGCAGAGCGAGAGAGATGGTGTATTACAGGAGGAGAGGGCGAGTTCGAGAGAGTAGAGGCTGCGAGAGGGATGGGCCGTAACGCCCAGTAGCGTGCGACCGACAGGAACGGGCTGCGATTCTTCGGCCGCTGGGAATCTTAAGGGCTGAGGTTGAAAGGAAAAATTCGGGCGGCTGCTGCGAGCTGAGGCGCGCGACGACGGTGGAGGGACGCTCCGGAAGATTGCTCGGGGAAATTGGGGAATGAACAGCGGCGGAACACGGGGCTTCGATATTGTTTTCTCCTGTTTTTGGGCTACCGGGATTCTTGGGAACGGCGGAGTAACTGTTCACAGGTGTAACTGTAGGTGCGACAGCGTGTGTTTCTGTCGGTTTTGCGGATCTTTCGTGGATTTGACGGAGTGTGTGAAAGCTTCTGAAGGAAGGTGTATAGGCAGTGGTTTAGGTTCTTTGGGGATGGCTGCGAACGATGAAGTTGCGTGGATTGCTGGGGGTGAGAGTCTGTGGCGCAGTTTGGCGGTGTTGGTGGAGGTGGGACAGTGGTTAGACTTTCTTGGGGATTGTTGCGAACTATTTTCGTGGATTAGTGGGAATGAAAGCCTGACGAACAGTTTGGGAGTATTGCTGGAGGTTGAATAATGGGTTGCCTTGTTCGAGGACTGTTGTCTCCCAGTAGGTGTGGAAGCGTGTGTATCTGTCGGTTTTCGGATTTTTTGCGATTACTGTGCTTGGTGGGATTGCGTGGGCTCGGCGAAGTGTAAAGGATCAGGAGGAATTCCGGGATGTAGGTGAAGGTTACTCAGCGGCTCAAGTTCTTTGGGGATTGTTGCGAACGGTGGAGTTGCATGGATCGCTGGGCGTGAAAGGCTGACGAGCAGTTTGGGACTATTGCTGGAGGTTGAATAGTGGGTTGCCTTTTTTGGGGATTGCTGTGAACTGTAGAGTTGCCGTGGATTGGCGTCCTTGTGGGTGTGAAGGCTTGAGGAGACGTTTGCGGGTGTAGGTGGAGGTTGATCACTGTTTTCGGCTTTTTGGGTTAGGTCTGAGCTTATCGCTTTTTGGGTGCTGGAATTGCTACGCCTGGTAGGATTGTACGTATCGTGTTCTTGGGGCATTGGGATTGTTGGCTGAGTTGCGTCGATTGGAGTTCTTGTAGGTGTGAAAACGTTCGTTTCTGTCGGTTTTTGGATTTGTCTGGGTTGCTGTGCTTGGCGGGATTGCGTGGACTCGGCAGAGTGTGAAAGCCTCAGGAGGAATTCGACGGTGTAGGCGAAGGTTAGTCAGTGGTTTAGGTTTTTTGAGGATTGGTGGGCTTGAAAGCTTGTCGAGCAGTTTAGGGATATTGCTGGAGGTTGAATAGTGGGTTGCCTTTTTTGGGGATTGCTGTGAACTGTAGAGTTGCCGCGGATTGATGTCCTTGTGGGTGTGAAGGCTTGAGGAGACTTTTGTGGGTGTAGGTGGAGATTGATTACTGTTTTTGGCGTTTCGGGTGTTGGAATTGCTATGCTTGGTAGGATTGGACGAATCGTGTTCTTTGTGATGCGACGGATCGAGGTAGAATTTGGGGACGAAGACTACGAGGACCTGGAGTTCTGTAGTGGTTGGCATGCGTTGACTTATGACATCATACAATTTCTATACATTTTGTCTGATTTTTCAAAATAATGTATATTATAAATCTTTATTGGCTCCCCTAAGGGTTACAATTTTTACATTACAACTCCCACCTTTATCCTCTTTCAGTTCCTCTTCCTCCTTGTCTTAATTCTATTTTAACCTAACTTATACTACCTTAACCGTCTAACTTAATACTAACTAAAATTAAAACTTAATCAACTAAAAAGAAACTAAATCCTAAAGAGAGAGAGTGAAAGTATCTATTTGCAGAATCTATTTTAATATGATATGAATCTATTTACAGAAGTTGTCTTACTATCTTAAAATTGCTTGGAATAAAAATAATGTATAATCATTTCCGGCGAAAGCGTCATTAATAATTTCAATAATTGTACAATAAAACACCCGAAACTTCTGAATGTTAATTTTCAGTGTTGAAAATATTTGTGGAGTCCCGCGACACCAGGTAGCTGTACCAAATTATGAATGAACCAGGTTTCGTCGATTTTGAGTGCAGTGCGAAAATAGGACAAGTATTCTGGTATGTTTTATACTACTATTCCCGGGAAAAGCGGACGAAGATTGAGGAGGAACTTAGGGGAAGGGTGGAACTGGAAAGTTAGCAAAGTTTGCGAACGTGGAAGCGTGGAATTGAAGTATAACTTCGTTTCTGAGGAGTATTTAACGAATTTTCAATGTTTCGAATAACCGTTCGCATCTGTCTCAGCGGTTCAACAGCTGACAGAATACATTGGTATTGAATTGAACGTTACATTCGATTAATACCTTTGCATTATCGTATTTGCGTCCGCGTTGTTCACGGCAGAAGTACGTAAGGGCTCGTCGTAAAGCGATTTCGTTCAAGGGGGTCGAGCGAAAGGATTTCACGGCAGCTTTGACTCTCGTGAAAATTGATCTCGCGGAGGTACACTGTTGACGGCGCTTCAACGGACTATTGTAATTAGATTCTTGTTGTTGCGTTGCAGCTTCCGGATGTTTCCGACGTTGATCATCGGCAGCTGCGATTATCGCGCGGCGTTTGCGTACATGACCTGTACGTTTATGTAAACAGACTTGTTAATAACTAGTTTATTCAAGCAAATATTACGAAATTGGTTTCTTAGGTAGTTTATTTAAGATATCGTTGCATTTGTAATTGAAAAGTTTTTTTTTCAAATTATACAGGGTGTTCGTTAACTGGCGGTACAAGCGAAAAGATTCTACATGAAAAATTAAGTCGAAAATATAGAGTAAAATTTTTTTCATTTGATACTTCATTTTCCGAGAAAATCGACTTTAAAGATCGCGTTCGCGTGTTCTAGTATACGCGGTAAGTAGAATAGGTCGGGCATGATCAGACGCGTCAGACGATTCCTATCAATAGCAGCCTCCTAGAAGTTAACCCCCCACTTGTTGGATTACATAATTTCAACAATTGTGCTGCGTTGTGCCAAGTTTGTGCCACATTCTGTTCGAATATTAAAGTTATAATATAAAAAATCAGACAGAAAATTGAGAAAATCGATTTCCTGAGTAGCCCCCAACTTTCCACTTTTTTCAATTTTCTCTATCGTGCTAAATAGACCAGACACTTGGGACATTTATCGATAAGACGCTCTATTACCGATGGAAACCGAACGAGCACGGAACGCAGAGCACGATGAGAAAGGATAAAAAGGTCGAGAGGTCGGACGCAACAACAATTTCAAAGGAAATAGACGAAAGTGGAATGAATGAGGAAATGTGGGGGGGAGGTGAATAGAGTTGGCGTAGTTTCGGTAGCTAAACCGACGCCGCTGTGTGCTGTGAAACGGGAAAGGTAGTTTCAGAAAGGATTTCGTAACGGGAGAAACGGAATGAAAAAGACCGAAGGAAGTCGAGTTATTAACATTCGACAGTGGAGCTTCGCAATATAATCACAGCCCTCGTATAGGAATTCTCATTTCGGCTCCTTTATACCGACGAAACATAAAAGGAACGCCGATGATGGGTACGGCGAGACTGCGAGTTTCATGCATCCGTTGCAAACACGCGGAGCTTCACGATGTAAACAATTTTATGGTTTTGAAAATGGTATTCTGTAAACCACGAAACGCGAAATATGCTTCTGTTCAATGAAAATTGATATCTCCATGAAAATTCCGATTACGGTCAAGACGTAAAATAAAATTGGGAGGAAAAAAACGAAAATCTGAAGCTAAAACGATGGAGATATAATACGAAACTGGGTTAATCCTATGTAATCCAATTTTTTCCGGTATCCGGAGAAAATTATACCACGTGAAGTTAACAGGTATTGGCCTTATCCTACAAACTAATATCTGGGCTACGATTTTTGTAGTTTTTACTGCAAGAAAAGCGGTTTGCTACTTTAAAGTTTGGATACGAAATGCATAATGCATGAAAAAACTGGCGGAACGCAAAAAATGAAAAAAATATGTTAATGAATAAATTAATTTTATCTTTGAACTTTTTATTTGAACAACTCGATATATTTTATGTAACCAATAAATATTCTTTCGAAGCGAAATAAGGTTCAATTTTATTTATTGTATAAATTTGTAATAATATTTAATATATATAATAAATAAATAATAATATATAATATAATTTGTAATAATATTTATATTGTATAAAACCGTCCGTCAAAGGGTAATCTAATGCAATGGTGGAACTACAATACCGTAAGGGGGAAGTCGCAAAATTTCTGCATTTAATATTAAATTAAAATAAAATTATCCCTAATTTACATTAAACTAAAAGTACACAAAAACCTTTTCGCGTTTATTGAATTTTTACAATTCTCCTTCCTGAAAAGCACTAAAAAATATAATAAAAAAGAGAGCCCAAAATTATAGTTTGCGAGTGGTCGAAAATTTATAATTGCACTACTGATCTAATGGCCAATTATTGTCAACGAAAAGGTGGAATTATACTTCGAGATGGTATGAATAACATAAATATTTAGCGGACTGGCTCGACATTATAAGCCAACGGATTAAATGCAAAATGCTTTGCTGACAATGGAGGCGGCGAATCCGGGGAGCTGGTATCGCAAGATGCAGAATGGATTCGCGAGCATTAAATCCTTTTAAAAAGTGAGAAAGAGGCGGCGATAAGGAACCAGTACGACCCAATGCGGCATAAAAGTTGAATAATGAGCGGCCATCTATAGAGAGGGAAAGTGTCTACGGGCAAACGGAGCATCGGAGAATGACGAAGCCTGGGAAAGGAAGAGGTGGACAGTTGAATTTTTCCGAAGAGCGGGTCCTCTGGTTAAAATAGAGAAACAGCGAACGCCGTGGGGAGAGAGTGGAACGGAAAAGTGGAATGACCAGAGGAGCGTGTAACATGCTGTGGGAATAGTGAAGGACCGAGAGGGGAGGAGGAATGGCGAGGGGAAAGGGTGGATCCCTGGATCCCTGGAGCGGCGAAGACGCTTGGCCTCTTTGATACTAGTTTACATTTTGGTGTATCGAAATTGCTGTGGAAGGGCGTAGTCCTTCGTGCGGAATCCCGAGGAGGAATTTCAGGGTGTGGAGAATGAAGGCGGGAATACTGTTCCGGTTTTTTCAGACGGTGGAATTGTTCCGCTGATAATCCTGGACGGTGTGATATCCTGAAGAAGAACTCGGGGACGAAGAGGATGGTATTTTGCTGTTTTGGAAATTGAAATTGTTGTGAATCCTGAAAAGTCGGTGACGAGTAGACAGTAAAAATTAGTAGATGAAATTTAAAACAGTAATAATATTAGAAAAAAATAGGAAGTAAGAAAATTAGTAGTAAGACAAATTATAACCCTGAGGGGTATAATAGAATTATACATCTATATGTATATTATAAAAATTTAAAGATACTGTTATATTATTTGCAACCTGTCAAACATATTAAGAGAGGAAATAAATATTTATTTCACGAAAATTTGTTGTAATTCACGTGAAAAATTTCTATTTTGCATAAAGATTCGCTGTTTAGTAATTATTTAATTAACGAGACTGATGTACAATATATTCCTTCATAGTTGGACTGCGGATCTTTATGCAAAATAGTCTACATTAATTGCAAAACAGTCTAAAAAAAAATAAAAGATGGATTTGAAAAAAATTTCTCTTGAACAGTTCGGTAGACACGACAATGCAACTTTCTTCGTTGTTCTCGAGATATATTGCGAAAAAGAAAATACCTCTTGAGGGCTGATTTCACCCTTTTAATGCGAGTTGATGATTTTTGGAATTAGTCAACGTACCAAACATAATTAACAGACTGCAGATGTTCATGCAATTTGCAATTTTTCTAGAGGAACTTCAAGTACACATAAGTACTTTTAGCCTAATAAAAACAAATAAAATAATGTTATACAAAAAAAGTCTCGAACAAAAGTTAAACAGTGTTCAGACATCTACAAACTTCGATATATAGAATTTTGAAAATATTTTGTTTTGCAACAAATAATCAAGGTCACTTTGATCAATCGCTAAAATGTATTTTTTATTTCATAATGTTGTAGCCGATCTTAAGACGAATTCAACGATGTATAATATTACGACCTTGGGACTATAAACAACGATGCTATATAGTTTTGTGCAACTTTTCGGGTTAAATACTCCACTGTGCGATGGAGTGAACGGGGCATAAAAGTTGACCGATGAGCGGCGCACAGCGTGGGAAAGTGTTGATAAGTGGCGAAGGGCGAAGGGGTCGTCGGTTTAATTTTTCCGAGGAGCAGTGAACCTTCGGTTCGAATAAAGGGATGGAGAACTCGTGGGAAAGCAGTGGGCGGAATGCGAGAGTGGGGGTGAAAGGCGAAATGGAAAAGAGGAATGACCAGGGGACCGCGTAACGTGCGACGGGAATAGAGAAGGAGGATGAGGACGAAGAGTAAGAGGAGGAGGAGAAGGAGGCGGGGAAGGAATGGTGAGTAACGGGAAGAGATGGATCCCTGGAGCGGTGAAGTAGGACTAAGGCGTAAAGCGGGATCGAATAAAAGGGCCGGCGGAAGAGAAACAGCGGATCGGAGGGCTGGAACGGAAAGCTGAGAGTAAAAGTAACGGGGGGGGGGCGGAAGAACGGGGGATGGTGATATCCCGAGCGCGTGGGCGGAGGGGGGTGTAACGGTGAGGGTGGTTGGGGTGAAAGAAGGCCACCGACGAGGATTACGATCGAGAGACGAGAGACGCGCCAGGAGAATGGATAAGGCGAGGGAGAGACCGAGACAGATCGATCCACTGACGAGAGGGTATCCGAGCGAGGGCCTGGAAAATTGCGAGACAGAGAACGGGCGAGCGGATAAATAAAGGATGCGAGACGCGGACGAATTAACAGAGGGAAACGAGCAGCGCCGTGCGGCTAAAGATGCAGAGGGCGATCCTAATTCGGCGGATGGATGTCTGGCGACGAGGCGCGCAGCGCTGCTGTTCAGCTAGTAAACTGTGGAACAGGGGCTCTGGATCTTGTGTTGACTCTGGGCAGACTTACAATTAGAAACGTTCGGGATTGTAGGTAGTCAGGGAAGAAGTATTATTATTAGAAAATATGATAATTGTTTAGAATTAAATTTTTCTTTTCTACTTGACTTGATATACAAGCTTCATTTTCAACGTGAATATTTTCTGTGCAGAATAATAGAGATTAAAAAAATATACTAATTCATATTTCATGCGAATATAGTGATACAAACTATAACGATCCCTGGGCCACCAATACGTGCAAAATGACCGCTATTGGCTAAAGGGAGCGAGTAATCGAAGATATTTTTGCTTTTCTATTTTGTTTTCTAAATTTCTTTCTATTCCACGAATAATTGAACAATTTAAATTAATATTTCTGCCCATATTTTATTTTTTTCTTTTCTATTTTGTTTTGTAAATTAATTTCGTTCTATTGTACGGATAAATGAATAATTTAAATTAATATTTCAACTCATATTCTATCGTAATTATTGCTTAAGTGACCACCATTACCCCATTCTCCCCTGTATAAAAAAGAATTCCTTAAAAAACCGGGAATATATCCCGTTGAAGGACGAATGGCTGTCGCCGCAGAGCCCGGATCGTTCGAACTGAAAAATGTGCTGACAGTTTTCAACGTCGGTGGAGAAATCACGTTGCAAAATAGCCGGTGGCGTAACGAGGGGTAAAAAATAATGGAGACGAATGTTTGCGAAAGGAAGCGCGGAGGAAGCGGAAGAAACGCGATGGCGGATAAACAGCGTTGCGCGCGGTACAGGTAAAAATTGTTGAAACCGACCCCTTACACTGGAGACACGCGCGACGAAGATAAATAAAACCGAAGGCGGACACTCGCGAGTATCGTGAAAAATTGGCACCCTGGGAATAGAAGGGGCAATATGTAGGATAAACGGGAACAAACGTATGTGCGCTTGTGTGGGTTGGTGTACAGGGCACGCGAGACGCTCGGGATCAAGGGTCGCCACCCCCGCACATTTATCTAACAACAAAAAGAACCGCCGGAGGATTAAACGGGGCGACTTTTAAAAAATCGCGAAAGAAATCGGCCGTTCGAAACGGGGAATTTTTTCTCTTCCTGAAACCGTCGTGATCGATAGACGCGAAATCTTCTCATAAATATTCGCGAACGACAGCTGGCGTACGATGTAGTAAATCTGTACACATACATACATGTACCACGCAGCATACATGTTAAACAGCATAGATGTGTATCGACGAGAGCTCGAAACGCTAGCGGTCTTATAAAATATTTTTTAAAATGTTTGCCCGGCATAATAATGTTCTTTGATTTATTTTTTTTTTCAGTAAACTCGTCGACTGAAAATTCTGACCATTTTTTCCTGTATACGTTTCATTCACTTCGCCTCTTTACACGATGTACATACGTTTGCTTTATGATGCCAGAGGGAGCAGTTTATTTAATAATTTCTAGACCGCGGAACTGTACTCATTCGTAGGAAGCTGGTAAACTGCGAAGTGAAATTAAATATTGCTGTATATCATTTCAAGATTTCCTGAAAACCAATGAAAGAGACACACGATATTTTAATTAACTGCAATTTCTCTGAGTTTACTTTCCGTGGAATTCTACGACCGAACGGTTATAAATTTTGGTCCGTAGTCATAAATGTTAGTAGTTTTACCATTTTTTGGAAATTTTGGAAACTAAACACCCGATTCTCGATAAATTGTCAATATTTAAACAGTAATAATTTCGTAACAAATGACCACACGATCATAAAATTTGACTCATTTTAAAGCTGAAAGTCTCTACTTTCGAAATCCATCGTTCATTTTATTCCAAGATCTTTTTTCATGACGTAGAGAGCGAGCAACTGAAGACGCGTTTCTTATTGAAAATGTTACACATTCGAACGTCTGTGAAGACTTTGAAAAATTTTTCATATGACCGAAACTAACATAGATTTCAAGATTGAAGCTTCCTCTTTACAACGACACCTTAAAAATTGATGTACGATTTTTTTTCACTGTTTTATGCCACAAAAATGAGGAACAAGTTCGGTCGTGTATAGCCCGCTTGGTGTAACTTATACCAGTGTAAAGTTGATGGCAAAGCCCTCATTCGAAGCCCGATGAAACGGCTAAAAAACATCGTACATCAATTTTTAAGGTGTCGTTGTAAAGAGGAAGCTTCAATCTTGAAATCTATGTTAGTTTCGGTCATATGAAAAATTTTTCAAAGTCTTCACACACGTTCGAATGTGTAACATTTTCAATGAGAAACGCATTTTCAGTTGCTCGCTCGTTACATCATGAAAAAAGATCTTGGAATAAAATGAACGATGGATTTCGAAAGTAGAGACTTTCAGCTTTAAAATGAGTCAAATTTTATGATCGTGTGGTCATTTGTTACGAAATTATTACTGTTTAAATATTGACAATTTATCGAGAATCGGGTGTTTAGTGTTGAAATACTTCTTGGATCCAGTATAGCTTTATACTGATTGACAGTATATTAAAAAAGGTGTAGTCAGTCTCTGTCACAGTATAAATATTAGCGCCATCAACGTCAGACCTGGACACTGCCGGAAATGGAACTTTAACGGCGCGGTATCGCGGTCATTTCCAGATTGCGGGAAATTTCTACGAATTTTCTTCACAAATGTTTCGCGACTGGTCGAATTTTTCCATTATCCGCCATTTTCTCCGGTGTTCGCCTTCTTTTTTCTGTCTGTTCCCCTCGTCCCCGGGCCAACAGCCGAGCATTTGAAAAGCTCTCGACGCTATTTTACATTTCTCCCGTGGTACGAGAGCATCGAAACTTTCCGGTTCACGGATACTCATTATCGGAAATTACCGCCGGGGAGCTTCAGCGACCGTCCAGCGAATTTTAATACTCATATTTTCGCCTCCTCTTTTTTTTCCAGACAACCTGGAATTATTTCGAGTTCGCGTGCACCTATCGCGGCCATTTTTTTCCCGTTCGGAACGCGGAGGAATATGGAGGACGTACTGGCTGTCGAACCTCGAACCACGAAAACCTTTCTTTGGTGCGCAAACAACGTTTTGTGGACCTTTGATCCCGCTGTTTGAGTTTACTTTGGCTCAGCTCTGACTCAAGTCGAGGTTGGATTCCGCTTAGCTACAGTTTAATGGCGATGCCAGTTTCCCGAAAACAAGATCGGCATGCGAAGCATCTTGTTGGGCGGAACGGAGCACACACGGAAAATTTCGAAATGTCATTTTCGTATCTGGAAATTTAGTTGGTACGTTTACGCGCAATTGGACTGGCTGTTCCAATTAACATTTTCCTTTGCCCACCGCATTTTGCATCGCACAGAGAAACAAAGGTACAGTGAGTGCAAAAAGTATTCGTACACTTTTCATAACCGCATAACTTTTTTCAAATTGAACCATACGATTTGAGTTCTTTGGTGATGTTAGGAGGATTAATTTACTAGCTAATGTGTAAATAATTTAAAAAAAAAATTATTATTGGTCACATTCGCAAAGCTAAATGTAAAGGTCGCGTTCTTTAAATTTTTCATCCGTGTCCGTAATGAAAATTTCAAACATTCATTTTGTATATCTAAGTAAGTTGTATACACGTACAAAGTTTCATTGAAATCGGTTGACGTATAAAAAAGCTATGGGCATTGTAACATGTAAAAATCTTTGAATTTAGGGCTCGCGATTCATTTAAATCGCAGATTCTCTACAAATTTTTGTTATTTTCAATGAACTATATTCATAACAACCTTGATCGATTTCGATGAAATACACCTAAATTTTCATTACACAAACAGAAAAAAAATTTTAAATTTTCGAGACCTTTACTTTTTCCTACGCAAATGCGACTAATAACAATTTTTGAAAACAATTGTTTACACATTAGCTGGTAAACTAATCCTAACCCTGAGCGACGATTTCAGAACGGATTGTTTATGATTTTGAAAAATGGCAGGAGCTTGTTCATAAATTCGGCGTATCATAAATTCGACACGTTAAATTCACAAGACAGCATATCGTTTATTATCGTGCGATATCGTACGATACCGTCGCGAGAACGTGGATCTCGATCGATTCGGGATTACGGTCTCTTGATGCAGCTGATTAAAATTTGAAACTAAGCTAACAATAGTTGACCGAAATTTCCACCGGTCTGTTCTCCCTTATAGTAACGGAAATTCAATAGCTGTTTCAGAAGCGGGCGAAAATGAATTTGCCGCGCCGCGGAAATTGAAATTGAGGAGGTATTATTTTATTTAACTAGAGCACACGTTCGACGAACCGGCGTTGGCAAAACATTTTGCATATTTGACTACGTTAATGAAAGGAAGCGACGCGCACAACTGTGTCGTTGCCGCGTTCTATGTATTATAAATCTGGTATAAAATGTGTCACTTACAGTTTTGCTGCTGTTCCAAATAATATTCTATTACTCTGTTTCTGCGGTTCAAGGTCATTTCAAGGACGACAATCCGTTCTCCAAGTCTACGTTGCTTCCGTTTTAGAATTTGCAAGAGATACTCATCGTTAAAAAATTTTCTCAGAAGAACGAACAACGCACCTCGAAAGTAGATTCACGAATTCGCGATGTTTACAGATGTCTGCTCCATATTTTACCCGTGGGGTAAAACCACTCTAGACGCTAGAGCGCGAAGAGCGAGCATAATTTTCAGAATTTTTCACGGGAACGTGACGAAAGAAACGAAAAACGCGCTCACGGAGTCATTATTATGACTTAAAACGGGGTCATTATTATGACTTTCATGCAGACATGATGTTTTTGTAAAAATTTTTTCTTGCAAAATGACAGCGCTACAGGACTGCAACCCCTTCTCACAAATTGGGACCGAGAACGAAAAAGCCAAAAAAATTTTTGAGATCTACATTCCGAACGCAAGAGAACCATTTCAGGATGTTTTTTTATGTTGCATACAATATTTGTTATAAAAAAAATTCTCTCACTTTTCCCTGAAAATTTAACGTTTTCTCTGGAAGTATCATTTCTGCAAAAAATGTATGTCGACGTCGACATTTTTGCAAGTAGATTTCCCATCTCTTTCATTACGCTCCCGTGGAAAATTCTCGAAGGTGGAGTTGTTTTTCTGAAATTAGATTGCGTTAAATTAAGAATTGTTTTGTTAAATTCGTGAATTCGTGCGTTTTCTATGTATAGAACATACGAGAATCGATCGGTTTGAACAAAGAGACTCGAAACATCGCGATATCGTATCTGAATCGCACCAGTTGATCCGCGATTGCAAATTCGCCGCGGCTGCGAGCAACTTTGCGGGATTCGATCAGATATTCTATTAGGGTAGCTCGCGCAGGTATAGGGAGAGAACCGAATATGATAAATCTCTCGCTTTGAGGCGGCGCGGCGCGGCGTCGTCGTCGGGTCGTAGCCGTGGAATTGCGCGAGAGAACTTTTTTGACGTCTATATTCGATCGTCGCAAGCTTTCATCGTTCACAGAGGACAGAATCTCCCTGGCGACGTTAAGTTCCGATGGGAACGTGTTCCTCGAAGCAACTCCATTGTCACGTTGTTCCACACCTATTGATTAAAATATGTTCCTGCTACACAGACATTGCATGTTGCGGGGTTTTTCTAAGCCCCACAGCACGGAAAATTTGATATAGCTTCGGATAAAATACTGAAATATTACTATTGATTATTGGTCTGTGACAGACCCGAGGATTTTTCTTAGATCGAGGTTTCACCATATTTCATTTAATGTTTCAATACGTTCACGACGAGGCCGTATTTTTACAGTTGTATTTGCACCACTACTCTTGCTAAAGCGTCGCGTTCTACGTTTACCCTAATCTAGCCCGAGCAGAATATATCTTGCGTATATTCTCCTCATCTGTAAACATCTGTCATTGTAAATAATGCAGTTCCACGGTGCATTCTCACCGAGAAGGTCAAGCAGGCTGACCTAAATGCGTTGGGTGTCATGCTCGCAAGCATTGCTTATTCAATTTTGATTTTGTCACATTGTTTTTAATAAAAATATACAATTTTAATTTATATCTATTCTTTCCTCCAATAAATTGAGAATAAAATTGACTGTGCTATTTTAAATTATATACCTTAATATTTTCAAAATTAACACAATTGTTTGCCAAATATGTACGATGCAACGGAGAGATATATTTCCGACGCAGCGTTTATCGTGACAGGAACGAACGTGTTCGCACGTCCGTTACAGAATCGTTGCTTTATACCGATACTTGAGCCGTTCATCCCTCTATTGACCATATTTTCATAAAAATACGTTGCATACGTGCGAAATGCGAAGCCAGTTTCTCTCGCGTATACAGTCAGTCCAAAAAGTCTCCATAAACCCTTCGAAATGATACAACTTTCTGAAAAAGTCGGCCACGCGTGACCTGAGTTTTTTCAAGAATTTGGACGGGTTAGGTTACTAAACGATGTGTGAAGAAAATTTCAAGAAAATTCAAACAAATTAGTAAATATTGATCTTGCAACTTTTTTACCGGAATCTGTAATGAAAATTCGAAAAAATGTATTTTGCAGATCTGTGCCAATTTTATACATTCGTTGCAATAAAAACATTTAAAGATGATCATCCGTTCCAATCTTGAAATGTTTGTTGCTCAATGTTGGCGGATTTCGATGAAATTTTCACCGTATGTATAATTGGCACAGACCTGCAAGATATATTTTTTAAATTTTCATTACAGATAAAAAAGTTATAAAATCAATATTTCCTCATTTTTTTGGCAATTCCTGTCAATTTTCTAAATTCTTCCAAAAACACAGGTAGTATAATCCACTTTTCCGAAAAGTTACGTCATTTCAATCAAAACTTTTTTGACTGACTGTATATTTTTGAAGGGGTTCCCGAAAGCGTGATTCGTGTATCAAATTTGATCCCTTTAATCCGTAACTTGGAATAATAAACTTGGAAATTCAACGTCGAACGCCGGTTGACAGCAGCGAGCATTTACAATTTTTCTAGATTTATTCCTCGTGCAGGCCGTTTTATACGGTTCGCAAACGTGACCAGAATTACATTCAATATATATTCATGCAGACATTCGATGTAACATCCCGATGCGACGGCCAGTGCATTGTCATTTTCTTTCATAAACATGTATGAGATTTGCAGACTCCTGTTGCGCCGATATGCAAAATCGATATAACTGTGTATGTACTGTATGTACATACTCGATTCTCGAATAATTGCCAATATTTAAACAGTAATAATTTTGTAAAAAATGACCACACGATCATAAAATTTGACTCATTTTAAAGCTGAAAGCCTCTACTTTCGAAATCCATCGTTCATTTTATTCCAAGATCTTTTTTCATGACGTAGCGAGCGAGCAACTGAAGACGCGTTTCTTATTGAAAATGTTACACATTCGAACGTCTGTGAAGACTTTGAAAATTTTTTCATATGACCGAAACTAACATAGATTTCAAGATTGAAGCTTCCTCTTTACAACGACACCTTAAAAATTGATACACGATTTTTTTTCACTGTTTTATGCGACAAAAATGAGGAACAAGTTCGGTCGTGTATAGCCCCCTTGGTGGAACTTATACTAGTGTAAATTTGATGGCAAAGCCCTCATTCGAAGCCCGATGAAACGGCTAAAAAACATCGTACATCAATTTTTAAGGTGTCGTTGTAAAGAGGAAGCTTCAATCTTGAAATCTATGTTAGTTTCGGCCATATGAAAAATTTTTCAAAGTCTTTACAGACGTTCGAATGTGTAACATTTTCAATAAGAAACGCGTCTTCAGTTGCTCGCTCTCTACGTCATGAAAAAAGATCTTGGAATAAAATGAACGATGGATTTCGAAAGTAGAGGATTTCAGCTTTAAAATGAGTCAAATTTTATGATCGTGTGGTCATTTTTTACGAAATTATTACTGTTTAAATATTGACAATTTATCGAGAATCGGGTATTTAGTGTTGAAATACTTCGTGGATCCACTGTATATGTAGAGGCTGTATCAACGATTGCGCCGCTGCTGTGGACAAGAGGAATATTCTCTGCGCAACAAACAATCGAATAAAAGTAACGATTTATAGGAGCGTGGATACCGGGAACAAGATCGCGAAATTTATTGCGTTCGAATATTACATAACACTGTTACCATTTATAAAATAAAAGTTATTGAAACGGCGCAAAAACAACTGCGGTTTCCTGCCAACCGTTCTCGAGCGGTATATCTCAGTTTACAATACATATAATATTTCATCGAAGCATTAAGCAGTGAGGCTGTATGCCTTCGCGAATAATACATTTCAATTGAAACGTAATATAACAGAATTTATTAATTAAAACATCAGTTCCGAAGGAATGTATTTTATTAATCGAGACTGTGGAGCGGTGTATTTCAGATCGTAATATTTATTCCATCGATCGGAACAACCGCCGTTCTTCCACCAAGACTCATGGGTATTTAGTTCGATATCATAGAATTCGAGAATCTCAAGAGAGCCAAACTTATCGACTATCTCTCGTAGGAACTTGAAGTCAAAATCTATGACGAAGTAGTCGTCGACCGGAGAATGATCTGGGGAATAAGATAGGCGAGTCGAGGTCTCGCAGTTAATTCAATGTTTGCAAAGCCTTTTGTAAAACGTGCGGTCGAACGTTCTCACGGAGCATTTTGTCTTGTTCTTTTTTTTAAGCCAATATTTTCACCGATATTGTAATATAATAGTTAACGCAAATGGTTGCGAACGAATGTCCCGTTTTAAACGGTGAGATAAAGTCGATCGAATTTGGCCTTTTTCTTTCGACAACTTTAAATGAACAACGCGAGGCAACGATTCTTTAAACATTCAAATCAATACAGAAAGTTTTGTAACAATTTATTTGAAATTTTCACGTTGTAATTTTCTTTTCTTTCAACGTCGGTGAAAAGGCCACACTGTTCACGAAGGAATAACTAATAATTGTTGAAGGAATAATTGTTGAACGCATTTTTAATGTTGAAAAGCAGAGGGGCGGACTTGTTAAATCGTAGACAAGTTCCACGTACCACGATAATAACCTGTCTATCCTGTACCAGCAGTTTCCTGCATGTCTTTCAAACTTCGAGTTCATTACTCAATGTAGTACATCATTCGGCGAACCTGCTTTTCGTTTAAACCGTGTTGAAGAATATCCTCCATATTTTCCTGAACCAAAGTAGTAACTCATCTTAAAGGCTTGAAAATTGATTGAATAATTTTTTTTATCTGAGCAAATATTGAAATCAAAATTGCACATAATCTAAATGAATAGAGCCTTGTAATTTTTTTAAGCTAAAAAAATTTTGATCTGCCATCTTCAATCAAGTAGATATTATATTATTTGAAGTTTTCTTTAGCAAGTCTGAACCTCTTAACCGCGGAATTTAGTTTTAAAAGTCCCCCACAGAGTGCAGAATTAAAATCAAGCAATGATGAGTATAGACGTCGAGCGCAGGGCGAACGGTCCTATTACAAATTTTACGAAAAACGAGGAATGATTACATTTTTATTTGATTAAAACTAACAATTCATTCTCGAAAATAGAGATTTGGAAAACGGAGATAGAGATTTGGATTAACGTGTATACATGTCGAGCGCAGTTAACTGGTTAAATTCTACAATACAATGCTGTCGCGAATTCTAAATGTGTAGCTATTAGCTCGATACTATCCACTATTCGCACGCACGCAAGCCGAGTAATTATTATCACAAAACAGGGAAGAATCAAAGCAGAAG
>CM052221.1:19991169-20454325 GCA_028454225.1 Lasioglossum leucozonium | reverse complement strand
ACCACTTGACCACTTGACCACTTGACCACTGAGCACATGACCACTGACCACTTGAACACTTGACCACTGACCACTTGAACACATGACCACTGGCCACTTGACCACTTGACCACTTGACCACTGACCACTGACCACTTCACCACTTCACCACTTCACCACTGTGAAGTAAAAATCCCTGAATTCAGCCGGCGATTAATTATTTTCGATCCATAACTATTTTATTTCACCAAATTGGAAAATGTTGTGCAAAAATAAAAGTGATCGAATCTTTCAATGAATTTATTCGATAATTTACTTATCGTCGAAATTAATCGTGCGACGTGCTACTTGCGCCATTTTATAGTTATAAAATTGATGTAATACCTCATACAATAGTTGAATGTTTAACATGAATGTTTAATATTTAATAATGTAAATTTTTAGTGGTGTCTCGGAGTCTCCACTCGAGTGCCAAGGGTTAAAAATTGAATCGTTCAAGTACGAATTCTCGTCCGCTGTTTTCTCTTCGTCAAGTTCTGTGCCTTGCAGTCATTTTCTCGCCAAACAATTTTCTTCAGAAATGTTCAACATTCCGAAGCCGACTGGTATCGATCGGAAGTGCACAAAATGCGCTCGCGTATGATTCAATTTAAAGCGACGCGCGAATAATCCCGCGACACCCTGCCGAAAATAGCGGCCGCGACTAATTAAGTAATTAAAAGTTGATACGAAATTCTGCAAACGGTCGCCGTTGTCAATTTCTCTAGTTAACATGCGTCTATATCGGCGTGCTGCTTCCCCGAGCATCTAATTAACATAGCGCAAGCTGCGCAACCAATTGTGCATATGTATACTGTCGATCGAACTGTACATATCGTCGAACAGTTTAACTCGGATTTTGCGCTACAATTAAATTTCGTAAAAAAGACCGCCGGCTAATTAGTTGCTTAAAAAATTGCGAGCAGAAAATTCAGCGAGCGTCGACTATTTTTCGTTCAGATCTGTAAAGTTTCGTCGGGACTGGGCGATGTTCGTTGTTAGAAAAAAGGAAGAGGTTCGATGCATCGACGATTTTACGATAATCGGAAATTTCGCCCAATCATGGCATCGTGTACTCGAATTGCCGATTTACTCGTTAAAATGGCGGCGAATGAAAAATCCCGCGGGCCCGTTATCGGGAAATACATCAGGAAAATTTCCATTCCCTTGGGGGAAAGGGAGGGGGAACAGTTTTCACTTAACTCGAGCCCTGGGATCCAACGCTAATGGCCAGAATGGCCGTCTCATTTCTATCTACGGGCCGTCGATTACTCGAGGCAGAAAGGTGCTGGCCATTTCCTCCCTCCCTTCCCTCCTCTCTCTCTCACTCTAGCCGCTGTTGTAATTCCTAGCCGTCTCCTATCAGGACGCAACCAGCGTATTCCGATGTTGTTGCCGTTAGTTCCTCTATCCCTGAAGAGATTGGAGGTCAGTAATGAGCTTTTGCGAATATATTCGCGCGAACGATGCTCGGCCGTCGTAGTAAACTTGCGGGACTGCTATATTCGCCGGCCATTTTGTTTACGGGATAATGCGCGAGCGGCAAAATGGCGCGACTCCGTGCTCCTTGACGCCTCGATTGCGTATCAGTTTTGGTTAAAATCGTTTCAATGCGTAAATAATGTAGTAGAACTGTGCTTGTGTGGTTCTTCGCAGAGTTGGAGAAAATTTATTTTGGATAATTTAGGATAATTTTGGATAAAGACGGATGACAGTTTATTGTCGAATGAATATTCAATCAAACAAAGATTAAATAAGTTAAAATTAACATAATATTACCCCTTGCAATCGGAGCTATTTTAACTCGAAAGTTAAACATTTCTTCCGACCAACAATAATTCTATTCCATATGTATTTTTCATTTTATAGGTATAAAATTGATTTAATACCTCATACAACAGTTGAATGTTTAGTAATTGGTCAGATAACAACATATTTAATAATAATGGAAACAATATTTTGAAAAATGGTACAGCAATTTTTGTCTCGAAGTCTCCACTCGAGTGCTAAGGGTTAAAAATAAAATTGTTCAAGTACGAATTTTTGTCCGCCATTCTCTTTTCACCGAGTCCTCTGCCTCTTCTAAACGCGTGTCACGTGTTCTTCGTATCAGTGTCAGTGTATACCAAAAACTAGTAATAATAAAATTAATATTTTACCAATATTAACCCTCATGTCAATAAACAAAATTTGCGTTCAATGATGTTCTAGTTTATAGTTTCAATGGATATTTTTTATTCGTCAAATGCAGGTGAATCGCAATAAAATCTACAAATAATTTCGACGTTTATCAACGGAAACGTTACAGAAATTTTAAAGAGAAAATGTGTTTTCAGTATATCAATGACCTTGAAATATGTTTTCAATACGTGAAAGTGGATACCCGGTTATTCACATTAGAGTTAAAAAGAGGCATGTTTTCTTCTTTTTCGCAAAGCGTAGTTCACAGACGCCAGCAGGTGACCAGCGGTCGAAATCAATGTAAACTCAACGCAAGTTTCCGTTTCTCTGCGAGGGATGTTGACATTGAAACGGTTTGACGCGCAACGATCGCGCTGCGTTCGAATAATAATTACGACGCTCGTGGGTCAATAGTTACGCTCGGATACGATCCGAGCTCTCTCGCCCTCATTGCAAACCGGTGATCCTGATAGATGGGTCCCGATACACTCGGTTATTCCGTTTCTCTATCGGCGCCGGCTCACTGGGAATTTCTGCTCCGCTGTTTGCTTATTCCAAAATGGATACGCTTGAAAGGAACGCGCGGCTGGAAGCCCGTTACGCCTGCTTGGCGACGCTCTGTACGTGACAATGCGTCTCGAAAATATTTCTCAGACGCCTTTTTTTCCTCTTCTCTCTCTCTCTCCCTGACTTCTATTTTTCGGCGTCTCTACGTGTCGGGAATAGGATGAAAAACTCTCGAGAATGTTCGCACGAACGAAATTCAACTCGTACTGCTTTCACGTATACATACAGAAGTGGGTAAAGTTCGATGGGAAGATAGAAGATCGGTATTGCCTCGGATTAGAACTGCTGGTTGTCGGTGGTGCGTGCTGTTTCCCTATGGAAATGCATGCACTCCGAACGGGTACAGTGGGTCAAGAAAGTACGAACGCGCTCGCGTTTCCTCGCCGATCTCAGTGACCTTGAAATGTGTTTGCAGTATGTCAATGATCTTGAAGTATGCTTTTAATATGTCAATGACCTCGAAATGTGTTTTCAGTACATCAATGACCTGGACATATGTTTTCAATGCGTGGCTGACCTCGAAATATGTATTCGATATGCCGATAACCTTGAAATGTGTTTTCAGGATGTCAATGACCTTAAACTATGCCATCAATATGCCAACGACCTTGAAATACGTTCTTAGGATCATCGTTCTGAACAACTCTTTCCTGTACCATCGAAAAAATTTGTACGTGGAGAAAGTTCAAAATGAATTGCAAAAATCCGCAATTTCGAAGGAACCTTTTTTCATGGAAAAATGTGACTAGTAATGGACGATAACACAGCGAAAGAGGCTGTGCGAAGAACATAAAAATCTGATATTTCATCTGCACCAATCCAACGCTTTCTCGACGTGCGGAATGGCGAGGGGAAATCCTCCAAAGAAATACGCATTTCCATTAAATCAAAATATTGCGTTGTCCGGAAAGTTCGTGCCGGTCTTTATGGAAAATTTAAACGCGCTGTTGTTCAATTTCCAAAAACAAAAAAATCGGCACAAACTTTCCGGACAATGCAATATTTCTTACGACTGCGTCGACCGCGTCAGAAGTATGCAATTGTTGAGCGCACACGTGTGCCATTCTAAAAGAGCACACGAATATACAAATGAAGACGAAGAGTTCGCAAGAGGACTTCTATCGGAAAGGGTTTAAATAGGATTCGAATTATCGAGGCGCCTCGTCTCGTAGCGAGGAGAGGTTCGGCAGCCGTCGAAAGTGTTAAGCCGAAAGCTTCCTTATGATTGGATAAATCGCTTTACGCACGCGCTTGTACACATTGACGAGGTGCGCGCGTGCACACGTGCGTCGCCGCTTTATCCTCGGGCCGCTTAATGGAAGCTGAGAGGAGCTATTACCGTACCTGTAGCGTTACGGGCCGTGTTATATCACTGTAAACGTCAGAAAGTGGACGCGCACCTCCCACTCCTGCCCTCCCCTCCCCACCACCACTATCTTTGATAGCACGGCACTCTTTGAACCGGTTACGCGTACCAAGGAAAATGCTATTAACTTATTCTCTCCGTGGGAAATTGAACGATGACCTCGTCGCTGCGAAATGCCTCGGAGCTTCCAGTTAAATGGCTCCAATTATTGCGCGTTCCGTTTCGAGAATAATCATCGTCGCGCGACACCGAGACTCCGCACGCTGTTTCGTATTCGGACGGACTTTCAAAATTAATTCTGCGTTTCGTTGACTGTACTTTCGCACGTGGGACCAAAAATTTTCAACTTTTCTGTATGCAATGATAGATAAAGCTTGAAATTCTAGCGCGAGGAATCCATGTTTCGGTGTGCGGAGTGCACGCGTTTATAAGTTATACACTAATAAATTTTCTGGGTTGAATTCCGCGTGCTAGAATTTCAAGTTTTGTTATTTGTTCGTCGAATTGTATGATATTACGTTAAGTTGAAAATTTTTGGTCCCCTCGGTGAAAGTTCAAGTGTGGCTTGAGAAAATGTTTTAAAAAAGATTTTCGAATAATTCGTATGTGCGAATAATCGTCGGAATGAATAATTTTATATTCGCAAAGAAACGAGTTTGTTCGTATAATTATTTTCGATAAACCGCCGCTACGTTATTCGCGGTGTGGCAGTTGCCGTGCCGGATCCGCGCGTCGATAGAAAATCTCGGTTTCCTTAAGATACTTCGCGGAACATTCTCTTTCATGCGAACCCCGAAGAATACTGGTGCTCATAGCCGGAATCCGCAGGATATTGTACATTTCCGAGCGCGTCCCGCCGTTCTCGTCGCCCTATTTTCGCGAATTTCACAGGGAGAGTCGATATAATCTTCGAAGATCGAGAATGCCGGCCGTATGAAATGCGCCGGAGAGTGCCGCGACCGTATTTACGTTAATCCCGAGCATATTTTTGTCGGTTCGCTTTCGTTCGACGGAGGGGAAACGATATTTCTATTAAATCGGACCACGGGAATCGCGGTTCCATTTTTCGCTCGACTCCCGTAGGGCGGGATCGCCGTCTCGTTCGAAATAAAAGAACAAGATGGATAGAGAGCTCGCCTTTCCGATAAAAAATTTATTCGCTCAGATATAAATTAGAGTAAAAATACGACGGCAAGAGAGCGCGAAGAATTAATTTCAATGGATTTTTCGAAGAGGAGGTGATAATAATTTCTTTTTGTATATATAATATACTAATACTAATTTAACTTTAATACGAATTGAATACTAATTTATTTTATTAACATACTAATACTAATTTAATTCTTGTATATACATATACTAATGTAGGAGGCAGGCGTTAAAAAGGGAGAGTTCAAGAATCCAAAACACGTAGAAAAGACACCTAGTCTTAGTCCAGAGGTTCTTGAACTCTCCTGCGCCCGATAGACGCGCGCGTGTGTACATGCGTGAGCGCCGCTAATGTTGTGACACGGCGCACCAAAAAAAAAACGATAACAGTCGCGGTAACGAACAGCGGGCGTTGAGGCCAATTACCTCAACGCCCAAAATTCAAAACGGAGTAAATCGAGAACGTTCGATCGGGAAGTCAATAAAAGGACGTGTCCGCGCCGCGGCGAGGACTTTTGCAATAAGACAGTCGAACGATACGATTTACTCCACGATCACGATTACGATAACGACAACGGCTTTGAATACGGAACACGACTACGATACGATTACGAACACGGCTACGACCACGGATACGAATACGGCTTACGATTTATAAGTTGACTAGGCGTGCGGATCATCTGTGTGCTTGTACTTTCGCGTATAGTTAATTGTATTTGCGTCCCTCTTTAATAAAAGAATTGAGAATATAAAATCCTATTCTTACACTAATAATAATTTTTCTAGCTTCTCGAAAAACGATCGTCCGAATATCATCGCGAGTGATCCAGCTTCTATTGAAGTTTTGTACACGAAACGTGAAAGTTGATTTTTTAATTGCGCCCATTGCCAGCCGCCCTCTAAAATTCCCCAGGACAGAGCGAGAGCCGAACAGAGTCCGACCGCACGAGAAATTTCACGAAACGCTGACTTCGAGCTTTCACCGTCTCTGCGGCCGGCGGCCACAAATTCTACAACAGTTGGTTCCTCGATCATTCAGCTTCCGCACCGTGGACATTAATATCGAAGCGCAAGCGTAACGACAAGTTTAGACAGCGACCCTGCGAGACCTTTCGGTGATTTGCAACGCTCGCCCCTTGCGTTTCTTACGTAGCGCGAGGAGATTTATGGTCGATCGTGAATGCTCACACCGGGCTCCCCAGCGGGGACGAATTTAATTACGGGTTATTAAAGCGCTTCTCTCGTTTCATAGACAGAGGATATATGAGTTTTAAAGCGTACACCTCCCGAAATTTATAGCTTTTATTATTTCGGCCGGCCTGAATACTCGTGCGACCTACCCGGAGCTGGGTAAAGTCATCCCTGTAATAACAAGTCGCAGTCCGACTAACTGCCGGCCAAGATAAATTCGCCTTGCATATCCCCCCCACAGTTTCCCACTCCCCCCTCTTCCTTCTTGTGTTTACATGTAAGTCCGCGTGAAACGCGCAGCTCCGAGATTACCCGCTTAATCCCCTCCCTTCCTCCGCCGCCGCACTTAATGCTCGTGCACTCCGATACGATATAATGCTTCGCCGCTCCGCGGAAATCGAAATGGAATATGACGTTCCGGAGTTACGAGAGTCCTCTGCGAACCACCGCTGAAAAATAATACGACGGTCGTACACAATGTTCCCGAGCCCCCGGTGTAACAATAAAGCTTGTTTACGCTCCTACCGCGAATTTCGTGTATTTGTAACGGCGGAGCGGCGGAAACCAACGCGGCAGAATTTATATAATGTCTTGTTACGTTCATACGGAAGGGGACGGCGGTTCTGTTTCTCGGTTCCGTAACCACCAGTCGAATTCTCACGTACGAAACAACTCTTTCCAGAGGACTGATCGAGGCGCCTGAAGTGAGGTATCAATTTTTTTACAAGGGATGTTGCTGTGTACTGCGAATTCAAAAAATTAAGTAACTTTGTTTTCGGGTGAAACCAACCATTGAAAACGTACTGGGTAAAAACAATTTTTTTGTTGGGAAATGGATTAAAAACGATTTTTTCTTTTTTACACAGTTTGGTAGACACAACTGTTGTTTCAGCTTTTTAAAAATATTTGTTCTTGAGATGTTTCACGAAAATATCGAAATATTCTTTTTTCCACTCGTAAACTCGAAAAATTATGACACTTCTTTTTGGGGTGAAATCAACCCTTGAGAACGTTTCAATATTTACGTAAATATCTCGAGAATAACAAATGATATGAGAAAAAAATAGCAACGAAAGTTGAACGGTATTATCGTGTGTACCACACTGGGTAAAAACAAATGAAAAAAAAAATGTTTTCTTTTGAGAAATGCATTTAAAAGAATTACTTCTTTTACACAGTCTGACAGACGCAACTGTTGCTCCAGCTTCTTCTAAATATCATTTATTCTTGAAATATATTTCGCGATAAAAAAACTACCGAATTTTTCCGTCCATTGTGTTTCACAAAGAGATTAGAAAATTTTTGAATTTAGCAAGATTCGCGAACTAACTTCGAAGCGATTTTCCGAGAAATTTGTCGGCCAAATGGAACCATAAATCTTAAGCGTTAACGATAATTCCCATTTTTTTGGTCGCTATATCGTTCACCAAGATGCTTGAAGTATTTCCTGCCTCGAGAAAAGAAAAAGAAGTTACACGCACCCTGTAAAACTTACGATCGCGTCTCGGAAAAAAAACAAAGAAAGAAGGTAAAGACCCGTTTGAAACGGGCGTACAAAGGGGAAAACGTTGGGATAACTTCGAACGCGCGTATAAAAACCTGTCACAAAGAGTAGAATATTTAATTAAACAGTCTTTTACCGAGGGAAAAACGTCGGCTAAAAAAAGCAAAAAAAAAAAAACAAAAAGAAAAGAAATACCCGAGTTTTGTAATACAATTTGATACCGTGCGTTGTGCGACTCGCCGTTATAATCCAGCTGCCACCGGAACTGAATCTTCACAGAGCGAGCTTTGTCTACGCTCTCACCCGCGACGCAATACAAATGAGTGCAATGCGGGTCACGCATTTCCGATTCCGTTCGCGTGTGAACAAATAAAACCAAAAAAAAGGGCAGAGAGAGAGAGAAAGGCTAGGAGAGGGGAGACAAACAGACAACCTGATGTAGAAACGCTAGATTACAATTTTCAGGGAATAATGGGAAAGTTACAGCGCGACGTTTCTGGGAACGCAGCTCGCACCAAATCCGAGCATATAGTTGCCGCAAAAATATTCGTACCCTCTCAATGGCTGGTTAACACCGATCATAGCGATTATAATGATTTCAATAACTTCACGTTTGCAGAAACTCGTTTTATTTCAATTTTTTCCTCCGCAGTTGGAACAATTACTTACTGCAGTAATAATATAAATATTGAAATATTGCAGGGAAAATACTTCATGTGTAAAAAATTTCATCCCTCATAGCAATCATTGTCTTAACTATTTTTGTTATTTTATTGTTAAAAAAAGAATTCAAAAGAAGTTGATTTTTCCAACTTTTTTGTGTATTGAAAATTTTTAAAATGTCGTTTTTATTATGACTAAAATGAGTAGGTGTAATCTGATAATAAGTAATAGTAATAATTATAAGTATAGTAACAAGTAATAATAATAACAACAGTAAATAAAATAGTAAAAACTGTCGAATAATCTACAAAAATCGTCGTATTATTTTCAGCCTGCTAAATACGTTAAGAAAAATCAGAAAAAAACTAAATTTCTATTTCACTCGAATTTGTTGCTATTTCGGTAAAAAACAATGTTCAACTCGTCGGGTTCCAAGAAGGGGACACCAATGGAATGTGAAACACCGAGCGGATGTTCGTGTATGTACAAAGCCGGGATAACGTTCGTCCGAGAGTCAACATACCGAAAAGTGAGCTCTCGATCTGGAAAAACGTGATTTCGTGGCGGCCATTAATCAATTATTCCGCGCGAGTTATTAAAGTTACGTGTGGGTGGGGCGGGCGGTCTAAATCAGAAAATGTTCGCCGCGCTCGGCAGCCAATTGGGCGGCTCATATAACATAAAACCGATCGATCATTCGAACGGCTCGCCAATCAATCATTTGGCCCCTGCTAAATGTCATACGTATCCCCGGACTGGTTTAAGGGTAACTCGATGACGTCTACCGGGCGCGGACGCGGACACGAACGCGAGCGCAATTACACGCGCGGTCGCGCGACGAGATTCTTGTTGCTTCTGGTTATCTTTTCCCCCGTTTGAAAAAAATCGCTCGCGCCAGCACCGCGCGCCGCGTCGCCGGCGAAGTTTACAAACGACAAAAGAACCACCCGCCGCTGTGAACGCTGCGCAAGCCTATGCCCCGTGCTCTATCTGTTTTTTGCAGCACGACCAGCAAAAAGCTGTTGTTCCGTCGCGCCGCAACATCGGATGTCCGTCGCTACTCGCGTCCCCTCGTCACCGTAAATATCGCTAATAAGTGGGCAGAAGCTAAAGGTGACCGTTCAACGGCGAGGGGACGCAAACGCGAGTCCGCAACCCGACGCAAACTGCGCGACGACGGTGATAAACGCGGCTCGCCTGCCAATCGGACGCTTTTGTTGGAGAAAAAATTAAAAAAAAATTAATTATTTCATAGATAAGTTTAATAACAGCGGGGGATAACATTGAACTGTCGCCAATATTAAATTCGCATTCAAGTCTACGCCCGATCGGCCGGCGAATAATTAATGCCGACGCCCCGATTACCGACCCACCTTTCCGCACTCCGCGACACCAAGATAGCACGCTTTAATAGTTAATTAACGGGGTGCTCCCATTCGGAGCCGTCGATTTTAGACAATTATTGAATTTCGACCTAGTGACCAACTTCACATTCATATTTTTCTCGCATAATGTTCTAGAGTGTTCCGTCGCAAGGGCACAGTAAACGTGGGGTTTTTTGAGGACGTTATTTATGGCACGCTCGTGACTAAACAGTCTCTTCAAAGATTAAGCATACCTCTGCAACATTTGGTGACCAATTAAGACGTCGGTCAAATGATAGTTTTTTTTTTCTTCTTAAAATTTACAATGTGCCATAAATCTCGTCCTCGAGAAGGCGCCCTATTGATACGCACAGTTTCAAGTTCCGAGGGTCAACCGTAGAAGGCAGGTATAAATCACTCCTTCTTCGAACTCGACCTCACTTGAAACAACAAACTGATACGATCCAATCAGTGCTGGTCTTCGACAGTCTGTCGGCCTTTTTAAGCATTGAAACACAACCTAAGTCACACCCCTTCTCGAATACATAGAAGGATCCTATCGAAGAACGTCCTCTCGATACATAGAGGGGGTTTTTTCCAGACTTCACGTTTTCTGACAAAGTCGGGGACAGGCAGTTCAGTTCTAACACTGGAACCCTGCCGACGCGACCCGTCCCTTTGCTCAGTTTTTCGCACTAGTACATTATCTTGTACAAATCAAGATACGTAAATTTCATAGTTCGAGATCCCAGCGATCTGACGCGTCTAAGGCAGGACCTGCTAGCATAGCCTTGCTGATGAGTCCTCTAGCAGGTCTGGGACGAAACGCAGCTTTTTGATATAAAAAAAAAATAAAGACTGTCATAAATCAAACTAGCTATCCAAAATTAATTTGGCGGATAACGATTCGATGGTTTTGTAAACTCCGCGTCCGCGAGTTAGAAATTCTCATCGAACATAGAGTATGGTGAGTACGGTATGGAAAATTATTTTTTAGACCGAGGACGTGTGAAGGTCACTTTTAGGATTCGGCAACTCTGTCGATACGAGACACGAAAATTAGGTGTTTACGTTTAAAAAAATCAAGGTGACTTCGAGATCTCCGAAGGGCCTTCGCGCACGTTAACAGTGTTTGCACTTTAATATTTCATAGTGTTACAAAATATATTTTTTTTTCTTGTGTTACAAAATATATCATTTTTTCATATTGTTACAAGTAACGGAAATATTGAAAAGTAATATGTATATTATATTATGGCACATTCTAATATTATAATATTATGGTACATTCTAATATATATGTATATACATATTTAGTGATTTCTTAATGGCTTCCGATTGTTTTTTTTTTGTTTAATAGAATCACATATTTCCCCCTTCCCTCAACTCGTGCTCCCTCCCCTCATCTGACGACACAGTGTCCTACAACTTTCGTCTGAAAAATTTTTTCGTATAATTTTTTTCTCCTATAACTTTTAAGCAACGAAATTCTGCGAGCCTTCGTGATTCCGAAAAAAATCTTTATCCGTCGCGATCGGATGTCCCGCGCGCGTCTTTGCTCTTCAGCATTCGTTCTCGCCTCCGTGAATTAGGTCTAAATTGCAATGTTGCGTGCACGCTAGTTGCTCAGTACCTTCGTCCTCCATTAAACTCTCCTTTCATCGTACACGTCGTGGAAAACAGTGCCTTTGTCTCGCGAGTACTCTATTCCCCGCATCGGTTTCCTCTATTTGCTCGTGGCCGGCGAGATTCATCTGAAAATTCGTCTTCCTCTCAATTCTTCTTTCTTCCGTGACTTGCCTGTTACATACCTGCGCGAGAGAGGAGGCATCGTTCCACGTGCGACCATTCGTCTTCTGACTGTTCCAGACTTCGCCAGTCTGATCATGTACAAACTTGGTCTACTTGCTGGTAGTTCGCTGTCTTCTGTTTGGTCAGATCCTCTTACTTGTTCCGTTGCGTCGCTGCCACGATTAGAGACGATGCTATTGATCCCAACGTATCGTTACGCGAAAACACCTAACGTTGTTTAATAACAACGGTACAGTTACAATAATGACAAGATCGAATTTATTCGGATCGCCTACATTTTTTATTATACAGGGTGTTCCCTACTTTTCCGGCAAGATTGTAGGAGCATGAACTACAAGTGAAAATAAGAAAAAAATGTTATATGAAGTTTGTTTACAAACGTTTGGTTACAATATTATAGGAAAATATTGAATGTAGCCTGAATAGGTGCAGAACAGCAGATTTAAAGCTGAATAATACGGAAGGTCGAAACCATAAACAAACATAATATCGGCATATTCTTCATTTGAAAATATTCTTGGCATTTTGATATATTATCTCACACAATACTGCACACAATAACTGAAAGCCAACTACCGTGGCTACAATGAATAGTCAGAAAACAAGAAATATCTCGTAAGTACAGGCAAAGTAAACACAATCGACCGTCCGTATTATTCAGTTTTAAATCTGCTGTTCCGCACCTATTCAGGCTACATTCAATATTTGCCTATAATATTGTAATAAAGCGTTTATAAATAAACTTTACACAACATTTTTTTCTTATTTTCACTTGTAGATCATGCTCCTACAATCTTGCCGGAAAAGTAGGGAGCACCCTGTATATTGTCAGAAACAAAAATCAGCAACAAGTCGTTTCGATAGGAGTAACATTTTAGTGTTAAAATAGTCGAAATAGCGCCAATTCAAAAGTAAACATTTTTAATCACAGATAAATCATACAAGACTCATCGTCTGTTTTCTTCCATTAAGTGTACAGTACACAAAAATACGTTTCATTGTTCATATTATAAATGCTACGCTGCTCTTATCTTGTTTCGCACAACTGTCGTAATTCAGCTAATTATACGTTAAATTTCGAAGTTGCAGTTCCTTAGACAAGCGCGAACGCACGGACCAGAACGAAACAAATGATATTTGTTTCAGCAACATTTCATCATACCGAACTTCGCAGGAATTTTACGTTCCCGTTGCTAAGTAATTAATTACATTACACGAAGACGATGTGGGGGATGTCGAACAATTGCGATTCGTATTTTGAATATAATTATTTGTATTTTTGATTATCAACGATTGTTATATGAATTATTGATACAGCATCAATCAACGACAATAATTGTGTTATTGGAAGTTTACACCGTTACCGAAGCGCCCTGCTGTGTGTATTTTTATATTCGTTACGTTTCTCTTGTGCACGAGCGATTTAATAAACCCGCGGTTCGAATAGCTGGACTGTTTAGCCGCTCTGCTCGATTAAGTTCCTCTTTGTCGGTAGGCATTTCGTTCGGTCGTTCATTTTAATCAGTTTATCCCTTTCATAAATTTACATTTCCGTCGGATCCTCGGCGTTCAATCGAGCCACTTCCCTTTGTCCTCTACATTCCCCGGTATTAACGTACTCGGTCGGGCATCCCTTTTATCTACTTATATCGCTCGGCTCCCTTCCCCTCTTTCCCCCGCCACTCCTTAATTTCGCCACACAATCTTCATACTTTTCCTGCGCGTTTTATTTGGCCCGTGTGTCTCCCGACTTCCTCCGGTGCCCTCCGACTTCTTTGCTCTTTTCATTCTCTTGGCAGCCGTCCCTCGACATGCTCCTATTCAACCACTTGCGTAACTTCGCCATCCAGTATCGCCGGTACACAGTATCTAACGCTAGCGCTTTAAAGTTCAAATTTTTCTTTCACGTTATACCCGGTGCTCGCCCTATCTCGAATCCCCTTGGGCGTCCAAAAATCAAAAGATCAGTCGATGAGCACTACAATGAAAGTTTTAAATAGCAAAGTTGATTTTTTGAGGAGATATTAGGTCCAACCGCGAGTTTATTATATTGCTCGTGCACAAGAAAAACGTGACGAATACAAAAATATTCACAGAAGTTTTAAAGAATTTATCGAAATTTAATTGTATTTTGAATTGTAAAATTGAGTAGACTTTCAATAACACAATTATAGTCATTGATTGAGGCAAACTACATATCAATCATTCATGTAACAACCGTTAATAATCAAAAAGACAATTTGGTATTAGAAGATATCTATTGAAATAATCGGTAACAGAAATTTATTTATTACCTATTGTTGCAAGATTTGATCACAAACTGTGACGAAAATGTTACAGAACAATTAAATAATTTTGATTTAAAGTGAACATCGTTTCTATTATTGCTGGCCGTAATGGGAACAGAGAGAAAAATAATTCGATTTCGATTGTTTGTAATAGTCATCGACGAAAGAAATTGTGCTTGCACGCAATACCGTTGGGCAGCGCTTCAAAAATTCTGTTGGCGAGAAAATGACTGCGCGACTTCGTCGATTAAAAACAGTTACGAGCTGCAATGGTCGATGATGGTCGACGCCTTCGTTCCCCTGTGAATTATAACCCTGACCGTTTGCTCTCTTTGTCAGCTGTCAGTGCAGAGAGCGTCGCTGAATGCGGCTCGCCTCTCCTCTTCTATTTCAGTTTTGTAGGTCTGATCGCGTTTTCTTCTGTTAACCGGTAACGTGAGGCGCCATTTTTTCCCTAAATTTTTCATCCCTGACCCTTTTGTTCCCGATACCGAACCCGTCACCTATGAAAGGTACTATTGTATATACGCGCCTCTTTCTCCCTCTAAGCGTTCCCCAGCTACCGTCGCGCGTCGACCTGTTCGAATATAGGTTTGCTCTACTTAAGATCGACTTATTTCTTTTCTCGTTCCAATACACACTCCTTTCAGCGATTTTCTCTCCTTTCTCGTGTAGATTATCTTTTAACGATGCTTTGTGTGGACCTTCCAGTTTGATCTGTTCGTAGAAGTATCGCAGCTACTGCTGATCCCATATGTTGTGTCACTGGTATGCTGGGTGGGACAATAACTTTCCAATATTTCCGTTGCTTGTAACAAGAAAGTATTTCAACACTAAATACCCGATTCTCGAATAATTTCCAATATTTAAACAGTAATAATTTCGTAAAAAATGACTACACGATCATAAAATTTGACTCATTTTAAAGCTGAAAGCCTCTACTTTTAAAATGCATCATTTATTTTATTAAAAGAACTTTTTTGCAATAAAAATTCATTGTTTTATGCAATAAAAATGAGGAACAAGTTCGGTCGTGTATAGCCCGCTTGGTGTAACTTATACTAGTGTAAAGTTGATGGCAAAGCCCTCATTCGAAGCCCGATGAAACGGCTAAAAAAAATCGTACATCAATTTTTAAGGTGTTGTTGTAAAGAGAAAGCTTCAATCTTGAAATCTATGTTAGTTTCGGTCACAATAAAAATTTTTCAAAGTCTTCGCATACGTTCGAATGTGTAACATTTTCAATAAGAAACGCGACTTCAGTTTCACGCTCGCTACGTCATGAAAAAAGATCTTGGAATAAAATGAATGATGCATTTTAAAAGTAGAGGCTTTCAGCTTTAAAATGAGTCAAATTTTATGATCGTGTGGTCATTTTTTACGAAATTATTACTGTTTAAATATTGGAAATTTTTCGAGAATCGGGTAATAAATACAAATATAAGAAAATAAATATAAATATAAGAAAATAGTGAAAATCAGGCGAGACACCCTGTACGAAGCAGCAGAAGTGAAAGAGAAGGTGCAAGAAGCACGCGTAACAGCAGATTTTAGAGGTTGTAAAGCAACACGGTGTCCCATAAAGATGAGGGAAGATATATTTACAGAAAAACAAGCATGAAGCACGCCGGTAAGTAGCGCGGGTCCGTGCATGGTCGAACCGACAGAACTTGAATTATTCAAGGGAAGAAAGCGTCGTGTAGAACAATACCGGTTAAATATAATTCTCCATGAAGATGCAGAGAGTCGGAAGAAGAAGGAGAAGAGGAACGCGGTAAACGACAAAAGCGCAAGACGCCGGCAAGTGGTGCAGGCGTACGCATATTCATATTCATACTTACGCGAACGTCGCGACGACGACGGCTCGCGAACAGAGAAAGACAATGATAATGATAACCGTCCGTGACTGACCGAAGGGAAAAGGTGAATCCGGATACAAAGGAGCGAGTATTTGTTAAAAAACTGAGATAAAAACACGACCGGAAAAGTAGTAGGAACTGTTCAGGATCGGCCGCGCGGAAAACCACCTTTCTGGAAGAACAAACCCTTCCGCAAAGTTGTGTTTACCTCGTTCCTCTCGCCCTAAAAGGAGCCGACGAGGGAAAACATCGAAATTAAGGTAGGTGTGTTTTTCATTCGGCAGCGGGCGGTCCACCGCGGAAAATTTGATGAAAATTGCCCGGGGCGTCGCGGCAGAGAATTCGCCGGAAAATTCGACATTTAAATATCCCGAAAATATTGCATCATCTTGGCGGAGCGGGGGTGGGAGGAGGGTGAGAAAATTTCAAGCAACTTATTCCGTTACGAAAATGTTCTCCGCGGTTTCGTTCCGGAGATATCAACGAGAAACACGGACCAATCCGAGCGCGGCTACTGTAGACCGGCTCCGGCTCGGCCAACGCCAGCGCCGCGCTCATCGGTAGCTGCGCTCCGATTGGCCCGCGTTTTCCGCTAATAATTCCTGAACGAAGTCCCGGGGAAAATTTTCGCAAAAGGGGAAAGTTGCTTCTAATTACCTCGGGAATCGCGTGCTTCAAGGAGCCACAAGATTTTTGGGACATAATAAATAATTCTAAGTTTGTTTGTAGATACAGTGCAAAAGAAAGAAACACCCGGCCATATTTAATACAAAATCGTAAAAAATCAAATGAGAACATTTTCGCTGTTTAATCGAATAGTTCCGAGAATATGTAATTGAACAAAGATATTGTTTGTCGTTACATCTCATAATTATACTGGGTGTCTCTTTCTTTCAGTAGTGTTCATTGCGACGCCGATCGCTCCGATCGCAATCAAACTTTGCGACAGTTTCGCGCGCGAAGGGTTCGAGATCTTGTCCCGGCTCTCGGACAAGCTCACCGCGGATCGCAAGGCGGATCCGCGCGGATCACCTGTTCGATCTCCCGCGAGGGTGTAAACCGAGCTTGCGGTTCACCTGTACAACCGCAACCTGTCCGAGAGGGCGACGTCGTCGGGCAGAAGAACAGCACGCAGCTCTCAAAGTTGCGCGAGAGAGGTATCGCCGAAGGAGCAAAGGGGGCGAAGCGTGTGTAGGGCGAGGTAACTACGAAGCAGGAGAAAACAGCTGCTTGTGCATGCAGGTCAGCAGGAGTAGCAGGGGTGGTGAGCTGATCAGGGTAGGGCAGGCAAGAGCCTGAGCTCTCTGGGGCGAGTTAGACGGAGTACGCAGGAGGATCCAGGTGGAAGAGGGATGCTGCGGGTTCCGTGAAACAACCGGTGGGAGGGAGGATTGATAGAGGATGTCGGGGAGAGAGGTGGTTGGGGCGCGCGAGAGGAGAGAGAGAGAGAGAGAGAGAGAGTAGTAGCAGGAGGAAGAGATGGAGGAGGAGGAGGACAGACAACGGCGCCTGCGTGTTGATTCTTGAGAGCTGGCTCTCATCCGAAATCCAGGATCCCAGTCGCGAGCGCGCCGCCGATAGAAAACATTCGGAAGAGCGAGGACACGGTCGCTGACCTGGCTGGCACCCGGCGAGAGGCGCTGCTTTCTCTTTTCTCTCCCCCTTTCACTCTTTCCCCCTTTCACTCTTTCCCTGGCGGCTCTCTTGCCCGCTCGCGCCGCGACCACAGAGCCACAAGTTAGAATCCACGAGGAAGAACCGGCCGGCCGGTTCGTCAGTCCGGTAGCCCGAGTAGCTAACCGTTTGGATCCTGGGACCAGGCTACGCGAGGCTACGGAGTGTGGTACAGGTGTGCTCTCTCCCGCTTCCGGCGTGACCGATGACAGACCGGAAGGCGATCGGACGGGTCCCTCCCGGCGTGGCGGCGGCGGCAGCGGCGGCGACGGTCGACGAGTCTCCTTCGATGATCGAGGCCCGCGATCATTCTCCTCGCTCCACCTCGGACTAGCTCCGGTGCATGTTCGCGGTCAGTTGTTGTGGATGCTCCCGAGTCGGTACCGGTCGTGTCCGTAGGAGCTCGACCGGACGGATGCGAAACCACCTTTCGACATCCTGTTTTCCGGATAGGTGCGGATAAAACCGATCCGCGCGAGAGAGAGAGAGAGAGAGGATCGACGTGTTCCGGTTTTTTTTCGCCGCGGAACCGTGTGTCTCAAATGGAAGTTGGACCAAGTTGCCCGATAGCCCGTGAAGTTCGCGAAAGTCCACGGTGCCGTCCTGTTCACCCCGGAAAATAGCCGGAAAACTCGCGGGGGGCGCGGGGGGCCCGGAATAATCGTGGCCGGCGAGCGAGTGTGGCAGACGGCTGGCTGGCTGGCTGGCTCGCGTTCGTTCTGTTTGGCCGCGGTGCTCGCGAGCGATCCTCCGTAACGTGCAATAAAGTCGCGCTCGAGTGGATACGGTTTAATCCTCCCTCCAGCCCGGCCCGGCCCGAGCCCCGCCGGATTATAAGAATGGGAAATAGGCGGAACAACGTTCGCGCACCGTGAACACCTCCTGCGTGAATACGAGGAGTCGCTGCACCGTGTGCAACGCGACCGAAGGGCATGGATGCTTGCTCGCTGATCAACCTTCGCTGCAGGTGAGCCCCGACGGTCGTTCACCTTCCTTCTTTGAACCTCGGCGTTGCGTAGCGTCGCGTCGCGCCGCGTCGTCTTCCTTCCGACTACTCGGGCTTGGTTCTGTCCGCTCAGTTTCGTTGACTTGGGATCCAGCACGAGGATCTGTCGGTTGTGCGGTGGGTGTACCGGCAGATTCCAAGGATTTCTGTGTTCCCGTGTGTTTCGGGGTTGTCCATGGATTTCAGTGAATTAGGACCTCCAGTTCGTTCTGAGATCAGGATAATCAAAATCGCGGTTCTCTCTAAACAATACGGTGAATGATCCTAAGCGTTAAATGGCTGCGAGAATGGTCCGCTGTCTGAGAGTTGAAGTACGGTCCAGACTGTAAAGGTCATGCAAATTACTTCCAGCGCTGGATTGTTCTGATGCCGATTCGCTCGAGGCAGCGGAAATAAGCTGGAAAATATCTCTCAATTTCTATTCCACTAAGGTGTTTGCTCTCATGAAAATGTGCATCTAATCTGTACAAGTGTCGTCGTTAATCGGTGCACGGTTGACAATTGCAGTTTAATCTTGAGCAGCACGCGACGCCGCCGCTGCTCGAAACGCTCAATCTGCCGCGAACATAAGCTGCCGTTCTTTTGATAAACGCTGATGGCGCATCTGTGCAGCTTCGGCTGCAGTTGTCCTTTTTTTAAACTAGCTCTCTTAGTGCTCGCCGGTGATGGCATGCAAAATTCATCGCGCGTGTGCTCGCGTTACATTCTGATAGGAAAAATGTCATCGGTTGTCGGCGTATAAGGGTTTTCAACCCCTTGCCTTACCATTTTCTTTACGGTTACAGTGATTGAAACGTCTTCATCCCCAAAAATGTCGCAGAAGAGAAAAGAATACATATAATTTTTGTATTGCTACATTGATTTTAATACTGAAATATCGATTACAAACAAACCAAATTTTATTTCATCTAAAAAGAAAGGCGTAATATTCGTATTTGTTAGACTTTGTTTAAAATCTTCATCACGTGACTGACTCGTTAAAATACGGCAAGGGGTTGATCCGAAATGCGAAGCGGAGAATGTGTGCAGGATCGTGCCGGAACATAAACCGCAGAAAAATGTATATTATACAGGGTGTACTAGCTGAACGAGATCGGAATGTCTGCTTTGTTCATTCACATAAAAAATCTTCTCGCAAAGTTGCACTAGTCACGGCACGTAACGTTTCAAGGTCATGGGTATTGTTTTCAAATACAACGACATTAACAATCACACCTTTCCGTATTGAGCAGCATTTTTTGTTCGGTATGTTATTAAAAACGTTCTCATAAACGAACAACATTCCTCGGGTTACAGGCGAGATAGAGACGGAACAATTTTGAGCAGGTCTTCGTAAAAATCTTGGCTGTAAAATAACGCTTAACACGTGCGACGCGCATTTATAAGGAAACCTCCATCAGGCCACGCGCGCTGCTCAGTTGTGCGCTGGTAGTGCTTCGATAAAGTCCATTAAAATTTCTTGATGAGAAATATTTAAGTACATTGGCGACACACGATCCTGAGATTACTCAAAATTTCTCAAAACAGTGTAATTTTTTTTAGTTTCATATCGTAATTTTATACTGTCGGTGAACATGTTAAATTCACTGCGCGTATAAGACAGAACGACGCATGAACGTTTGCCACCTAGAATTATCGCGAGGATTCGTGTGTTTGCAGAAGCGAGGCGGACGTCTGAAGTCTGCGAGGTTCGGTCGGTGGTCGTCCAAGGGCTCCAGTGGAATATCAGGATCATTGAGGCCGGAACGCGGGGCCGAGAGGACCGGAAAGGCAGTCGGGCATTCAGGGTAGACAGACAGACAGGCAGGCAGGCAGGCAGGCAGGCAGGCAGACAGCGCGTAATACGCGAAAGTGCTGGGCGCCAGAGCTCGAAAGCGATCCTGATCGGCGCGGCGCACGTGTCCACGTAACTAATACGGACGAACAGCAGCGCGGATGCTCAGGTACGTGTGTGCATAACCGGTGTACGGTGCGGCGCGTCGTTGCATGCGTCGTCGTGATTAAAACCGTTCGAACGCGATCGTGCATTACAGCCGCCCCGTTGTGTTTGAAATAGTTTGAATAGCCAACGGAGAACGTTCCGTCGATTATTTGCAGCCACTGGCTAGCGAAATCGAATCGGATGCGCGCTCGATCGTGCGTCCGCTAACGCGACCGACCCTCTCCTCCGCTCGGTTATCACTGGGTCACCGGCGCGCCCTACGACCTCGAAATTTGGTCGCAAATCAAGCGTTGTTTAAAAATTAAGCGCTCGTGGGTGGATGACCTTGATGACGTATTTCAAGGTCATTGAAATCGAGGAACACCCTATCGCAATAAGATTTACATTAACTTTCGTATGACCTTGACGACATATTTCAAGATCTATCGGTGAGGAACGCCCTGTTGTAACGAATTACCGAAATGCGGAGAATTTGTGTTAACTTTAGGATGACCTTGATGACATATTGCAAGGTAAATTGGTGAGGTACGCCCTGTTGATGACGCTTAAACTTCATTGAACACTACTAAAATAGTTTTTTTTAATGCTTGGTGTACCTCGTTGAACCATGCACGTGTTGCAATAAATAATCAGACGAACAAACCCCTCAACGCCGGTGATCACTGTAAAATTACGAACGATACATAAAACATTATGCAAATGAGTTTATTCATTTGTCGGATTTCCACGAACAGCAGTCGTAATATGCAAAAGAGCATTTTGTAATGAGCCACGCATGCATGAAAATACGCGTAGCCGTGCTGGACAATTTGTTGTTGTAATTGTATGTTTTATAACAATTCACGTCGAACATTACTCTGTACCTTGTCATTAGCTCTGTTTGCGGCGGTGTGTTGACGTTACATTAATTATAGCTAAAAAATAAGCAGTTCAATTACACTGTACGTTGCGAATGTCTATAGTGCACACAATCAAGAATAACGGTTGCTGATTGTAGCCGCTATGCTCCTCAAGCTTGACTTTTATGACTTTTATTTATAGTCAATTTTATTACCGTTTCATCAAGAACGTTGATAGGGTTCTCTCGAGAACGTGTTCGCAAATACAAGAAGCTCTTATCATAATGAGAATTTCCAGCTGAAGTTATTTTCCTTTTCCATAAGAAACGATAACACTTCTTGCGAAGCACAGAAAGACCAGACTTCCCCTTTAGTTTCTTCCTTGATGAATTTGATAAATGAGACTGGAGAACAATGCCAGCGAAACACTGCTGCAGTTGTTTTAAACTATCAATTAGTTCGAAATCGTATCGCGTTGCTAATGACCTCGGCTGTTAAAGCACGGATAAAGAAAAACATGTACATATATAAAAATATATATAAATAAAATTCTTTATCAACGACATGTGCCAACGTAAACAAAAAAAAATATAATACACATATGTATAAATAAAATTGTGTCTAAACTACATGTGCCACCATAAAAAAATATATAAATAAAATTGTTTATCAACTACACGTACCAGCACAAGCGAAAAAAACAAATTGTTCGAATCATCGATTTTTATTACGCGCTCGGACACGCGTAAAAGCGAGATTTTCAATCTCCGGATAAACGATCGGTTTCCATAGGGCGGAATGAAACCCGCGGTGTGCTCTCGATGTAATTCGCTCGCGCAAGAGCGAACGAACGCGACTCAATGGAGGCGCGCACTTCAGGCCGATTTATATGTGTAAATAGGACCGTTTTATGCGGCCGCATTATCCGCCTAAAACAATAGGACGCCGCGCCAGCCGAGAAAGCGAGCGGCACGCGCGTTGTACAGCTGGTAATATTATCACAGATGAAGTATAAGAGTAGACCAATCACCATATGGGGTTTCGTGTCTCGCGCAATAACAACTGGGTTTCTTACGCCCTCTACGCTGACAAACGATAAATGTTGGAACTAGATCCACGAAAACAATCAAATACAAATGGCTAACGAGTTGTGTCTGTAATGCTATGACAGAGAATATGCTATGACCGACGAAGTATAATGACGGTGTCATGACTCAGATTTCCCCGAAGATTAGACAATAAAACCCATAAAATGCAATGTCTGTAATCTGTACCCGCCGTTTAATGCAGGGACAATTATGTATGTACGTCATAAAGGGCACTTCGTCTTAGAAAGGAATATTAGATCAAAAAACGCAATCTGCAGCTTTGACAAAATTCACACGAATTTAGGAGGAATTTCTGGATCTTAGAATGTATTCCCGTGGGAATTTTTAAACAATTGAGGACTCAAATTAAAGATAGTGGACGGTACTTTATCATAGGGGCGCTTCGATTTAAAACGAACACGAAAACACATGGAAAAAAACAATAGAATCCTATCGTCAGCTCAAACAATATTGACTCGATAACATTTTTTGCAAAATAAATGTTGGGTGCTGCTGTTGCAAGGGGCAGGAACCAAACAAATATTTGATTTTTACTTTAATCAAGTGAACAAGTTGAAAATAATACATTGGAGTTTTTAATTATTTTAATCTCTCTACTGTTTTAAACTGCACCTACCCATTTTTGCTACAAATGCATGAAAACCGCAGTCTACTGATTTCATTACTTAGTGATTGTGATTTGTGCTGCGATACAAGAGATATTGGAATTGTTATTAGTGCATAGCTATGTGGACAAGTGTGAACAGTGATCGCGAGTGTGGAAAAATTTCATGGCATCTGTATGAAAGAATCATACGATTTATTTATCGTTTGAACAGTGAAAGTGAAAGTCCGGATCTTTGACTTCACCGCGCATCCCTTGGGCCTTAGATTGTCGTATACCTACTATTCACCACCAGCTGTGCGGTTCGTTGACCTGACCGTACGTCCATTACCGTTCGGCACTGTCGTATACCTGAGGCCAGCTGTGTAGTTCGTCACTGGGTGGGCCAGTGACCCACATTTCCAAGCAGCAAGTGGATTTACGGCTAAATAAGTGAGTTTTTACAATACTTAATTCCCTTATTCACTTGTTCACTTCTTCTTCGCGGCGGACCGCTAACACTCCAGCGAGGGGATCCGTCTGGCGTGCCGAACCATCTTTGCCATCACGCGTCTAGGTCGCGCTTTGATTGGTCAGTGTTTTTCGTTAACAACTCCTAAGCGAAGCCCCGACGGAGATTTTTGCAAAGGAAAATGTTGCTTTAAATAACCTCAGGAATCTCCCATTTTCGGGAGCTGTAGGAATTTTGGGACACCCGGTATACAGTTTACTAGTCTCTGACTTTACGATCGTCCACACGAGAGTGTCAAAAATTAGTGAAAGATCGCCGGCAGCGACCCAACCATGTTGACAAGCAGTGCCTTACAAGCAGTCGAAGGTACTTGGGTTAGTTGCGCGTTCAATGATCGCAAGGCTAAATTCTGTGAGACGTGTTTATTTCGTAAACTCTATTACAGTGGATTCGCGATCTTCTCCGATTGCTCGCTACGACTCGACTCCCTTTTCTCGTCCTCTCCGGACCCTGCGGAGCTTCAGGATTTCTCCTGAAAATGTCCTGATTGGCTCAACCTGCATAGGCCTTTTTACCAATCAGGACGTTTCTTGAGTCTCCCTTACATTTGCAACCTTGACGCCCCTAATTCCTGGGCGTGATTGCGAACCCGGCAATTAAACAATATAGCGGATTTTCCTACGGGACCGCGGTGCCTGGCGCAACGGCTGCCGCCTACCTGCTTAGCCCCTGCTGTCCCTTCGGAAACTCGAAGTTTATGGTACCCGTACTAACTGTCGAGGCCGAAGCTAAAAAGATCTAATGGCCAAAACGTGCCAATGCAAACATCCCGTAATTATCGTTAAGACGGCTTCCTCAAAAACAGCTGTGGGACAACGCGTTCCATAAACTTTCTCCCGACCATCTGCATGCCGAATATTGCTAACCGTACATGCCGATGGCCGCTACACAGTAATAAATAGTACCATTTTTTGTATTTAATATATTTATTGAAAAGTAATATACATGTAGGATTCATAATTTGGAAAAATACATTGGCAGATTGGTCTACTCTTATACCTCGTCTGTGATATTATGCCGGCGTCGGTACGGAGTTACTCGCACGTATGACGGTCTGGACGCGCGGCCGAAAGTGTACTCGTGAATATTCATGTCGGTACGAATCGAATAACCGAAAAAAAACAAAAAAAAAATACTAGCGGAAGATGTTCCAGTGAAACTGTCCGATTGCGAGCTCCAGTTGAAAATCCCGCCCATAAATCCGACGCTTTATCCTGCTATGAAAAAATACTTTTTCATCCCTCAGCTCCCGCCCCCTTGCTCTCTTGCTCCTCCTCCGAGTGTTAAGCCTCCGCATTGGCGTGCTAATTGGCGTAGTCATTGTTGGGATTTTCGTAATCCTTTGGCTCCATCCGGACGGAATTTGTTTAAACCAGATGTTTTACAACTGTTTCGAATGTCTGCTAATTCGAACGATCTGCGTGTTATTTATGGTAACGGTTGGACATGGCGATTTATCGTATGCATAGGACTTTCGATTCATTTGAAACGGAAGAACATAGATTTCGGAGAGGGGATTGTGAAAATAATGGAAAATTATTCGTAACGGCGATTCCGTCGAAATGGCGGATTCCAAGCGTTCGAATTTATTACTGGACCGCCCGGACTGAACGCGTTCACGAGACATATGAACAGGTGGAATTTAAAACATTGGAAATATTTCAAGAATTTAGTATCAAAAATGTTGTATTTTCTTGAAAAGGACGTTTCCCAAGGACATTTGAAACAACTTTTCCCTTCACGAAAATCTTCTCCGCGGCTCTGTTAAGGAGCTTATCAATGGAGAGCGCGGCCCAATCAGAGCACGGCTACTACAGACGCCTTCCGCCCCGGCCAATTGCTGCGCCGCGATCATCGGTAGCCGCGCTCCGATTGGTCCGCATTTTTCGTTAATAACTCCTCATCGGGGTTGTGGTGATTGTCGATAATGTAAATTGCTATTTTATCAATGTTGTAAATTTTCTATTTAATTGTCACATATCAACGATTTTAATTCACATATCAAATTTGTTGAATTCAATATGAAGTTAATTTATTAATAATATAAATAAAGAATTTCAATTCAAATAATTAAAAATTAAAAAAGGAATTCATAAGTAGTGAAGGGAAATTTATATTAAATAATAATTGAAGAATTTAATTTCAAGAAATTCCCCACAGGGTTTCGAAGAAAATTTTCGCAAAGGACAAAGTTACTTGAAATGACCCCTTTTTAAGAGATTATATTTTTGGGACACCGTGTATTATCTTCGATTTAAGGAAGAATTAATTTTTCATGAGAAAACAATGAATAGACTATGATGTTTTAATCCGAAGCGAAAATATGTTTTTCGAGATCTGGCGAAGGTGAGTTTCAAGGTCAACGAGTTACTGTTCATTAATCTTTCTGCAATTTTGTTTCAAGTGCTTGAAAGCTATTGGAAAATAAACGAAGGCCGTTCGAGTAAGAATTTTTTCCACAAGTTTATCGACTTTTCGAGAAGCTGTTACATGAATTGCGCTCGGTTCACAGTGGAATAAAGTTAAGATTCAATTGATTGAAGTGGTTTTAAAAATATACATATAATACGCGCGTTACGTTTCGGTATGTAGATTCGAGACGAACGTATCCTAACGTTGAAGAAATTTGTTATGGGCGTTGCATGAATTCGGGAGAGGGAGCGATGCCAGGTTTCCTCGCAAAGAACATTTGCAAGATGTACGATGAGGGCGCTGTAAACCTAAGAAAGTGTTGCCGTTCGTGTCTAAAAGTTCATAAAGTTGTGTTCACGCTCGCGCACGCGCGCGCGCCAGCGATGCAAAACGTGACGTCGAGAACTCTCGCGGAAATCCTTATAAATGTAGCGTATGATGGTATAGGTAAATGTACTTAGGCGAACGTTCCAAATGTGTCTTAATGTCGGCATGCCAATTTCCGCGGGAACTTGGCTTAAGCTGAAAAATCTGGCCACGGATAGAAGATACAATTCAGTCAGTGGCGGAACTGCAAATTTTTGCCCCCCCCCCCCCCCCCGCAAAATATAATTTTGAGTCTCCAGAAAAGAAATAAATTATATCATATGAAGAAAGAAATCTTATATTATATAAAAAAACAACTTATACTTAATTGAACGAAGCTCTTAATTCTATTAATGAAAGTAAGATCATATTTATTATGACACTATTTAAGAAAAAAATTTTTTAAAAACGGAAACAATTTTTCAAACTTTTCTGAATGCAATAATCGTTACATACGATTAATCGTAAAAATGTATAAACTTGGTGTATTGTAACAAATGTTCACGGAAACTCGGATTAAAAAATGTTTATTCTTGACATTTTTACGCCGCAACGTGGCGAAGTTTGACAGTAAAAAGTTCACAGCCGGTTGCAAACGGCGAGGTTGACGAACATAAATAAGAGAAAACACAAAGGTGACCCCCGACTGGAACGTGTCCGAAGTGTAAATGTAGATTTAAAAAATTCACGTGCGTCACCCACACTTATTTCTGCCGTTTACATTTTAAACGGTTCGAGAAGCATTCTGAAAATTACTGCGATCTATCCGACGCGTATTCCCAGTATACAAAAATCAAGATAGAGATAGACGATAAAAAGAGTGTGATAAGAACATAATCTTCTGTTAAGGTCAACTTGAGCTTCTCGAATGCAATGTAGTCAAAGCTGAAGAAAGTATTAGTGTGTACGGAGCTTAAGGGAGAAATGGACGAAAGAAGAGTGTTTTCAACTGTAGCAGTATGGGTCAGTTTTCCTTAAGGATCGCGTCAATCTCCGAGATGAGCCAAGAACAACGCGGTCAGTGGATAGCAGTCTAGGATAATGAAGCACTCGGTTCTGCAGTTGATGGAACAGCGCATTTTAACTGCGGGGAAGATTGCAGAAGGATTGGGTACGGCCATTGCCGCGATTCACAGTCGTTTGGCCGAAATGAGGGAAAGTGTTCCGGCCGTGGTACGCAAGGAATCGTCATCGGCGAATGAAAATCTCTGCCGAGGCAAGGGGACCGGAATTAATCGGCCATTTTCCGAACCACATTGTTGGCCAGAAATGATAAGTGGCTCGGCGCTCCAATTCACGGGCCGGGACAGTGGCTCGTTCATTTAGAAATTACGCGACGGTCGAATGGGATCATTTTCTCCCGAAGTGATTTCTATTCGCCGGGTGTACGACGTAATTCAACGTTTGTCGTAAATTTGTTATTTGTGTTATATTATTTACAATCGTTAGATTTTATCACAAGGACAAAGATAAGCCTTGTGGTACACCGGACTTGGGCTCTCCAGAGATTTCTTGGTTTTTGTTAACAGATCTCGTGCCAATCACTATAATTTAAACGGTTCATTGGCGAGGATTAACTTTATAGCTAACAGTGCTTGCCAATGTGGAGCAGAACTTCCGATACCTAAATCATGTTATATGGCAATGCCCAGACTATGGAACGAACGTAATACATTAGAAACAAAGCTCCTCAAAGGCAAGTACTGTTTTCACCTTTGTATTAGTTCCTTCTTAAGTAAACCTGATATAGAAGGTTGAAAATAATTTATGATTTTCTCGAACAATGTTCCGTAAGAATTTAAAAACAATGTAATATCTACGTAATGTAACATACATGTAATAATATTGTACTTGCTATATGAACCATTTGGTTTAAAACAATAATAAATAAATAAGTAAATGTCCAAAAAATTTGGTGGTTCCTCGAAGAACGTGATTCCCGAGGTCATTCGAACTAACTTTTTCCTTAGCGAAAATGTTCTCCGAGGCTCTGCTGCGGAATTAGCAACGGAAAACACCGGCCAATCGGAGTACAGGTTCTGCTGAGCGCGGCGTTGGGATTGGCCGAGCCGGACTCCGTCCGAGGTAGCGTCGCTCCGATTGGTCCGCGTTTCTCGTTGATAACTCCGCAACGGAGCCTCGGTGAACATTTTCGCAAAGGACAAAGTTTCTCTTCTTCAAGAAACATTTCACATTGGAATAACATTAGAATAAACTAATTGCGCGGACCGCTAATTCGATTTGCTTGTTCATTCGATAATTTTCCGGAACGAGGTAGGTACGAAATACCCGCAGAAATTATTCGTTCAACGTTAATTAAAAAAGAGTCGCTCTTGCCGGCGAGAACGTACACCGCGGACACGATACCCGGCGAAAAGAAAAAAAAACAATTAAAATGCATAATTGGACGGAGCCGGCTGATTCCCACGCAGATTTTCGTTTACTCAAGTCGACAGAAAATTTGTCCAACTCGTTTCGCAGCTGCGAACTGCTCGGAGGACGCGGTGGATTCGCAAACCTCGCGTTCCATTCAAACTCCCGAAAACTTTCAATTTAGTCTTCGGGCTCTCTCGGGGACTTCTGTTAAAATTACTAATTTTGCCTCTAAGATGCTGACCCGTCCCAGCTGTCTCGCTCAAGACCCAGCAGCGAAGAGAAAATCTCAACGCAGAGCAAGTGGATTGAACCTGTGTGTAATCCGACAGATTAGAAATGTGGAAAAATCGCGGCAAGAACATCGCGAGAGAGGTGGCGTGCAATACATATAACTCGGAAGTTGTCGAGACGTGCATGGAGAAATCGTAAAATGGAAGAACGCGCGCACAGTGGAACGAGCCTGCCTGAGGCCGGACACACCGAACGGACATTTTTTACCAATTCAATCTTACTTTCGTTTGAAATATATTTCCAATATTGACGGACGCGCTACAAGCGAGGAAAACGGGGAGCGGAGATGCATGAAAATATTTTCAGCTGCCGGCTCTCTATGCAGATACACGTTTTTATGCATTATTTATGCGAGCCGGAATCAAAGGAAAATTCGCACAGCCTGTCGCGAGTTTTCTTCGGATTGCAAATGAAATCGCATTTTCACTAACAGTGGAATATATCATCGACATTTTTTATTTTTTCACAATTACACGAATCTTGCTAAATTTTTTCACTGCGAATTCCTGCCAGAAAATTACAAGGTTTCTATATACAGGGTGCGGCCGAATAACATGTACAAGCGGGCCCGAGGTGATTCCTTATGAGAAAATAAGAAAAAAATATAGAATAAATTTTTTCATCCGAAGCTTCATTTCCGAGGAAACCGAGTTTGAAAATGCAGCGAATATACGTACTATTAGATAGGAACGGTCTGACGCATCTGATCATGACCGACCTATTCTACTTCCTGCGTATACTAGAACACGCGAATCGAACGGATCTTCAACCGCGATTTTTTCCGAAAACCATGCGTCATACGAAAAAATGTTATTCCTTCTTTTCACCCCCGAATCACCCCCTGTCCACTGGTATATGTTATTCGGCCGCACCCTATATATTGCTATTAGACATAAAATTTTATTAAAATCATTAAACAGCGGTTTTTATGCATTCACGACAAAACTGAGTAGGTGTAGTTCGTAGTTGTGAAAAATTTAAATATACTGTTATATTATTTTTACCCTATTAAAGATATTAAAAAAAAATATTAACTTCTATTTTACTCCAGTTTGTTGCGATTACGTGTAGACGATTTTTATTATGCATAAAGATGCGCTGTCTTATTTATCATACGAAACAGAATAAATTTGCGTATTTATTAAAGGATATATTTTCCGTAAATATTTCTTTTTTATTACATGTCGGAATATTCACCGAACAGAGGAATGATACGGGGGAAAAATTATGCGGTTCTCAACGTGACAAAATGGAGATTCGGATCTTTCAGCGCAGTAGAAGAAAGCAACGGATCCAATATCCTTCTTTCAATAAAATCCGAGATTCATGCGACTCCAGTCAGCATATACATAGTAAGTGTGTCACTATCAAATCCATCGCAGAGAGAGAAAAAATAGAAGCTTAGGCATGACAAGCACGGGATCCTTTTCGGTAAATAGAACGAATCTATATATATATATGTGTGTAACGAAACTTACGAACGATCGGGATCGATTCTAATTTTATCCTGGAGTTTAAGCTCCAGACCGTTTTCCCTGAAGTAGAACGAGTGAACGCATCGTGAGGTCCGCGAGGAATCAATGAGACAAATCATCAGGCCAGAACGTAAATGATTAAAAAAATTGAAACGTTTCCTGGAATTAGTGATGCGAGCAGCATGGCTGAACTCGCTGAAGTGCCAACGGAAATTCTAATATCGTCAGGATCTCGAGGAATCAATGAGACAAATCATCAGACTAGAATGAAAGTAATTGAAAACTTGGAACGTTTCCTGAAATGAATGATGCGAGCAGCATGGCTGAACTCGTTGAAGTAGCAACGAAAATTCTAATTTCGTCAGGATCTCGAGGAATCAATGAGACAAATCATCAGACTAGAATGAAAGTAATTGAAAAATTGAAACGTTTTCTGGAATTAGTGGAGCGAGTGGCTGAACTCGCTGAAGTGCCAACGAAAATTCTAATTTCGTCAGGATCTCGAGGAATCAATGAGACAAATCATCAGACTAGAATGAAAGTAATTGAAAAATTGGAACGTTTCCTGAAATTAGTGATGCGAGCAGCATGCCTGAACTCGTTGAAGTAGCAACGAAAATTCTAATTTCGTCAGGATCTCGAGGAATTAATGAGACAAATCCTCAGACTAGAATGAAAGTGATTAAAAAATTGAAACGTTTCCTGGAATTAGTGGAGCGAGTGGCTGAACTCGCCGAGGTACCAACGAAAATTCTAACTTCCACAGGATCTAGAGTGTTTAGTACGCAGTATACCGAGTCGGTCGTTAATGAGACGAATGTTGTTGGAACCCCGCAACTGTTGAATGTTAATTACAGCGGCGAGTTAATAGACTATCCAGCGAATGAATTCTTACGAGCGGTACGTGAAAAACGGAATTTATTTTGCCAACGAAGGGACGCTTGTTTAGTCAGTACTCGAGAGCAACGAGCTCGAGAAATAAAAATTTTGCTTTCTATTCGCTTGCCCAATGTTTGGATTCGGGAATGAGAGAACAGAGACCAATGTTTAAGTAGAAATAACGGGGTACACTCGTTAAACGACGATTTAGAAATGGTGATTCGTCAGAGAGATTTATGAAATCAAGAAAATGTAATTTTAAAATACTTGCTCGTGCCAGCTCTTTTCCCGCGTGTCTTACAGAGGGTGACTGCAATTACGAGAACCTGGGCGGAAGGTGGCGGGGGCATCCGAATCATAATAAAAGATACGGACTTTTCCCTACGAATCTGCAACAGTTGCAGACGCTTCGCTCGAGGAAAGGCAAACCCATAAATTCTCATGAAACTCTTCGCATCGCGTACACGCTACGGAAGATATGACACGAGAAAAGACCGTTTTTTTCAGCATTTTCCGTTTTGCTTATCCGAGGAAGTCTGATTCTTCGAGGTCTAAAGAAAATTCAATTCGGTCCATCGAACATTCTAATAAATCGTACAACCTCTATACCTCGCAGAAACTATTTAAAGGGCGTTCCATTTTCATCGAAAAAAGGGGAAAAGTCGACACATTTCCATTCGTTCAAGAGTTACTAATTTTTCAGTAGAGAAGAGCGAGAGAACTTTTCAGCCTTGATGTTCGCGATTCGAATAATTCCATCTGACAATTGGACCCTTCCATTTTCACTGAAAACCGAGCAAAAACGCAAGTCCATTTCCGTTCGTTAAAAGTTACAGATTTTTCATAATTTCATGTTTAATTAATTCCTACGCGGATAAACTACAAACTTGATATTGGAAATTCTCGCACGGCAGTCCGATATTTCCATTGAATTGTTACAGAACAATTTCATTTGAAAAAAAAATACCGAATAAAAGTCGGATCGTTTCAATTTTGTCGAAAAGTTACAACAATTTTTGGCCGTTTAATTAAACGTGTTATTAGCAATTGGAACACGTTTCATTAACAAACGAATAAACTCGGTTCCGTTCTCGTTGGTCGAAAAGCTACAAAAATCTTTGGTCCTGCTATCTAATTTTCTTGATTAATCCCGACTAAACTTTAAAACACTCGACATTAGAAATTTCGTAGTCGAATATTCCACATCGAACAATTAAAACGTATCTCATTTCCATTAGGAAACGAATAAGCTCGGTCTCATTGGTCGAAGTGTTCGCGACGTCTTCGCGTATTTCTACGTGGCCGCGATTGTGTGTCCGAAGACGGAATGGAAAAAAAACTAGCAAAACAGTTTATTGTCCGTCGGGGGCGAAGCTGGCGGGCCAAAGAAGCTGGTATAAGGCAGTACATCAGGTTTACGAGGCGTGGATTCTCGCGGCTGGGCTCCGCGACGACGTCGTTTCGAGCGGCTTAAATCGGCCAGCAACAATCCCCGTTTTCGAGATATCGTTCCTGGGTCCTCGATAGTGGACGACCAACGCCAACGCGGCCGCCTTTAGTATTGCGGGACGCGAGGCGAACGTGGAAGAACCCCGATGAATAGGCCAGGCCCGACTGCTTCTCTTGCGGCGTTTTCTCGTTAAGAAGCTGCAGAGCGACGCGGCGCGGCGCGGTGAGTTGACTCTCTGTTAAGCGAAGGATACTCTCCGACGTTCTTTTTTTTTGCGGACCACGGCGAGAACAAAAATGACAGTGGCAGAAGGTGCACCGTGTCGCGCCCTTCATCCGCCCGCGCCCCCGATTCTCTCTTTCTCCTTAGGTGTCCTCCTGCGTCGTCTTCTCCGCTCGCCCTTCGCGAAACGCTGACCCATTAGTCATTTCCGCGATTGCTGCGACAGCTAGCTGCGACATGGCCATGCAGCTATTTCTCTTATTTTTAGCCAGTCTGGCGTGGAATTAAAAATTTAACCCGAAAAATGTGATTTTGGGCACTCCGTGAAATATAATGTTGAGCTTTACATCCGAAAAATATAATTTCGGGCCCACCTCCGATAAATATAATTTTGGGCTTTCCGCAAAATATAATTTTTTGGTCTTCCCGCAAAATATAATTTTGGACCCCCTCACAATATATAATTTTTAGCCCCCAGAAGAATATGATTTTTGGCCTCCTGAAAAATATAATTTTGGGCCCCCCAAAAAATATAATGTTGGGTTCTCCGAAAATATAATTTTGGACCCCCTCCACAAAATATAACTTGTGCCCCCAAAACATATTTTGAGTACCCATCTCCAAAAAATAATTTTGGACCCCTCCGCAAAATATAATTTTTGACTCCCTACAAAATATAATTTTGAGTCCACCCGGAAAATATAATTTTGAGCCCACCGAAAAATATAATTTTGGGCCCCCCTATAATTTAATTGAAATTAGGGATAATTTGATTAAAATAACAAAATAATAAAATTACAAGGTAAGTAATATAATTTTTCTTTCGAGGCCCACAATTATATTTCGCCGGGGACGGGGAGCGAAAATTTGTAGTTCAAACATGTCAAGAAAACATGTATCAGTTACTTCTAAGGGTAGGTGTAGCGTTACATGTATCTGTTCTAAAAAGGGAATTTTATGTCGAATGTTTTTCTGTCCCTCTTTTTCTTACGCTTTCATCGTCTTAAACCCTCGAACGTTTTCTTGCTTGGTTCCTGTCGCCATTATCGCTCGCCCTTCAGCAGCTCCTGTCGAAACTCGGGCCCATTAGTTATTTTTGTGCGATTGCCGCGGAGAAAGGTCCTTTGGGAACGTGTTGCGGTGCGCCAGGTGCTGACGGCTTATGGACGTTTTCTGAAGGACATTCTTCTCCCAGCTAATTTATCGATCCTCGCCGACGAACAATGCGAGACTCCACCGCTCGTCGACCAGGCCTGACAATATTGTGTAAGGTTTCCACTCCATTTTATATATCATTTCGCGCGTTTCTCCTTTCCTTTTGTTCGGCTCTCTCTCTCCCTCTCTCTCTCTCGCTCTCTCTCTCTCTCTCTTTCCCTCGCGGGCGCGCGCGCACGCGAAATTGCTGTTTCGCGTAGTCCGGTCCTGATGGAAATGTTTTTATTTTTTGCTCCCTTCTGTCCGGATAGAAATAATTTCCTGCGGATTATTGCGTACGTTCTTCGCCACGATTGATGAAATTGTCGAAGTAACCGAACGGAAATTGCTTCTCGGAGATTCTCGCTAATTGAAACTCGACTTCTGGATTTATTCGGAGAATAACGCTTGTTGATAATACTTTCTAATCGGTTTTATGACAATGATTCTATGAAAATTGCCAAAATTATGGAAAAATATAAATACAAGTGGATCGTCGAATAACATGATTTTTGTATAAATAACCAACAATTCTGTTTCAATGTTGTTTTCGATTGAATTCTTAATTTACACTTTCGAAAAGTATCACCTTACACCAGTGGCGGAACTACTCAGACTATCCTGCAAAATGTAATTATAGGTCCCCTCGCACAACATAATTTTGGGACCCTCGTAAAATATCATTTTGGGCCCTCCGCAATATATAATTTTGGATTCCCCGTAAAATATAATTTTGGATCTTCTGTAAAATATAATTTTGGTCCCCCACCATAATTTAATTTTGGGTCCTCCGCAAAACATAATTTTGTATCCCCCGTAAAATATAATTTTGGATCTCCCGTAAAATATAACTTTGCCCGCCCCTTACAATTTAATTTAAATTAGGTATAATTTTATTAAAATTTCAAAATAAATGCAAACATTTTGAGAGCCCTCCGATTATGCTTCCACCTCGACGTTGGGGGGTCTCACGGTATTATAGTTCCGCCCCTGCCCTACACAAGCGTATGATGAAATAATTTTTATACACTGCCTAATGGTCTACAGTAATTTTTAACGAAAAAAAAATCTTTTAAATAATCTGTAAAACCTTTTTAACCCCTTCTATTCGCGTTGTAAAATTACCTTGTATACTGTAGCAGTATAAAGTTTGTTGATGTACTGAAAAAATGATCGGACTGTTCCCACAATAAAAATTATTTTAGTTTGATGGGGGGGGGGGGGATTAAAAACGAATGTTTGTCAAGTATTTTTAGTCAGCGGCGGAGTAAAACGCATTACAAAATCGGAAGGAGGATGCCGGTAATCCGATTCGCGGAGGAGATTTTCAACGAAAATGTATCTGGTTGAAACAGAGTTAACCCAGAACTTGGTGAAAGCACAACGAGATAACGGGGAATCTGTTTTATTTCAGATTTGTATACGTGATTTTTATACACGTACACCGGCGCTCGTGTTTGTCCGGTGTACACGTAACCGGTGCGATTTTTTGTTTTGTTTTTAGACTCGTACTGCTTACGCGCAGCTTAACTGAAATGCTTTTAGACGATTCTTGACGTGAAGGAAGGAAATTCATGACGATTCATGCGACTTTGTTTTCCCCTTAAACTGTTCCCTAACTTGTCCGCTGCGTGTACCACCGCATGTCTGATCGTTTGCAGACCTGTTCCACTTGCTCCGTACTTTTCTCTCCAATGTTTATACCTGCCTCGTGGAATGAGAGTGTTCCGACAGTATGCGAAATAATTCGGAAAACCACGTACTAGCCAGTACTGGGTAAAATAGTATTTTAACATTCACCCTGTGTGTAGGGATGTAACCACACTAAACTAATAAAAAAAATACTTGAACAGTTGTAGAATGCAAATTACCAAAATAAATTATTAAATTTATTATATTGATTTATAGAGAATTTTTATGTATTCGAATCGATTTTTTCATCTTTTCATACCAGAGTGAAAATTAAAAAAGCTCTACAAACAGCTTTTTTACATTTTCCACTGAAAACACGCGGGGAATATACATACGCAGAGCGAATGTTAAGTAATCCTGTTTAAAATGGTATCTTATTCGAAGAATATACGAAATATTCGGAATTCCCTCTGAAATATTTTTGCTGAAAATATAATGGCTGGTATTTGATATATTTATAACTTGCTACCAACTTAATTGCCGGTAGTAATACTTTTATGTGCTCTTTCTCGAGAAATGGCCGAGTTGCTGATTAGGTTTACGACGTCTCCGCCGAGAGTACACTGCAGGGGGTTAAAATATGTATATACCGGGTGACCCAAAGTAGTCACCGAAGTATCTGATTCGGATGATACGAGTACATACTTGGTATGGAATTTTATGAAAATACTTTGTTATATGTCCAACCATTTTCGAGGTAAATGGTTCTACATCGGACACCCCTGTATATAGTAAGAAAAAATTGTATTTTTCATTTTACAATTGTCGAAATTGAGAAATTGATTCAATACATTTGTTTTATCCGAGCGCAAGTAGAGATAAAAATTGCTCAAAATCTGAATAAATAAAGCTTTGTTATTTTTATAAGCTGGAACATTTTAATCGCTTTTTGTGCTCTGTAGGTTTAGAGTTGAAGCTTTTAATTTTTGAATCTTTTAATTTTTGAATCTTTGAATCTTTGAATCTTTGGAGCTTTTAATTTTTGAATCTGTGATTATTTAAGTTCTATTTAGTTCTATTTAGTTGTCGATAGGTTCAGTGTTAACATACACAGTATGTTCGGTAACTGGTGATACGAGCGAAAAGTGGGTAATTCTACATGAAAAAATAAGTCGAAAATATAAAATAAAATTTTTTCTTTGACACTTCATTTTCAAGAAAATCGACTTTAAAGATCCATCGCGTACGCGGTAAGTAGAATAGGTCGGTTATGATCAGACGTTTCGGACAATTCCTATCCAAATAGCACGTGTATTTTCAGCATTTTCAAAGTCGGTTTTCTCGAAAACAAAGCCTCACATAAAAAATTTTATTCTATATTTTCGCCTTATTTTTTCATGTAGAATCCCCGCTTTTCGTTTGTACCACCAGTTACCGAACACCCTGTATACGAAGGTCAGTGAAATCGATGATCCCCTAATCTCTATAATTACTTATAATCGCTTGTATAATCTATACGACCGGACGACTCATATAACATGCATCGTGGTACAAGTTCAATAGACATACGCGTTAACAGTGATACGTATCAACACCTCGGCATCGTTCCATGGTGTTAAATAGGTGTTGATAGAACAGGTAAATTGGCATTAGTAAAATCCGTTTGGGAATGTCTCGCGCAGCGTCGACGCGATGCGATTAGAATTCCAAGTGTTAGTATTTGCAATTGTAATTAAGTGCATAACGATGATCGAATTGGTGCGTGACGGTAAATTAGCTATTTATCTCTAATGCGTCTCTAAGTGTACGGAAATGTATCTTATGACGTAGAGTGCCTCACTTAAGTCCGGTTGCCGGAATATTTCCATTGTCGATACAAGAACTTTTTTGTAAATAATCAAGATTTTTCATTTTTTCATGTGCGCCTTCATTTTTCACCAACAAATCACAGAAAAATAGAACTCGTGCAATTTTGTTGATTTTTGCTTTAAAAAAAGTTGCTTATGTACTCCACATACCCTCGAATACGTGTGCAAAATTCTGATAAAAAAGAAGTTGAATCCCAGAAAAAATTCTCCCAGAAAAAATTTCTAAAAGTCCGAGAAAGAGCAGCCCGGGAAACCGGATCATCCCGTGGAATAAAATATAAAACAAATTGCAGATTATATTTGTGATTTAAATACATTTTTCAAAACTTCAAAACCACAATAGCCCAGCTAAACAATTCGAACACCGTGAATTGATATTTCACAGGAGTCCCGCACACGTGTGCCTTCAATTTGCCCGAGAGTTCACCGTTCTTTCTCTCTCTCACGCTCTCTTTTTCTCTCTCGTCGGTGGTTTTTGTCCGCGCGACTTTTGTCTCCCGGCAGAGTAATCTTTAAAGTAGGGTTTAACCTTCCGCGGTCGGTTCGAATGGAGTCAAGTTGTTAACTGGAGGACGAAGCCACGGCCGACCTCTCCAGCCGATTACAATTAAGTCGCGGCTGCCTCAGAGAGAACGAATTAAAGATTCACGCCGGATCCCGTGCCAATAAGGTATTCGCCAAAACTTCGTGGGCTGCGTGGCTGCGTTGCCTTCCAGGAATACATGTTTCAGGATGTTGAGATTGTGGGAGCGTGCCCGGGCACGCCATGTACTCCGGAACGGAAGTACGACGCTTGTTATTAATCACGATCCGGCGGTAGAGCGGGGCTGAACGAAATTTTAATGGAACAATCGATATCTTGCGCAGCGACGCCGTAGCGATTGCTGGGAGATAGGGTCTCGTTCATTTACAGGTTCACCGGCTAACCTGACACGTGTCGCTTGCCGATCAGCTGACGAGTTTGAACAGCGCGCGTCGCAAATCGAATCCCCCAATTTCCTATCAGCCACCCTTCCACCGTGGCTTTGACTACGGCGACGTTACGAATTTTGCATAAACCTCGTCCGTCCCTCGTGCCAATTTTACACAGTTTTCCCCAGAAGTTATACACTTTTTAAGCCCCCTGCCAAATGCACTTTTCAGGCTCCCCTCCCAAAATATAATTTTGGAGTCTTCCCCACAGTATAATTTTGGGTCCATCTGCAAAATATAATATTGAGCTCCCGGCAAAATATAATTTTGAGCTCCCTGCAAAATATAATTTTAGGTTCCTGCGCAAAATATAAATTTGGCCCCCTCCGCAGAATATAATTTTTGACCACCCCACAAATGTAATTTTGAGCCCACCGCAAAATATAATTTTGGACCCCTCCGCAAAGTATAATTTTTGACCACCCCACAAATGTAATTTTGAGCCCACCGCAAAATATAATTTTTGACCACCCCCAAAATGTAATTTTGAGCCCCCCACCTGTGGCAAAATATAAATTTTGGGCCCCTCTCACCGCGCTCCCGCTCGAGCACGCGGTCTCTTTTAGAAATAGTTTACACGAAAGAGAAGAATATTTCGACAGTATCGAATGCGCGTTTTCGATCGAAAATCCTCCGGGTAGCTATCCGAGCCGATCGCATGCTCTAGAGAGGGCGGATCGCGTAACATTCACGCGTGAAACAGAATCCTCTCTCTCCCTTGTCGGTGATGAAATAAAAGGGAGGAATTCCTCGTAGCGCAGCCGGTGACATCCGTTTATTTATCCGTCCGCTCGTCGCGCATTGTTTTACCGTCATCGGCAGATACCCGGCAAGCCGCGTAATCAGTACGACGAACCCGGTACAAGCCAGACAATGGCCTGGCACACCCGGGACCCCTTCTCGTCAAACTTCCTCCTGTTTTGTTTTTTTTTCTTCTTCATCTTGTTCCCGGTTCCCGCGGAAGAGCGGCGACGATCTCCGCTGGGACTGGACCCGGTTCGCGCGACGTTCCCATTTAATCATCGAAATTGGAGCTCCTCGAAAGGCCTCCGCGACGTCCCTCCTCACAGCCGCGGAAAAAATATCGAGCACTCCTCTGGTCTCACCTCAGCGGCGAGATTGCTCTCGGTACATTTCACTCTTTCCCTTTTCTCGAGCGACACCGCAAGTTGACGCCGCAGGTGCGGAAAACGAAGACAACCTTATATTGGCTCTACGAGCAGCCGGCGAGCGGCCTATCTCCGAGAATTTCGGCGATCCTGTCTGGACGCTGGGGACTTCCACTCAGGGACGGAACTGTGATACCGCAAGACCCAAAATTTTTGCATTTGTTATCTTGTGGTTTTACTAAGATTATCCCTTATATAAATTAACTGACAAAAAAACATTTTCTTTTTCTGTATATAATGATATAGTGATTTAATGATATAATAATATAAGTTGTTTTTTTATGTAATATAAATTTTGTTTCTTTATGTAAGTTGTTCTTTTATGTAATATAAGTTTTCTTTCTTCATAGAATATATATTGTTTTTTTCGCGAGGCTCAAAATTATATTTTTTGCAGAGGGGAGGGGGTCGAATATTTGTTGTTCCGTCACTGCCTCCACTGCAAGGACCAATGCGATAACGTGTACTCTGCGACGCCTGCTCGCGCCCGTTAGAATGTTGGCCGGGAACTGACTCGAAAACGAAATTGCATCGCCGTGATCGAGTTTGTGAATAATTGAATAATCGGTTTTCTCACAGTTTTCAGTAAAAGATTCCGATAATCTGATTTTTCGTCTTATCCGGGCATTGTTGGGCAAAATTAATGGCATAAATTCTGCGAAACCGTTAATTGATACCGTTCGAGCTTCTATTAGATTTCGACGAGACAATGTCCTTATCGTCGCCAGCAGCCCCCGTAGAATGGCCGTGACTGATTTCTCGCTTAAATCGAGTTTCCCTATAATGCCGCCCGGTCGAACGTTTTTCTTATCGAGAGTGACACTCCCGAGAATCGCTGGAACTTCTGAATCTGAAATGCATTTAAGATGGAGAGTACGTGCGCGGAATACGTGTCGCAGATTCCGGAACGACGCGACGCCCTTGCCACCCGAGAAAAACGGGACAGTATTTTGTTAATGTCCTCCTAATTGAACGCGATAAGCACCGGGCTCCGTTCGATCTGACCTGGAAAAAAGTTCGCTACCAGCAAATTTTGTTATCGAAAAAGTTTCAATCGAAAGAACGATAATGACTATTTCAATCTCGAAATGGAACGAAAGTTTGGTACGTTGCTCGCAACTCCATTTGCTGAATTTTTGCTGGTTCGAAGAAATACGCTGCCGTGGACAATTGTTTCAATCTCAACCCGCGAATAGAATAGAATCTCGTTTGTACGAACCAATTAACCAACCGTACGGTTAAACTTCACCTGAGGAAACCTGAAATTTTTCACTTTTTTAATTGTATTCCTGTAGACCTTGGCGAGGGAATGTCGAAAATCCAAGTTTTGATGTTAGGAATCTAGTGGTTCAAGAGCTATGCGTGTTTAAAGTTCAGTGATTTCGTTGATTTTGTCGAGTATGGGCGTCGCCATGTTGGTATGCAGTGACGGTCGCGCGTCTAACGAGCGGAACCGCTAGGTGACAGCACAAGCTCATGGTAATGTCGATAATGTAGCAATTTTTGAGGTGCATACTTTGTTTTTCTTACAAGTTGTCATCAAACAATAATTTAAATATTCAAAAATCATATACAGAATTTCAAAGAGATTGTATATTTTTTGTCTCAACTTTCGTCAGTATAGACAGAGATAGATCAGATCCACTTTTAGCATGGAACAGAACCTGTACCCATCTTTAGCATGTTAAAAGTGGACACAGGTTTTGTTCCATGCTAAAAGTGGGTCTAATCTAAGCTACGTTTAACCTAGCGGATTGCATTTGGAGGCCAACATTTTTACCCGCAGCAATAAAATTCACATTGTTTATTCGATAAAGCCTTTGTGATCTGATCGCGGATCTTGTTTAGAATACGCACGAAAGATGAAGTGAATCGGATAAATGACGCAGGTGTCATGTCCGCCGTTTTGGAAACTTGTTTCGGAAACTACTCGGGATCCGAGGCAACAATTATTTCACCCAAACGGCTGTGACTCCATCAACAATTCCAATTACCACCCAATGAGGCTACTCATAAGATAAATTATTCAGATCGATTAAAAATCGTCACCCTATTCTACAATCATTAACATCTGGTTTATCGTGAAATTAATCTACACTACGAGTGAAATCAAATTTTATATCCAGAAATTACTCATGGGCAGCCTTAATAATAAACGAAACTGTAGGATTTATTTATGTCACGGTTGGTCGGATGCAGATAGCTGGAAAATTGAAAGAGTTTAGGAATATTCTACTTGGCTCCTATTTCTTGCGGTCGACGCACAATTTTTATTGTGCATAAAGAGACCCGCAGTCCGACAAGGGCATTACGTCTCCTTGCGATGCAACTGGGTCAGACCTGCGATTTAACCCGGCTACGCTTATTGGGTCCATTTGGACCCGAAGCATTCTTTGCACGCTTGTAACTGCCAAACGGAATGGCCGACAAGTCTGAAATTTCTTGGCGGAGAATAATTTATTAAAATCTTTCTTCCACTTAAAAAAAATATTTAAAATCCTTTTTGAAATACTTGTAATAAAAATTGTTACACATATTTCGTTAGGGGTCCAAATGGAATACGTCATGCGTGTTTTTATTATGGTCACCACATTCGTGACCATAACAAGCGACGAACAAGAACTGAAGATATTGCACAACCATAAAAAAGGGTCAGAGAACGGTGTACTTTTTGCACTGAGACCAATAAAAAAGATCACAAATACGATGTATATTGTACCAACTGTTCAAAATTCATTTGTAAAGAGCATAGAGCCTCGCTTTGCATTGATTGTACAAGAGACTCCGAATAAGTTAATTTAATTACGTATGTAATTTACGTTTACGAATGTAATTTTTAATTGGTATATGTAATTTACGTTAATAACAACAGATAAATAAAAAATTTAAAAACATTTTATAGCTAAACATTAAATAAATAAATATGGGTCCAAATGGACCCAAAACAACTTATTAAGTGCCTTTTTTTTAAAGCGTAGCCGGGTTAAAAATGTCTGCGCGCATTCGATATAGGCGATCCCTAAAATTGATGACGAGTCACGCGGCATGCAGGAGCGCAAACGATAATAACGATAATTCGAGCGGCCGGAGATAGTCCGCCATCTGTGACACAGTGTTATGGTTGCAAAAGTGAAATTGTTGCATGCGATTCTAGTTCGATGGCTGCGGCTGCTTTGATCTTTCAATGGCAGAAGTACAACCGCTGCTGCTGCATCGGCGAACAGCGGCCGTTAGTCGGAACGAACAGTATTTGTCGGCCCTAGAACGTTGTCCGCGAGAGATCCGCGTGCTGGGAATTTCCATGTAACGCGGTGATTTGTTCGAGCGCGGCTCAAATTGTGCGCAAACACGTCCGGCAACGGATTGATACACAGGCTACGAATATCAAACGTAAATGTATCGACGAGATTATCGGACAAGTTCTCCGTTTCATCCCCCGGCGACGACGTCCGCGAGAGGCGTATCTGGTTTATAGGTTCCCAAAACGATTTTGCGGAATATGCGTTCGGTTCGCGTTACGGTTTATAGGGGATTAAAATGTGCGTTTTACGGCTGCGTGCAGTGATTCTACGATCCCGCGTCACCCGGCACGCTCAGCGAAAATTGAATACGGCCCGGAACTCGCCGTACTACTGTGATCTTATCTAAATATACCAAGATGGCGCACGGCTCCGTCAGATGGTCAGTAACTTTAAAATATATGTAACATAAATATTAACATATGTTAATATATAATTATAAGTATGGGGAGTGAACGAATGAGTGCGTTGGTGTGAGTGACTGCGTGACGCATGGGTATGAGTGTGAGTAGAGTCTAGGGGACTGTTAATGTAAACAAAGGAGGTAGTATTTAAGAAGGGGACCCGACCGAAGGGGCAGTCATCGCTTTGCACCGATACAAAGTGCATCTTGTAGAACACCTCGTTAAATATATTTCATTTGTTTAATCTACTCCTGCAAATTCTATTTATACATCCATCGGGGTTCCCTTGCATCAAAATATCCGCAAGGTGCAGAATCCCACATAAATATTAAAAAAATAATATATATATAAATATTGCCAAAATCCAGATACTAAATTTGTCAGCTAAAATATCGTAAATTTAAAATACATATAACATAAATATTAAAATTAAAATATATTAAATTATGTACGATTTCCACCGTGAGAGCAACTACATCAAATTCGAACGTGGCTGATCACTGATCAAACATTTCGCCGAGGAAAGTGTTGAAACGTCGCCTATCGTTCTTTCGAATATCCTCTATTTCCGTAATTCTCTATCATTTAACTTTCTCCAAACTTTTTCTCTGCCTCGTTCGCCGCGAGAGAGAGAGAGAGAGAGAGAGAGAGAGAGAGAGAAAGAGAGAGGGGTTGACGTTGACAGCGAAGGAATTTAAAGGAAAACAGGGGGGTTGGGCGATTTGGTCGGCGTCGACGCGAAAAGTTGATATTTAATCGAGGATGAATGTCGTTATACATGGAAATGCTTTCCTCCCACGGGTAGCGTGAATCGCGGGGTTTTAACCGAAACCATAAATCGTTCCGGCTTTCGGCGAGAAGTCGATATCGCTGGAGAACTTGAGGCACTGTGCCTGGGTCAATGGAGAATAAACTTGCGTTGGCGAGGGAAACCGTGGGAACGCCGAGAAGGAAAATAGCTGAGAGGGAACGAATCAGCATTGTTTTTCAGCGCGTCTTTGGAAGCCTCTATTATCGGCGCGGGACACGTGATCCCGCGCTATTATCCAGTCGTGGCGGGACCTTTAATGAACAGAGCGCCGAAGGAAATTTGACGATAGAGGCTTACACGCCGAAGATTTCCGAATCCGCCCGACCGACGAATTAAACCGTACGAGAATAGACTCACAGGCTCCGGAGTTAACCTTTTATTCTGCGAACGCTGAGAAATTAGACGTGTATTTCTGATACTTCTGATTCTGCAGATCAGTGTAAACGAAATAATATTAACCCTTTGCACTCGGAGCAATTTTAACTTGAAAATCAAACATTTCCCCCCGTCTAGAATAATTCCATTCTACATTATTTTTCTTCATTTTGTGGATATACTTAACATACTTAATAATATAAACGATAATTTTTGAATAATGCTACAGCAATTTTTAGTCGTCAACCGCTCGAGTGCTAAGGGTTAAAAAAAATAATTTTTTAAAAATCGTGCGATGATACTTGTCAGTAAGTCAGATGTCGAGGAAAGAGATTTATATCAAACAGTTCACTTTTCGACTTTTATGTTTACCCTGGTGTTCATCGTATAAATATCGAATGGTTTTTTTAAAGAGCCTGTACAGCAACGATTACAGAACGATTAAACTAGGAATTTTGTTAATCGGTCAAGCACGACAAGCGAGGCGCGGATGATGAAAAAAGGAGCACAGAGAGAGAGAGAGAGAAAGAGAGAAAAGCATGTGCGTTTGCGGACCGCGCAGACCTATAAACCTAATTAGGAAAACGGTTGGAGCACAAGGGGGTGTTAGGGGATTTCGTATCGCTCGAGGCGAGCAATCAGACGTACGAAATAATTTTGCAGGCCACGTAGACCATTAACAGAGCCACCGGGGTGGGGCGTGTAGAGTAGGAGAGGGTAGGGGAGTGGGGGCGGAGTCTTCAGCTGCCGGGGGTGTAATTAAAGCCTTGCGGCCGTTCAACGAGTTAAATCTCCGAAAAGGAATAACTGGATAGCGCGGAGAAAGAGAGAAGAGGCTGCTCTTCTCCTCCTCGGTCGTCTTTAGAATTTTCAAGCTCTCGGCAGGCGTGGATCCGTCCACGTTCTCCAGCGTCGATCGTTACCAGCCGCTATTAACCTCTCGCTCTCCTCCAGAGGCTCTGACTCCGACTCCGAAAGGATACTTCCGCCCGGATAATCCTTCCACCGGGGGCATTCCGGCGAAGAAACATAACACGTACGACGCTCGTTATAACGTCCGACCGGAGACGCTTTCTCGACGCACCGAGAAATCGCCTCGCGAGACGCTACGCAGCGCGTCGCGGCGCGGCGGAATGGAAAGACTCCGTCGAGATAAGGTTGTTTCTTAACAAACTTTATTTCTCAAGGAACAAGATTAACAAATCTTCCATATTCGTACACCTTGGAAAACCAAAAATTAAATTAAATGATGAAAAGAATATTAAAAAATGATATATAATGATACAATTAATAATATGGTAAAAATTATTTTCCATACTGGTACGACTATTTTTACTTGAATTTTGATCAACGAAAATAGTGGAAATGCGATAGAAAAGAGAGAAAGCGGAAAGAGGAGGGAGTGACAGAGGGCTGGAATGGTTGGCAGTGGGAGCGGACGCGGAAGGTGTTCGCATGAGCGAGGCTCGAAGTCGGAATTATAGTTGTTACGCGGCCGGCCATGCGGAGATTCAAGTGTCACGTGTCGCCTTTGCGCTTCTTGTGCGACGGATTGTGAAACCGCTGTCTAGCACGAGACCGAGCGATCCCCCAAAGTCGTTTGCGTCCTCTGCAGCGAAAATAGTTGGCCATTTCGTGATTACCCGAACGAGAAAAAGAAAGTGACAGGGCCACGGTAAACGTCCCTTTCTCGGTCGCCCGTCGAACCTCGCACAGGTCAGCCGGCAGCCGGACGTAAATTCGTGCGCTCGATGCTCGGGCTTGTAAATTTGCGACACGCTCTTAAAATATTTTACGCCGGCAATATCATCCGGTGATTTATAGCGCAATATCCGGTCCCATTCAGCGATACGTATCTTACGCGATTTTGATATTTCTTCGGGACACACGACACGATAAAACGGACGCTCGCGATCGTCCTATTAGGTTGCTCGTTCTGCTTAACGAAAAATCGCGAGAAAATTCATCGAAACTCTAGTAAACAGTGCACACGTACGCGAATTTTTGTCGGAATTTTTTTCTGCAATACTGATTTTTAAAAAATTCCGCAACGCACAATAATTGCTCGAAACGTGTATATTAGGTAAACCGAAGAGCGATCAAAATTTCTTCGATGAGCTCGTTCACAGTTAGTGCCGAAGGGCTTTTTTAAAAAGGCAAAAAGTGTTAGAAAATGATGGAAATTATTTTGTCGATTAGTATTTAAGATTTTTTTAAAAAATGTAAAAAAAAATTTTACTTCTCGGTCCCCCTGGTATTATTTTTCCAGATACAGTGAGTGTAAAAAGTATTCGTACACTTTTCAAAATCGTATAACTTTTTTAAAATTGGGCCATAAGATTTGAGTTTTTCGGTGGTGTTAGAAGGATTAATTTACCAGCTAATGTGTAAGTAATTCTTTTAGAAATTATTATTGGTCACATTTGCAATGCAAAATGTGAAGGTCGCGTTTTTTAAATTTTTTATCTCTGCCCGTAATGAAAATTTCAAACATTTATTTTGTAGATCTAAGTAAGTTGTATACACGTACAAAGTTTCATTGAAATCGGTTGGCGTATAAAAAAGCTATGGGCATTGTAACATGTACAAATCTTTGAATTTAGAGCTTGCGATTTATTTAAATAGCAGATTCTCTACTTTTTGCTATTTTTAATGAACTATATTCATAACAACCTTGATCGATTTCGATGAAACTTTCTGCATGTATATAACTTACTTAGATCTATAAAATACACCTTCTAAATTTTCATTACACACACAGATAAAAAATTTAAAAGTCAAGACTAATAACAACTAACAACTAATAACAACTTTTAATAACAATTATTTACACATTAGCTGGTAAACTAATCCTTCTAACATCTCCAAAAAACTCGAATAGTATGATCAAATTTAAAAAAAGTTATTTGGTTTTAAAGATGACAGAATAAACGCAATGTAATTGAAATAATAGAAAAAATATATTTTAGGAGCAACAACAGCGGAAAGGCAACCAGGATAAACATTAACAAAAGACAATAACGATTTCGACCTTACATACATAACTCAATTCATTATGTTGTACACATCGATCATTCAAACATACGGCATACATCGTTCGCGGAAGTTTTCGGGAATGAAGATTTTAAAAAAAGTTTCTTCTTAATTTATGAAATTTTTTCCAGACCCAGTCTGCATGAAATCATAAAAAATGGCGACGCGCTGTACATATATCGATAGACCCGCGGAACTCACCTGGAAGGCGATCAAATTAACCACGTGGAAAATGGTATCGACATCTCAGTTCGCACTAGGCAGCCTGTAGGGGATGGGAATCCTTGGACCGATATCGCGTTTCTTCTCGCTCCCCCCTCATCCCTCTGTACGGGCTCGCTTTGACGAATGGGCCGCAATGGAAAAGATTGTAAAAACGGGAACCCGTGACTCGACAAATTTCCGGCTCCCATTCCCGCGGCGAGAGTAACCACGCGCAATGCAGACACGGCCGAACGAGCAGCTTTATTTTCACTGTTCGTCAAATCGCGAAACTATATACGCAACAATGCCATTTCCGGCTCGCGGCGATACATCTTTTGCCTCGCGGTGTGCACCGCGTAAAAAATCCCCGGCGAAACAATACACCTGATTTTTTCGAGAAATAACCTGTAACGGTCCGCGGCGTCCTGCTTTGTTTTTTTTTTTTTTGCTTCCTCCGGAGAAAATTCGTAGAAAAACATTCCGTCCGCGAACAGTTTTCAACCGCTGAAAATATTCGTCGAACGAGGTCGTATAGGTCGCCATCTTGAAACGAAAGAGATTAATACTATACATTTATCGTTTGCATTTAATATGAACATTTTCCGGAGAAATGCGCGACCAATTTTTCAGTTATAATTGCATGAAAATATATGCGATTGTTTCCGTAACGATTAAATAAATATCCGGTTTTAATCTACTTAGTAATGGCGATGTGATTCTCGGGAAAATACCGAACCAAAGTGTTAAATATTTAACCAATCGATTATTGCGTTTTATTTTCGTCCTTCGTTATGAATTACGTACGAGCGCATTATTCGTTAACGTCTTCGTTATTATTCCGTTTATCGCATTCGATTAATTAACAACAAATCTACTTTGCACCGAAATGTTCGCTGTTTATCTTATTTGTATTCGTTCACTTTATTGTTGATCGTACGTTGTTGTGAAACATTATGTATAATGTCACTGTGAATAAACAAGTAATTTCTTTCTTTTTTCGATTCGTTTATTTTCGCGTTTGTCTGTTTCGATATTGTAAGATCGAAATCACACTTTAGAGGATGTTTGCGTAATCCAAATGCCAGAGGAGGCGGTCATACTCCTGTCAACTTCTCTAACCGCTTTCGAACGCAGAATTTCACGCTCGTCACTCAAACGACGACACGGATATACCTCTCCGCTGTCTACGATCCCGTTTTCCGTGTGCAACGATTTGAACAATCGTGCACGTCACTGTCATTTGCATTCCCATAGTCTCCCTCTCTCTCTCTCTCTTTCGGAGAGAGAGTCAAGGTTCAGGCACGAAAAATAGTGGAAGTCGCTCGATCGTCCTCTTCAGTTTCCTTAGATTTGGCCACCGCGCGTTTACGTAAAATCCAGGGCAACAATCATTTAAGATACTGAAGAGGCGGAGCTACAATATCACAAGATTCCCGCAACGCCGGAGGTCTAAAATTTTTGCACTTTTTATCTTGTAATTATATAAGTTGCTTTTTTATGTAACATAAGCTTTCTTTCTTTAGACAATATAAATTTGTTTTTTTCTGGGAATCCAAAATTATATTTTGTGGGGGGCCCAAAATTTTTGCATTTATTATCTTGTAATGATATAAGTTGTTTTTTATGTAACATAAGCTTTCATACTTTAGACAATATAAATTTTTTCTTGGGACCTAAAATTATACTTTGTAGAAGGGGGTGGGGGCAAAATTTGTAGTTCCACTACTGTACTGTCATCGAAAAGAGTGTATAAATCTTGCAAACAGCAATCGTGTTTAACCACTTCTTCCAGCTTTATTTAATGATTTTCCAAAAAATATTATATTTATAAAGAACGTGAAATAAGTTACGTTTTGAATTAGGATCTAACTCTTCGTCCAACAATAGTACGCATTGGTACCTTGATACGTCTCCACAATTTTTATTAATATATCTCATAAACAAAGAGTTACAGGTAAATTATATATTTATATACAATTATTTATATACAATTTATACATTTAAATACAATGTGTACATTTACATACAACATGTTTGTACACCTAATGAAAGTGTTTAATTCGTATTTCAATTCTGTATAATACAGAATTGTTCTCGATTACAATAAATAATTAGCTGAAAAATAGCAATAAAAAATTAGCGCAAATACGTACATATAATCTGGAATTGAAACGAATACGATCGGAAAGCGGATTACAATTACGGTCAGAAATGTACGTTATATTATAATATGGAAAAAACGGAAAGCGTTGGGAATACGGTTTCATTATTAACGGGAGATCCATTGTTCGTAGCTGCGCCTCTGCGAGCCCGGTTACAGGATTCTTTGAATTCCACGATCGAACAATAGTCGCGGCACGAGAGGTCTCGAACGAACAAAATTTTATTCTACGTATATTTTCGACTTAGCTTTTTCATCGGCCATTACGCGGAGTCGTATCCCAGCGGGGTGACATGACACCCTGCGTATATATAGTATTTTCATTTATTCTGAGAAGTTCGCGGTTCGCCCCGGAGCAATCCCGGAGCCCCGTAATGGCAGGAATTACACGGCAAACAACGCGAAACTCAACCGTACTGACGACGAATTAATTTCACGTCTCGGAACTTTCATCGGGCACCGTCTATTTTCTCCATTATGATCCCAAGAGTGGATAATTCGCGCGCGGCTGAGGCGGCCGAGGCGGAGGCTTCGCGAATCGACAGATTTACAGGTCCATTAAACTCGAATCGAAAATTCCCGCGGACATCTCGCGCCGCTCGCTCCACGCTAATAGGTCGCGCTAATGTTCCCCGAACAGGAAACTTCGGGAACCGCATTGACTATCTGTGAAATTTTTATTTGCCGCTGGGAAGACGGATAATTATATACCAGAACGGCCGGAAGATTTTTATAACGCAATAATAACATGTACGAGCGGACACGAGGTGATTCCTTATGAGAGAATATGAGAGAAATATAGAATAAAATTTTTTCATCTGGAGCTTCGTTTCCGAGGAAACCAAGTTTGAAAATGCAGCGACTATTAGATAGGAATCGTCTGACGTGTCTGATCATGACCGACCTATTCTACTTCCTACGTATACTAGAACCCGCGAATCGAACGGATCTTTGACCGTGATTTTTCCGAAAACCATGCGTCATACTAAAAAATGTTATTCCTTTATTCGATTAATATTCACTTGTAAAATCACCCCCTGTCCACGCAAGCCTGCAAGCACGCAAACCTGACGACTCTTTAAATTCGATTTTCTCGAAAACGAAGTGTCAAATGAAAAAATTTCATTTCACATTTTCAATTAATCATCGTTTATTCTATTATTTATTTTATATTATATCCGGTTGTACCACCAGTTACACCCTATTTCGCACGACATGATCGGAAGCAGCGACGAATTCTGTCTAGCCCTGTTCCAAGGACTCTCAAAGCGACGGACGCGTGGAAGCTCGGCGCACTTAATTATATCAATGTGAAATAATTGCGACGAGGCGGATTAAAATGGACACTGGTTGAAAGAAGCGGCGCGGCGGTTACACGCGAAAACGATGTCGCCGGGAATCGGCGAAAAGAAAATTCTAAATAGGTTCTCTACAGCGGCGTTAGAGGCTCGGGGAAGTTTCGTCGGGATTCGTCGGGCGCCTCACGTTGCGCCGCGCCGCGCCGCGCCGGTAAACGTTTACCCTGAACCGTGGCTCGGCTCTTTGAACGACCGTGGAAGGCACAAAGGCTTAAACTTTAAGAAGTATACTCGACACGAATACGAAAAATGAGGTGGAAATATGATTTGTAGCTTTCATATACGGGCTGTATCGCGGACGAATGGCGGAGGGGCACCTCGGGGCTGCTTTCAGCCAGATTGTGTTCCTCGACGAAATAAAATAATGTTAATGCGGAGCCGGCGATGAATCCCTCTGGCCGGGGCGCCTCTTTCCGAGGAGTGCCCCTCTTTCTCTGGCATGCAAATTCGGCGAAGATCTTTTCACTCCGCTTAATTAACAAACTCGCGGATGTTGCCTCTGCTGATATTCGCGGTTTACTCGGCAGCGGCGGCGGCGTCGGCGGCCATTATAACCGTTAGAAATACTCTGCCCGCTTGCACAGCCATAACCTATTTAAGCGAGCGAAACGTGCAATCGGAAACTCTATCAACTCCGCCGATCCGCGATTTACCACTTATTTCGAATTTACAGCACACGCGGACTCGAGCCACTATTTTTCTTCATCGTTATTCCCCCCTTTGACGGGGAATGAAAAAAAGTTTTCTTTTACATCTCGAATATTTCTCAATGACAATTTTTATTCGCATAGAATAAAATTTCGAGGGAAACATTTTCAGATACTACAGCATTTTATCGATAATTGTCCAAAGTAAGAATGACGAATCACACGGAAGAATCGTTTTTTATAAATTATTATTTTTTAATTACTGTTTTTTCAAGGTATATATATTTTTGAGTAATTTTCCCCACGAATGAAATTTTATTCTCGTGCAACATTTGTTGTGTCGTTCGTTCGGAGAACTACTGGACACACAACGAATGGTTCGTGACGTCTTGGCAGTTGTCCGAACTTCTTGCAATCTCGTCCGACGATTTTTATTTTATCATTCATTATTATTAACTTGATTAGAAAAAACAATTAATTGAATTGCCATTTATTAATTTAAGTATTTTATTTAAAAGAATTTATTTTTTATTCACCATTATTACCCTTAATAAATTACGCATGAGATACGTATCTCGCTCTCGCGAAACTTCGTCGATATGAAAGTCCGTCGCAAATAAGTGAACTGCGGATCTCCGCGCGTTCACGGCGAAAATTCTTGCGAAAAATGCTGGAACATAAAATTCGATAGAATTCGAGGTACGATTTCGCTGAAAGCAAGATTTCATTGAATTCCCAACAAGAATTATTGAAAATTGCGTAAACATTCGCATACGGACGTACCAAAATAAAAGACGGTGCTCCCTTGCTCGATTAATGTCGCTCGACAGGAGAAGGCGAATTAACAATTAACCCGATAGATCATTAAGCAGCGCGACCTCGATTTTTCCGTCCCACCGGTGGCCGCTTCTTCCAGACGGTTTTTCCGACGGTTTCCCACGGGGTTTTCTCCGCGTTTCCCCTGTCCCTGCCGTTTCCTTCGCGCTTTTTCCTGCCATTTATCCGTAGCCGCGCAGCCCCCGCAGTTTTTTACCGGTGGTCATCTTTTTGTTTCTGCCGCTCCGTTAACTTTTTCCCGGGCTTACATCATTTCCTTCTCCGCGCGGCCCGCCGAGTCCCGTCCGACCGTCGCGCGCGCCATCGTTTTCCTCGACAGACCCTTTTTCTCTATCGATGCGCCCACTTCCCCCTCCCCCTCCCCCGCCACCCTTTTACTACCATTGCCAAGCCTCGTCTCGCTCCGTCGACCCTTCCTCTCCGTCCCTTTTGTTTCTTTATCGTAGGCCGCGCGCCGGTCTCCCTCTGGCCGCTGCCAATTAACAATAGCAAGTGCCACGAGGACTCCGTTGCTAATTTGCGACGGATTTAACTGCAGCGTACTTTAAAACGCGAGAAAGACTCCGGCACCGGTTCTCTCTTTCTTTCTTTCTTTCTGTCTTTCTTTCTTTCTGCCACCCCTGCACCCAGCGTTCTTCGCAAAGGCACACACGAGCCGCCGCACCGCGCCGCGCTTCAGAGATACGCACCCTCCCTCCTCTCCACCCGCTGCCGAGTCTAATCTCGACGTTCCGCCGCGACGCCATTTGTCCCGTTTATCGTTTTCCCGCGGCTTTCTCGCGCGTTCCTTGTTCCCCGCGCGAGAGACTCGACAGACCTTGAGGTCGCGTCTCCAACGAACCCTGCATCTGCGTGCACACCTGCACGCGCGATTGTTCGATGCACCGCGCGGTGTACGGTATTGCAGCCATACTTTCAAGATTTTTCGAAAGAACTGCTCGGAAGTGTCGAGTACATGCACACGACATCGGAAAGCATGATGAACAACGAACAATTCGCTAAATTTTCGACGATCGAACGGAGCTGTTACGTTGTATACTTTTATTTATCGATTTCTTGGATGTTTAAAGATCATAGTACGCTATATCGTAAAGCTCGTCTTGACTGCACACTGCCAAGTCAGAAATGTAACATTGAAGAAACCCTGGATGACCTCCAATGACCTTGAAGAAAATGTGGATGATCTGCAATGACCTTCAGGAAACCATGGATGACCTAACCGAAACCTTGAAGGAACCATGGATGACCTAACCGAAAGCTTGAAGGAACCATGGATAATCTTCAATAACTTTGAAAAAACCATGAACGAGCTTCAACGACCTCGAAGAAACCATGGTTAACCTTGGAAACACAATGGTTAACCTTGAAGAAACCATGGATGATCTAATTCAGAGTTTGAAGAAACCATGGATGACCTCCAATGACCTTGAAGACCAGAATAATGTTTAACATCACAATATTTGTCTCCTCGAATTTTCAATCCCAACCGGAAATATTTCTCTAGATGTTTCTCGTAAATTACGCTTATAAAGCAGCCTCGCTGTCAGTTCGAATAAACTGCACGTAGTTGCCGAGAGTTTCCCGAGGCATCGAATTGACCAGGGCGCGGCGTTCAAACGTTCCTGCCGGAAGTGGCATTTATGCGAGAGTATCCCCGAGAGTACACTTGGCGCGGTTTAATTCCAATTTCGGAATTAAAGGAACGCCGGCGCGGCGGTCCGGGACGTTTTTCGTAAGGACTACGCCAGGCTTCCGGGAGCTCTGAAAGGATTACGTAGACCGGTCGACCGATAAAAATTTAATTGGCAGAGGATGACCGAATATCCCCTTTAAGAACTTGTTGAACGCGAATTTCCCTATTCAGCGGTAGCTGTGCGCGAGGTCCCTCGTTTTTAACGCAACATCGAAGTTTCGAGGACTGCGGGTCTCCCACCGCTCCGAACGGCAATTAAAACTATCATCGACGAAAATAGACGATCCGCGAGCTTCGGAGCTATCGCTCTGGACGATGTTCCCCGGGGAGCTGGGAATTTAAATATCCATTCAAAGGGTAACGAAAGGTTTGATAATTGCCTTTAACGATAAATATAAGAATCTTAAATTAACTCATATTTTGTGCAATTTTTATTATAATATGTGTACAATATTATTATTATTATTTTTTTTACTGAAATGCATTAAAACTATTTTGTCATACTGTACGGTTCGATACCGGTATCCTTTTTTATAGTAGTGAAAATATACCGTATGTGCTTTCCAAAAAACATTAATTTACGCACCACCTTGCATCAACTTTTCATTTATAAGTATTCAAAGCCCAATAGTGCAAAAAAGAGTCTATTTTACACGTGTAACAATATTTTTTTTGTTTTAGAGCCATCTGGCATAAAATAATATATACAAACATATATTTATATAAAATTATAAATTTGTTTGCAAAGTTTTTATCCTGCGCATTTTTTTAAAATTGCAGAATATAATGGTATTATCTCATTCGCAAATACTTTTAGCATAATAAAAACAAATAAAACAATTTTGTTTAAAAAAATGTTTGGAACAAAAGTTGAACAGTATACAGACATCTACAAACTTCGACATGTAAAATTTCGAAAACATTTTTTTTACGACAATTAATCAAGGTCACTTTGATTTTTTAAATGTTAAAATGTATTGTTTATGTCATAATGTTGTAACTGATCTTAAGACGAATTCAAACGATATATTGTACAATATTATGACCTTGAGACCATGAATAACATTGCAATAGTTTCGGTCAGCTAGATCGGTCAGATACCGTTCTGTGATGATCGTCCGATCCGTAAAAGTTGCTTCGCTACGGAGCGAATTTCGGTCTCGACGGATTTGTTGCTTCTTACTTGCGCAGCTGGATCGACGGTTTCGAAATCAAGTGAGAATGAGCCAAACCGCTCGCGCCTCTCCTCCAGAGTCGATTTAAAATGTCGGAATCGACGAAAGCTTCTGGAAATCCTCGTGAGACTTCTATCGATTCGTAATTGCGTTTTTATCGGTTCTTCAACTTAGTTCTCTCTTTTTTGTGATTTAAAAAGGAAACGTAAAAAAAAATTATTTTTTCTTTGAGGAATCATGCTCACAAGCAGAGTAATTTATGCCTAATAGAAACCTATTTTTTCGTGCCACATCTGGCGTTAAGGAGGTGAAAACAGCCCTTAAAAATCTTTCAATGTTTTCGTGAAACATCTCGGGAACACGCATGGTATTAGAAAGAAGTTCGAACGAAAGTTGCATGGTATCGTTGTGTCTACCGAACTGCGTAAGAAAAATTTTTTTAAATGTATTTCTCAAAAAAAAATTTTTGAAAAATGCATTTAAAAAATTTCCTTTTTATACAGTTCGGTAGACATAATAATATCGTGCAACTTTGGTCGCACCTTCTTTTTAATATCATGCGTTGTTCTAGAGACATCTCGCGAAAACGTTGAAATTCTTTTAGGGGCTGTTTTCACCCCCTTAACGCGAGATGCGAGAAGCGGCACGAAAAAAATTGGATTGCACCAGGCATAACTTACTCTGCTTATGAGCATGATTCCTTAGTGGCTACAGGCCCATTTTCCAATCGTTCAGCCCCATTTAGGATGACCATTATCACGGTCGGTTCGTGAACGTTTACTTGTACTCGTTTCCGCCAGCAAACATGCAAATTCGAACGGTAATCGTTTGAAGCGGTCCGCGTGAATTTCCTGTAGACTGGCGCGCGCTTAATTGTTCCCTCTTATTCGTTGTTAATACGGCCTCGTCGGGGAGTTAATGATGGGGAATAATACCGAGAACAATAGGCGGATAGAATTGTTAAAATGCAAACTAGTGAATATAATCTCGAATTTAGAGTTCGTCAGGAATTAACGGGAACAGAGGCGGTGGCGCAGGGATATTGTATTGATTGGTACGAGTCTGTAAAATTAACTTGATAATTTGCTGGACACGATGTGACGTTTGAGCACAACTTCGGTTGTATACGAATCGTTTCCATAACAGTGAAATTGCTGTTTTCTGTTGGAAGCGAGTGGTCGGGTATCGGGCACATTATCGTGAATTCTAAATTCGAAATCGTTAATGTTTAACGTGGATTCATTGTTAACAACTCGGCAGTAACATTAATGCATGAAGAAGAGTAAATTTCATTTGTCCACTTTACGATAGAATAATTGTCAACGCCGGCATCAATTTATGCATGTTAAGAAAAATAAATCTTAAATATTATAAATAGTTTAAAAATAAATATTAGTTGAAACACAAAGAAATTTTCAATATATTTACAGAGCTAGATACTACTGTATACAGTACACAACATACTTAAAAAATAATAAAATAATATCATAAATATTTTTTAAATAAACATTGGTTGAAAAACAAAGAAATTTTTTTATATTTATAGAGCTAGATACTACTGTATAGTACACAACGTACTCGGAAAATAATAAAATAATATCATAAATATTTTAAAAATAAATATTGGTTGAAAAATAAAGAAATTTTCAATATATGTATTTACATAGCTAGTATTTACATACCACTGTATACAGTACACAACGTACTCGAAAAATAATAAAACAATATAATAATATTATTTAATTACTCGTTTAATTATCACTGTTCTTATTTTTCTGTCGACTAATATCCCGTCGTATAATACATACATATCGTTGCTGACAATCCTATCGGAGCGACGCAGCTTTAATCGCTTAATAAAAAATTAATAACCAACCGCTCGTTGAGGAAGTGTAATTATAAAAATAACGAAACAGTTATCGTACAAAGGCTGTCGATGCAAAAACGGGGAAGAGTGTCGAGGAACGCTCGAAGCTATCGAATAAATCGCCGTTTGCATATTTCAAACTCGTGTCCCATCGAAAGCTGCTCGGAGCCATATTGAGACTTATTAAACGTCCGATATCGGCTTAAGACGCTGGTAATTATTGGACGGGCACGATTTCAAAGCAATTCTCATTACTCAAGAGTGTCCCTTCCCCACCCTCCCCTCCCCACCCCCTCACCCATCGATTATTATTAAATCGTCTTTATTCCGCCGGCTGTAGCAGCGACTGTCTCTCGAGGGAATCGAATAAAATAAAACGACGGACATCGAACGAGCTTCTCTGCTATTCCATTGCCCAGGGAAACGGTTTCCGATCCGGCCGCGGCGTGTCCGCCATTTTATTCTCGCGGACAAAAAGAATATTATTGGCTGCTCGTTAATCACCTCGAGTCGCTCGTCCAGGTGAAAGAATCACCGTAGATTCACGGAGTCTACAACGACGGGACCGCGTTCGGGCGAAACGAAACGGTTATTTTCTCAAGGTTATATTTTCCGAAATCCTCAAGGTCATCGTCGTCCTGTCGAAATCGAACGATGTTACAGCAAATGAGAGAATAAATTCGGTCGCAATGTACGGTGATCTTCGAATCTGAATTGAATTTTTTCATCGGTCCGACATTTCAACGCAAAAATTCCGAAACGGATCGGCGAGCATCGGATTTACCTGCGTAAAATCGTTCCGATCACTTATTCTACGAGTGATATCGGACAAATCGCGGCCGCATACGTGATTCTGCAAATTGCCGAGAAACGATTGGAACAGAAAGTGTTCCGCGACGGAAAAGAATGGCCGTCGCGACCCGTTTTTCTCTCTCTCTCTCTCTCTCTCTCTCTCTCTCTCTCTCTCTCTCTCTCTCTCTCTCTCTCTCTCTCTCACGTTGAGCCGCGACGGCCATTAGCAACGCGTCGAACATTGGAACGAAATTTCGAAGTTTCCGCCAGAATTTTAACATACATTTTAAGTCCCGCTTTGTATAATATTTTTTTTACGCAGAATGTGATGGTTATATGGTTATATGGATATTAGGCATCCCATTTAAAAAACAGAAGGTGACCCCTACTATCTCGCTAAAAAAGCAAGGTAATAAAAAACAGATTAGAGCACAAACATTTTTTCGTAAAACGAATAACCTACGAGTTTGTTTAAGTCTTTGTGTTAGGAGACTCATCCTTTATTCTCTTGAAAATCGTGTTCCGCAACGATTTTTACATTTCGCAGCGCTATTTATTCCGACGTTGATTTCACCTTATTTAATACAACCGGTAAATTTTTTCGAATTAATCTTTTGAAAATACACTTTTTTTTGATCGAATATCTTTTTAACACTGAACCTGCTTATGAAAATGATATGCATACAATTTATATAGATTTTCTGTGATTTTTGTTATAATATGCGCTTGGATACATAAAAATTTGTATAATCATTTCCAGTGGAGAATGAAAAGTAAAATAAGTAAAGTTTCTTCAGATTACTCGTAGAATAGGGATCTGTACGAAAAAACCATTTTAATTTGAAAAAAGCAAGTTGACCTTCAAAGGACCTTGAGGACGTCCCACAAATAAGAATTAAATCGTACGGTTTTATAGTGCAATGAGTCCACTTTGAACAACGCCCGTGTGTCCGACTTTCAGCCGGAAAGATTTGTCAAAGGGACAAATCTCGATCTTTCTATCGGGAACGATCGATTCTCGCGAGCGTTCTCGACACCGAAGTAGTAATACGCTCGCCGATTTGGCAAACGGTGTTCGTGCGACATCCTGCTGCTAAAAAATGGCCGATCGCAAGCAACTGCGAAACTAATAATCGATCCGCGATATTTATCCCTGATAATTTATGTTCACCGCGGCGCGCCGCTTGCGTTAAACGAGCCGGACGATTTAATTGGAATTTTTGGCGCACGAATTTTTTATTTTTATTAGTAGACTGTGGCTTATACGCGTTTATGACAAAAATGACTGTTTGTGATTTAAAATAGAAAAAAAAATTGGGAAAATTTCAAAATACCGTTATATTATTTTCAAAATAAATTTCTATTTCACTCCGATTTGTTGCAATTCGGGAAGAAAATTTCGCATAAAAATCCGCCGTCTAATTATTAGCCACCGAATGTGGTTATCGAAATTGTTGCGTACAATTGTTCCTCTAGTACCATGATAAAATAAATTAATTCAAGAATGAATCTTACCGATTAGAGATTAAGCCGTTCCTGTTAGACCACCCGGTGTATAGTCGCATGTTCGATTATTAGCCACCGAATGTGATTATTTATTATCGAAATTGTTGCGCACAATTGTTCCTCTAGTACACTGATAAGATAAATTAATTCAAGAATGAATCTTACCGATTGGAGATTAATGCGCTCTTTTTAGACCACCCGGTGTGTAGTTGCATGTTCGATTATTAGCCACCGAATGTGGTTATCGAAATTGTTGCGCACAATTGTTCCTCTAGTACCATGATAAAATAAATTAATTCAAGAATGAATCTTATCGATTGGAGATTAACGTTTCTTTACGCTCCTTTTAAACCACCCAGTATGCATTCACGTTGCACCGGAATATGTTGGAGGTAACGTGCCGGAGTGGTTATCAACACGTTGGATTCTTCGTTTTTTTTCCGGGAAGAATCGCGCAGATATTCGAAAAGCTCGGGCACGCAGTAAAATAAATAATAAAGTTTACCGTAGCCGAGCCCCGGCGAGCGAGCGGCTGGTCGGAAGCCACGAATAAGTTAGGCAATTCTACGTTAAAGTACATAAACCACTAGCCCGTGGCTATTCCGCTTACCGAGAGGGGCCAGTTCAAATTTTATTACACTCTTTTCCGATTTTGTTGCGGTCGCGTGTACTACTACAAACGCCGTTAAACTGCTGGCCAAACATTCAACTGTAAACGTTATTAACACAGACGCCACACCGCGCCCCGTAGCCGCAGGGGACGCGAAATAGTTCATTTCTTTTCGGTTTTCTTCCGTTCTCGTATCGCAATTTCTCTTTTATCTCCGATTGTCCGCGGTTTTTATGCATTTACGGCGGAGACGAGAATGGGCGGGGCGTGGAAATTCTTGTAATCCAAAGTTGCGCTCCCTCGTATGTATGTACGAACACCGAAAAGATCTTCAGAAATTAACATACACCGGAAATTATTTCGCTTTACCGTGTTTTCCCTGGAATTCTTCGATTTATTTTCGCGAGCACGAAAAAATCTTTCAAGGTGGACGTGAATAATTCACTGCGAATAAGCACTGCACGAAAATGTGTTGATGAATTATTGAAACATCAAAATACATATGAGTTTCTGCCTCTCCTCTTGTTCGCGACTCGACCGCGGCGCGGTGCTGACGCTACGCGTCGCCTGCCGGGTGGTTCGCGTTCTACGCTAATAACTCGAGAACGAAACGTCACAGCGCGAAACGGTAAAGGAGAGCAGTGCTTGGAATCGCCTCGGGAATCGGTATACAGGCGCGCAAAATACCTGCGATAGCATGAAAAATGTATTTATACCAGTTTTGTCACCTCGGAAGCGCGACACGGTTCTCCCGGTGGGGAAATTGTTGCGGGGACCGGGCGTAGTAATTTTTTTTCGAGCGCGGAAAGTGAGGTCGAAAATATTGGCCGTCATCGAGCGTCCCGGTAATTCCGCAAGAACCCGTACAAGCACGTTCGAGTGCCTTTCAAACTTTCTCCCACTCCGGGACTTCGCTGGAAATTGGGATCATGAAATTCCCGCGAAGCGAACAAGCACGGCGGGAACGTAATTTGCGAACCATCTCGAAATTGGTTCATCGAGAGATTATCTCGTTACGCAGATGTCGCGCGAGTAATCTCGCCCATCGGCACCCGTGCCGCACCGTTTTAAAAGTTTCGCCGCACGAGTCGCGTGTTCTCGATGAACTCTCGCTCCTTTTCTGCTGGTCGCCTCGCTTTTCCTTTTTTTAGCGCCACCATCGGCGCGGACGGAAAGTCCGCAAAATTGCCGCTCATTCGTTCAATCAAATTTTTCCGGCGCGGTTCATAAAAAACATTTATCGGTGCGTGAACGCCAGATATACCTAATGGAAGCGCTCGCGACTCTAAATTGAACTTCGAACGACGCCTGACCAAACGCTGTATCCGAATGCTGCTGAAGATCGCACCCGGCTCGATTTTAATCGAGCCTCGACCATTCGATAGCCCACCAAAAAAGTTACTTTTCTGCCAACTTTCAGCCTGATACCTGAGCTGTAACGGTAGTTAGACAGAGCAATCGGAAATCCAGTTTTCGTTCCGTTTTCCCATTTAACGACGATTGAAAATTCTGAAAGAAATCTGATACATTCAGGATGCTATGTCACATATTATATAATATTTTCAGATTTTTCCGTCGCAAACTCTGGTTGTAACAAATGAAAAATATCGAAAATCCACTTTTAGTCCCATTTTCCTCATTTAACAATTGAAAATTCTGAACAGAAAAATCTGACACATTTCGGATACCAAGGCACATATTACAACACATTCAGAAAAACATTTTCGGAGTACCTTCAGCCTCCAGCCATATACGAGCTGTGTTACTGCTCTGCTTAACATCTTTTTACATGGAATAACCATCGTCGGAGAAAATTGTAATCAGCCAGAATCGTCAGAAAATGAGTAAACACTGATTTTACAACGTTTCGTGAGTGGTGTGTACGTTATTGCTGACGCTGGAAACGGGTTAATTCGGAGTGGCGGTTTATTCGCTGCGGAATTTTTCCGGTGGCGAGAATTCCACGTGGAAAAATTCAAAACTGCAGAAATACTCTGTCTGAATAAGGAATACCTGTACAAACACCCGGTACAAACGTTTGAACGTGGCGAAAGGCGACGGGAAAATCTTTCGACGGTTCCCCGGTAACCGGTTTCGACGATGAAATTTGATGGTGTTATTGTAGGCCTGGCTGCAACGTGACTTCCCGGTTCTACGTGTGTCTCTGGATTTACGTGAGCCGCATTTCAGATCGGTTCGATATCATTTCTGCGATTTCAATTGAACGAGTCGGGGAACTGCTGCGCGGAGTAGGTCGCCGGGTATTGTTTCGCGTATTGTTAAATCCGGCGAACTCCGCTCCGCCAGTTCGAAAACTCTTCCTGCCGGATTTCGTTTTATCGGCTTTTTCAGATCGTGCTGCCCGATTACTGTCAATTCCGTAGCGAATCCCTGCGAGCGTTCGCGCGATCGCGCACGACGACGCGCATAATTCGCCCACGCGTACTATCAGAATCACCTTTCACTTCATTTTTTCTATAAAGGAATCGTCGAAACCGCGGCAAATGAAACGTTGCGCCGCGAAAAAAAAAATATAGGAAATTTTCCGATCTGCAGTATAATTTCGGCGAGCCTCCCTTCACACCACCACAGTGCGGAAACTTTGAGAAAAAGTTTAATTGCCCTGCAACGCGATACATCGCTCGAAGATATACGGCGATACAAGATTTACGGCGGAGGAAAATTAATTTTCCGCTGTCCAGGGCAAATCCTATCGAATGCTCTGCGCGCGGGGCGGCAGCCTCTCATGATTTATGTATCGCCCAGTTTCCTATTCAATATAGCTCCGGTCCGATTCGTCTCCTTTGACTTTATCAAACCGCGATTGACTTGCGACTGTTTCGCAAACTGAATCGGGAAACGTGTATACGCTTCACGGCGCGGCGGGACAAATGGCAAATCTGCGAGGTCAAAAGTCACGTCGGGAAACTGATATAACCGAATCTCGTTGTGGAATCTCTACCGACGCTAATCGTAGTCAGGGCCGGGCCTAGGGAAACTTGCTGCGACATTGCTTTTATAGCGCCACCCTATATGTATTCCTTTAAAGACAACAATGGATAATTTTCGAGTAATGATGATAATAGTGATTTTAAAAACAGCGTACATTTTATTTAAACGAATAATCTTTTAATGCTGTGCATCACTTGCATCGTGCAGTGGGCCGGCCCTGATAGATACATATTATTAGATAGGAATCGTCTGACGCGTCTGATCATGACCGACCTATTCTACTTCCTGCATATACTAGAGCACGCGAATCCGACGGATCTTTAACCGCGATTTTTCCGAAAACCATGCGTCATACGAAAAAATGTTATTCCTTTCTTTCGATTAATATTCACTTGTAAAATCATCCCCTGTCCGCTGGTACATGTTATTCGGCCGCACCCTGTACATGTATGACCAGAGTGCGATCGTTTTTCTCAAAAACTATTGTTTTTATGACAAAAATCAATACGACATAAAATGTGTATTTCAATGAGAGGTACAACTTTTATTTGAAGTATTTATCAAAATTACCATTATTTACGGAAATAAATGGAAAAAACCATGATTTTTATGGTTTCCGCTATGAAAATAACATTTGCGCCAATTTTCGCGATCATATTTGTAATCAGCACGTCCAAATAGATAAGAATCCAGAGTATAAAAAAAATCGGAGGTATGGGCTTTTCGGAAGTTTATCCCATTTTTGCCGTAAACGCATACAATGCGCTGTCCTGTGATAACTCGAGCACTCGTCTGTATAATTTCTTATTAACCATGATTACAATATTAACGTCGAAGAATCTTGAAAATCTGATAGTTCCTACATCGCTGACACTGGCGGACAAAGTCATCTCGACCGGGGCGCTGCTGTTAACTCGAGAATATGCACCGCGGAACATCGAATGCAAATGCCGGCTAATTCGGGAGATAGGAGCGGGATTGCGCGAGACCGCGGCAAACAAAATGGCACGGTGATCGTCGGAGAATTAGTCCCAACCTTTTCGGAACGGTTGACTGAGAACGGAGATCTCTCTATTCCGTCGTCGTTCGATCCTGCGGCCGCTCGACGACGGGAACAATGCCGATAGAAAAACAACACGAGGAAAGAGAGAAAAAAGCAAATACCGGCTCTCATATCGACAGACGCGAATTTGTATCGGAACCCCTTCGTCTCCGTTGTGGACGATACTATGTTCACGTGTCTTGTTGGTATCTCGGCGCGACGTGGGTAGGTACGTGTGGCTGCGACGGAAATAAAACTGATTTAACGCGGGCACAAATAGCGCCGGGCGTCGTTTAATTTGTATTCGCGGCGCGGTTTTATCCGCGTCGCCTTTAATACCCTCCGCTTCCGATTAATCTCGGTTAACAACGATGTCCCACCGCAGTCGGTCATCCGTGTCAAAGGAGTGGAAAAAGAAAGACATTTGTCGGAAGTCGAGAGAGAGAGGGAGAGAGAGAGAGAGAGTTCGCGCGGTTTAACACCGATAAAAATGCCGCGACGCGAGATTCTGAAATCCACGACAACGTTTGTTCCGAACGGACCGTAAATCTCGGCACGTAGGTTTATCCGGGTGCCTCTGATCTCATCCGATCGGGACTGTGCTAGATGTCTAATCGGAAGAAATGAAACTATACGAGAGAATCTGTTCTTTCTTTTTAATTATTATTTGTAAGAACTTAACTCTTTGCAGACGAGTGTCTGCCGACGAAAAATTTTTTTCAAAAAATTTTTCTTCTGTAAGCGTGGAGACGTGAGAGATGTTGGACATGCCTCGTCGTCGATCGTTAGTCGCTTAAACAATTGGCGTAGGTTTTAATATATAATATATTTATTATATAAATTAATATTTAATATATAACGTTTCACTTGTTTGAACAAGCAAGGTTTTTGTTTTTGGAACAGCTTCGCTGGAGACAGTGCCAGCCGCGATGCGCAGTACAGAGAAGAGCTATTAAATATCGTTTGTCTTTAACCGGCGTTGACTCAGTCCAAATCCCTTTCCCACGTCCTACACTTTTGTTTAAATAAAGCTTTAGTTTTTATAACACAAACAACGTACAACGTGTATATTTTCTCAACTGCGCGCGCCGATAAGTATCGTCCACAGCGACGCACGCTCGTCGGGCGACTCCGTCCGCGAAGGGTTAAACCCTTCCGGGTTTATTTCGCTTTGCCGGAACAACTACATATAAATGAGTACAACGAGAATGTCTGTTAACACTAAATATGCAGATTACAATCTTTGAGAGAGAAATATAGAGAGTATTTCTTTGACATTGCGGTGACTTTGAAAACCTCGGCAGAAATTAATATTCTCGAATGGTGACAGCAAGACGTTCTCAAGACGTGAAACCAAGCGTTCTCAAAGCGCTGGAAACAAATGTGTTCTTGCGCAAACCATCATCGAGACATAATAATCTTGTTCGAGAGTCCTGCGGCGAATGTATCGAAAGAATTTATTCAACGTAAAAAATTCGCGGTTTGTTAATAACGAGAATATATGGTCACGCTGAAAGAACGAAATGATTAAAAAATGGAGAACTAACAAAAACAATTCAGGAAATAAAACACAAATAGTGAAAACTAGTACTATTGGTCAGAGAACTAAATCGTTAGAGAGGGAATGCGGTGAAGTAACGAAATGATTAAAAAATGGAGAACTGAAGAAAAAAAATTGAGGAAATAAAGCACAAATAGTGAAAACTAGTACTATTGGTCAGAGAACTTAATCGTTAGAAAGGGAATACGGTGAAGTAACGAAATGATTAAAAAATGGAGAACTGAAGAAAAAAAATTAAGGAAATAAAGCACAAATAGTGAAAACTAGTACTTCTCGTCAGAGAACTAAATTGTTAGAGAGGGAATACGGGGAACTCCTCGTAACAAGAACGCGATCGATCCCTCGAAGCGTGTACACACTGTGTGCACTCGGCAAATTTCTCGAAGGCGGTCGCAAGAAGGCGGGGGCTTACGCGCGACAAGAATGGCGGTATATTAAGGTCGTCGGTCGGGCGGTTGAGCGGTCGGGCAGGCGGCAGCCGTGTGTTCGCTTTTGAAACACCGTCCGCGAAAATGGAATTGCATTTCCGCGCGCCGAACGGCAATTGCCCGCGAATATTTCTCGTCTGGCATGGAAAAGAGAGGAAAATTGTCCAGCTTCACGGCCGCCGAGTCTCGTCGCGTCGCGTCGCGTTGGTCTCGACTTTACTTTACCAGTCGAACAATTTTATCCGCGAGGATTTACCGCCGTGTTTCGATGTATTAGCTGCTCCCGGTGCCACGCCGCCAGCACAGATTTCCGTTTCTTTCCTCTCAGCTGCGCCACGACTCTGCCATTGACGACGATCCGCTATGACCGAGTACGTGCAGCGGATGATCAAATTGCTATAGAGCCACTTGCACAACGATTTTTTAATTAATTATGAATTTCAAGTGAAAAGTTTTCCACCATTTCGATGAATTTTTATTTTTTCACGGAGCATCGATACTTGCGAATTCCATCAATCGTCCGTATTATAGAATCATAGTAGAAAATGCATTATTTTCAGTGGCGGAACTATAAATTTTCGGCCCCCTACAAAATTTAATTTTGTCTCTCCCTCCGAAAAATATTATTTTGGGCTAACTGAAGAACATAATTTTGGGCCCCCAGCCTGAAAAATATAAGTTTGGGTTCTCCGCACAATATAATTTTCGGCCCCCCGCAAAATATAGTTTTGCCTCTCCCTCCGAAAAATATAATTTTGGGCTTCCCACCCCGAAAAAAATAAGTTTGGGCCTCCCAAAATGCAAAAATTTTGGGCTCCCTCCAATTACGGGCCCCCGCGTTGCGGGGTCTTGCGGTGCTTCAATTCCGCCCCTAATTATTTTATATTTCTTTAATATAGATCCCGTTTCTCGTAATTAATAAACGCGCGAAACAATTCTCCTAAAATTCGTGTTCACGTGATTTTCATCGAATATTTTCCATTAGCCTTAAAAATAATTCTTCAATAAAATTGACCCTATAGAATTACATATAACTGCGTCGCTTCTACCGGTAAACAATTCAAATCGCATTATCAAATTCTCCGTGAAACCCGCGCTTATTGACGACTGCGCACAGTATCAAAGCGAACGATCAATTTATGAAATTCCAAATGATCCGCGAGAAGCGTTCGACGTAAACGAGTTTGAACCGACTCGAACGATTGCTTCCGAAGAGAACGTTATCAAATTTGCGGGCTCCGCCTATGCGCAGAGAGGAGCTAGAACTATGAAACGCGTAAAAACAGTACGCCGGTTTGCTGTGTTAAGGGATCGTTCGCGCTGCGGTTTTCATTCTAATTCTCCCGTATTTTCGCGCAATTTATACGGATTAAAGGGACTCCCGTTGAGCCCGGCAAATTAAATTCATTTTAAGGGCACCGTTTGTATTTTAATGAGCGGCGTTCGTCCCGTCGAAAACGCAATCTGCTGAAACTCGCAGGAACGGCGATGCTCGCCGACAATATTTCACCGGATACCGCGAAAACCGAAATTTCCCGCTCGAAATTCTCGATATTTAACGATGATTTTGTTAAAAAAAAAATACTACAACCGGAACTCATTTTCAAGCTCCGTACTTTTGCCACTTATCATTTATTTTCGATTAATTTGAGAAAAAGTGTTGACTCAAAATTTTCAACCTGAATCGCAACAAACTGCCAAACGAAATAGAAATTTATTTTCTTCTCGTTCTACATTCTATTGGCTGAAGCGTGAAATCTATGTAAGCCGAATGATGTATGCCGTATGTTTGAATGATCGATGTGTACAACATGACGAATTGAGTTACGCATGCATAGACGAAATCGTTATTTGACGTAGACGTTATCGTCTTTTGTTAATGTTTATCCAGGTTGCCTTTCATAAAAACCTCGTTGGCTGTTGTTGTTCCTAGAATATATTTTTCCCATTATTTCACTTACATTGCGTTTATTTTGTGTTGAACTTTTTGTTAACTCCAAAGACTCCTTTTGGAAATAATTACGCGTCGCGTATATTATTAATAATAAGTTTGAACGTTTAATAATAAGTTTGAACGTTTAACAAAAATTAATATAATAGAAGAAGCTAACACGTGGTGTCACACGTCGATTGCTCGGTCGGAACTAACTAGAGATTTCAAATCTAGATGAAACAATCGAATCGCCAAATCGCAGAGCGCCTTCCTATTGGCTACCGTCGAGACATAGAGTATAAAAAGCTTACATTTCAACATTCCGTCACATTCTTCCGACGTTTCTACTGTTACGAATTACATCTACTAATTTTTATCATAATAAAATCCGTTGTCCGGTTATCATGTCAGAGATTCGTATCTTTTCTCGAAAACTATTTCCCCTTGGAATCGACGTAGCTGCAAATATGCATTTGCAATTTTTGTGGAACCTGTATTGTATGTTTTCGTTGGAAATGTGTATTTTCAATATTTTTTTTTGTTCTTTCGATCCTCAAATAGCACGTTGTGTGTCGACGGTCCATTTCGTTGTTACGTATTTGCAATTCGCTTGTGTACACACAATAAAATGGTTTTCATGGCGAGTATTTCAGTTCCGTTCAGAAGATATCTTGTCAGACACGCGTTCTTGTCGGCCGACGACCACAGCAGAATGAGAATATCGGTACCGTAAAAACGGTATCGCGCGGTGAGCGTTTATTAAAAATTTTATGGGAATATTTCCGACGTGGTATCCGCGGGAATCGACGGGAACGCTTGTCCCGCATGAATAGGCCTTTGTGTCTACACTTGTAAATTATTACTCGATCAACGGGAACGACCCGCCGTGTCACCCACGGATCCATAGAAATATTTAATCGAGCTTCCTCGTCCCAAGTTCTCGATACTTGTAACACAAACTCGATACAACCTCCAGGAAGCACGCTCTCTCAGCTGCGTACACGTGATTTCTGAATGCGAATACTTAATCGATATAAGCCATTCTTCTCGACCGCCTCCCCCGGAGTTCTCGTCGCGAATCAAAATTTTACGGCTCCCATGCATCTTCTCAGACGGCGGCAGGTTCTGAAAATTGCCCGGCTGCATCGCTCGAAACGATTTTTTGGTAGAAATAGATTTTCGATGATGTCGCTGGTTTTTACTAGAATATTCAACCTAGAGAAATTCTAATTTACGAATGTACGATTTTTAATGTAAATCTTGGCCCTTGACATTGGATAAACAAGCTAATCTTCACGTAAATAACACGTACATATTTGTTCTGCTAATAATTTTAATGTGTTACAGCTAATATACAGTGGATCCACACAAGAAGTATTTCAACACTAAATACCCGATTCTCGAAAAATTGCCAATATTTAAACAATAATAATTTTGTAAAAAATGACCACACGATCATAAAATTTGACTCATTTTAAAGCTGAAAGCCTCTACTTTCAAAAACCATCGTTCATTGTATTCCAAGATCTTTTTTCATGACATAGCGAGCGAGAAACTGAAGACGAGTTTCTTATTGAAAATGTTACACATTCGAACGCCTGTGAAGACTTTGAAAAATTTTTATTGTGACTGAAACCAACGTGGATTTCAAGATTGAAGCTTCCTCTTTACAACGACACCTTAAAAATTGATGTACGATTTTTTTTAGCCGTTTCATCGAGCTTCGAATAAGAGCTGTGCCGTCAACTTTACATTAGTATAAGTTTCACCAAGGGGGCTATACACGACCGAACTTCTTCCTCATTTTTGTTGCATAAAACAGTGAAAAAAAAATCGTACATCAATTTTTAAGGTGTCATTGTAAACAGGAAGCTTCAGTCTTGAAATCCACGTTGGTTTCAGTCACATTAAAAATTTTTCAAAATCTTCACAGGCGTTCGAATGTGTACAATTTTCAATAAGAAACGCGTCTGCAGTTTCTCGCTCGCTATGTCATGAAAAAAGATTTTGGAATAAAATGAACGATGGATTTTGAAAGTAGAGGCTTTCAGCTTTAAAATGAGTCAAATTTTATGATCATATGATAATTTTTTACAAAATTATTATTGTTTAAATATTGGCAATTTTTCGAGAATCGGGTATTTAGTGTCGAAATACTTCTTGGATCCACTGTAGTTCCTTAAAGTTTTTTCTCATTTTTTAAATATTTCACGCATTAATTTTCGTCATAAATGCATAGTCCATGTTATCACCAGTTTTTACTAGAACATTCACTTCGACCTAGGGAAATTATAATTTACGAATGGAAAAATAGCACGGAAATTTATTTGTTCTGTTAATAATTTGAATAAGTTGTTTAATAATTTTCGTCATAAATACATAAAATTCACAGTACAGGTATTTCTAATAAAAAATACGAAAAAATTTAAATTCTCTCGGTCTCGATCACAAAAATATTTTTCCACCACTGATAATACTATATTTAATATTGAATTTAACAATAAATAGAATACGAATTTAGTAATTCCACGACTCAAGCGTTAAAAATTCATCAGATCGCTACGTTCATCGAAAATTTTTCGTCGCTCGGGTCCGATAAAAAAATATTCTAGTTGGAGGTTTTGCGAACACCGTGCGAAATAGGATTCAATCAAGGACCGAACAAAAAGGATGAAAGATTTGCGTGCATTTTTGTTTAGGATTTAGGGATTTCAATTTTCGCTGGACTTTTTTTTGCACGCGCGCGCGCGCCCGCCCGTAGGTGTTCGTGACAGGAGACACAAAAAAAATCGGCCAAAATCTGCAGGAATATTCGAAAAACGTTCGAAATTCAATTTGCGCGGGCTAACTGTTGCAAATTAAATGCAATGTCGCGTCGACGACGGACGCAATGAATTCGTTCTCCGTGTGTACAGAATTTGAAATTTATTGAAAACCGCCCCCCCCCCCCATAACACGGTGGAATGAACGTCTCTGGAGAATAGAAGTGAAAACTGCCGGTATTAAATCACGCGATGAAACCGCCGTCAGAAACCGCTCTTTTGTTTTAATGGCGACAGTCCTCGCTATTGGCTGAATCCCGACAATCTACATAGCCTCTTTGCTTCGTAAATACGCTGTTGACATTACTCGAACTGTTTATCAATTCCCGAGGGATATTAATATTAAAACCATTTGAATTATTCGAATGGAAACTTTGAACTTGGTTGCGAAGCATGGCGAGCATCTTAAATTGCATTTATCAAATATGAATATTCCGCGTTGTCAATCGGAACGATCTCGCGTTTATGAATATTGAACTTTCAATGAATGCATGTGTCTTCCTTCTGTAAATTATGTGTAAGCAATGGTCAATATTCTGTATTGTGTTTCTATTTGTCTTAGTTTAAATCTTTTACTAATTTCTGGTCCAAAGTTTTTACTTCTATTTGTTCAATATTATATTCTCTACTGATTTCTATTTAAGTAGATTTAGGATCAGATTAGTATACTTCCGCTGTAATTGTTCGATCTAAGAAAAGGGGAACTGCACGATCTAAGAAAATCGAATATTCTAATACGTGCAACACGGTTACTTATTAAATCGTTTCTTATGAATGAATCTTTGTAACTTCATTAATCTCAAAATAAAAGTTTCTTCCTAATTTACAACAAGCTGGAGTGAAATAGAAATTATTCTCAATTCTCCCAATGTTCTTACTGTTTCAGATCACACCTACTAATGTTTGTCAGTAAAATGCATAAAATAATATTTCCAATAAAGGCGAAAAACAATTTTCCAGTTGCCAACGTCGAATCTTGAGTGATCGGCTATCATTTACGGATTGTTAATGCTATCGGTGATAGAAGCTTTCGCAGGACGACTGGAAAATTGTTATTTAATGCAATATCGACCAGTTTTCCATCACCATCAAAAGAGGCTGGCTTGTAGGTCGCTAAAAATAAATCACGTAGCCCGTTAGATCCGTCTTTATCGTTTTTTAAGTATCACGGTAACAGGCAGGGCCATATTTCTCCCATTATTGTCGATTAAATGGAATTAAAATGTGCGGTGGTGCTCAGGTTTTCACCGAGCCCTGCTATACAAATTGCAAACGGGCATCCGCGACGCCGACGCCGACGCCGACCTCGGCGAACAGAAGCTCGTTTCTCCGCGGAAGAAACAAATTTTAGATTTAATCCGCGGATGCCCACGAATGACCTTAACGAGATCATTAACGATGAATAGCGGTTACATTTCTCTCCCTTATTTTTAGTACCTCGCCGAGCGAGAGCGTCGTTCTTTTCGTACTAATTACTTCGCACCGAGCGAACCCGTTCGTTTATTCAATAAATATTTTGCTAGCCGCGTCTCGCGATTCTATCCTCGTACGCTGCGTCTCTTGCGCGTTGTTGTATGGAACCGGCTGCTCCGATCCGGCCTCAACTTTCTGTTTCAGCTCCGCGGAGATCCTGAATGATTACGGACCCGTCTGTGCTAATTCGAAGTTCTCGTTCCCTAACTTGCCGCGATCCCCTGTCGGAGACACTACTGCTTTGTCAACCTGTTACCCAAGTGATTTTTTTCGCAAATAATGCCGACAAAGATTTTATCCAATGAAGCGAAAGAATTGTTCGATAGGGGATTCAGTTGCGGAACTACAATACCGTGAGACCCGAAATTTTTTCATTTATTATCTTGTAATTTTACTGAAATTATCCCTGATTTAAATTTAAAGTACTCTGACAGAAAAATATGGTTTCTGCGTTTATTGAATTTTTAAAATTTTCCTATCTAAAAACCATTTAAATAATATTGAAAGAAAAAAGGAGGTTCAACATTTTTTCATTTATTATCTTGTAATTTTACTGAAATTATCCCCGATTTAAATTAAATTAACAGTACACTGACAGAAAAACAGTTTTTGCGTTTATTGAGTTTTTACGATTCTTCCATCTAAAAGTCATTAAAAACAATCCTATAAAGATATCGAAACAAAAAAAAGAGGCCCCAAATAATATTTTGCTTGGAAGGGGGCCAAAAATTTGTAGTTTCGTCACTGATTGAACTAAAAGTGAAAAATACGAAGAGGATCCGTAAAAAATTAAGACTATACCGACATTTAAGATTATTCTCGTATCGCAATCGAGAGACAGAAGTAAACAATTTATTCTTTGTTTCTTCTGTGCAAGATTCTAGTGCTTCTATAACACCCAAGTGTAAAATTGTATTTTCCAGTTGACATGACAGGTGCGGTATTAATAATTTCGTTCATTTTAATCGCAACGTAACGACTCGATTCGACGAATTCGTCAAATTGACAAACAACAACGCTGTCACCGCGAAGATTTCAACAGGCCATGGAAAATTCGCGTCGCGAACGGATGTGCCGCTACGACACATTATCGACGTACTTTATCAACAGCAACGTATATCAGTTTCATCGCCGGTTATGCAATTAATTGGATATCTCGTCACACAGAAGATTGCAATCCGGTACAGGTCGATGCTTGGTCGATACACGCTCGCAGGAGCGTTAGCGCAGGAATGGCGATTAAACTACGCGATATACATATAACTTTAAATTATATATATATTTAATTAAGCTCACTTTAACGATATAAAATATGTAATTAATCGTATAACTGTGCTATTCATTATTATGAGCGTTGTTTTAAATGAAATGCATTTAACAAATTAATATAGTTTTTCCAAAATTATAATTATAAGTTGTGTATTCTCTGCTTATCTCTGTCCAAATAATATAATTCATAGATTTCAGTCAATACTATTTTGTCATCTTAGCAAACTAGATACAATAAGCATCATTTTCCTCTATGACTAAGAATTGTAACTTTTCGATTTCATAGATTTCAGTCTACACAATTTTGCCATCTTAGCAAACTAGATACAATAAGCATCATTTCCCTCTATGATCAAGAATTATTGCTTTTCGATTCCATAGATTTCAGTCTACACAATGTTGTCATCTCAGCAAACTAAATACGATAAGCATCATTTTCCTCTATGACCAAAAATTATAACTGTCCAAATAATATAAATAAAAAATGATTAAAAATATTCGACAGCAATTATAACCATTTCGTTGGACGTACTCTATCTGCAATTATATAAATATTAAATAATTGTAATAAATAATTGTATAAATATACAATTTATCGTTCGATAAAAACCCATTCGGTTGGTATTCGTGTTTTCGGATTGGCATCATCATTTTCGTGCGCGATAGCTTAGTTATTTCGGGTTACTAACGGGTTACCCGTTTATTAAAACGTATGAATTACCGCCGTTCGAACGTGTAAAACAGGGACCTAATTTATCGTTGTGGCCCATTAATGCGCAAACGGTTAATCTGCATGGGGGTGCCTTGCGACACACTTTGCAGATGATTCGCGACGATACACATATACAAACGCACAGACACACGAAAAAAAGAACGAGCATGAATAATGGAATGTACGCGGTTTCCGTTCCAATTTCCATTTCCAATTCCCCCAACTCCCCCCACCCCCACCCCACTACCGATTTTTCCACAATGTGTGCACCCGACCATTGCTCCAAATTAATTGAAACGAGGTAATAAAACAGGCGGCAATACCCGCGACTCGCTGTGCTTAAAATCGATCCTCCCGTTAACTGCTCCCACGCATAAATGCACCGCGATGCTTCATCGACGACGATCAATCCGGCAACTATTTCGCCGAAAGAAGAACGTGTGGCACAATGGACCCTCGAAACGCCGCTTCTTCGACGACGACGTGATCCCAGTGCGATTTACGCCCGGGAAATGCGCGATTCGAATCGATCCGGATAATCGAGTCGCAACAATTTTGAACAATTTAATACTCAATAATATTCAATACAATATATTTTAATAATGCATTCTTAAACATATTTTGAAGTCATTAAAAAAAGAAAGACCTTTGTATCGAGCTCCTATTCTCAGTGATTGATACAGACAATTTTTATTGAAACGATCCACGGTCTATTCCGCGCGTATCAATGGCAATCTTGAAGAGGTCGAAAATGATTAAACGCAATGGTTCCGAATGAAGTTATCCAACCGGTAAAAAGCGACGCGAGGCGAGCTTGTTAAACATGCTAAAAATACTATCTGAAAACGACGCGCGACGCCGCTTCGCGTCGCGTCGTGGCAGAGTGTATCCAATTTCGAAGAAATTTAGGTGCTCTAATTAAAATTGGATACCCTGCATAAACGAGCCCCGTAATGAGAACTCTGTTTAGTTTACCACGGAGGCATCTTAATTGGCTGATCCCGTCGCAGCGTAATCCACCGGTAGAGCGACGGAGGGGAGTGGCGCAACGGTTACCTCGTTTTTATTTCTGCAGGGTGTATTTGTTAACCGGACCGTTTTCACGAAGCGTCGGCCGCCGTCTGGTGCAAAGAGCGAGAGGTGATCACCGTTTCGCGTTAGTTTATTATTTAATCGAGCCCGTTAATTGCCAGCTTACAAGCCCCGCCATTAATCATCGCGTTACATTCAGCCCCTGTTAATCGTTCCCTACCCCCGATTACCATGGCCGTTCGTTATTTTCGGCGCGATTTTCGATGCATTATCGTTGCATACCGGAAAACGAGCCGCCGTTAACCGTCCTAAACGGAAACGCGGGAATTTTATGGTACCCTCCCCTTCCCCCTTCCGCCATCCCAATCGTCGGTTAATCCGATCGGCTTCCTGTACAATAAACGAGTAACAAATTACCCGTTCAACGTCGAATAGCAGTTCCGCGGGCTCTTCGACGAGTATTAACGTGTCGGTAAATATTTGCGGGGCTCGAGTGAAATTTCAATATTTAGGCGTCGTCGCTTGCCTCGTGTCGGCGAGGACACACAACGTACACAGGCCCGCTCGCGAAAAACGGGATACTAGGCCTGCAGACAAGATCGCATATGCGAGCCGAGTTCGAGTCGGGACTCGCATTTCGAGTTGAGTCGAGTACCCGCACGAAGCGAGCGGCTCGAACGAAGCGAGCTACTCGCATTGATACGAGCTACTCGCACCAATGCGAGACGCTCGCACCGGTGCAAGCGTCCTTAAATGACTGATGGCCGACTGGCCGAACGTACTCCAAAAATGTGTTCCCAAAAGTTATTTCAAAATTGTTTAATAACGTATTAGTAGATAACGTAGATAGTGTTATTTTAGTAGTTTGCACTACGTAAGTTCTAAAGTCTGGAAAATCTTTCTCTCAACGTAGGAATGTTTAATACATATTACGTAATATATTTTTAGGATTCTGAAAAAATAAGTTTAACTTTGGAAAAACGGCGAAGAAAGTGATTTGTAATTTTTTCAACTAGGTGCACCACACTCAGGAATTTGAAAAAAAAATTGAGTATTAAACTTACGATAATATTTCATTACTAAATTAAATCTGTGATTGTGCTTTTTCGATTTCTATATGAAATATTTATTTTTTTGATTTTGTTTAGTATTTCTTATTTTTTACAACCATAGTTTGCAACGGAAAGGTCTGAAAATGATAACTAATATGTGACTTAATATCCGAAAAGTGTCAGATTTTTTTCAGAATATTTAATTGCCAATAAATGCGGAAAATGGGTCAAACACTGGTTTTTCGATTTTCCTCCATAACTACCCTTACAGATGAGACAGGAGGCTCAAACTTTTGTTATTGCAAACAATTGTTATTGCATTATACAAATTCTGAATTTATATTACTCAACATTATATCCATTTTACAATCAAAATATATAATAAAACGTTCCAAAAATTTTGCATTCTCAATATACTAAAATGTTTGATAATATCAATGTGCCGATCATCCTGGTATAACTCGCACGACGTCATATTACACTTGAATTTATTTCGAGTCAATCCCTTCATGCGAACTGTTTGTTTCGTGCGAGCCGTTCACTTCTGTGCGAGCGGCTCGCACCGTTCGAATAGCTCGCATCGATTCGAGTAGTTCGCTTCGTTCGAGCCGCTCGCTTCGTGCGGGTACTCGACCCGACTCCCACACTCGAGTCGAGCTAAACTCGACTCGCACTATGCGAGTACTCGCACAGCCCTACGGGACACCCCTGAATATTCGCGGAGAAAGATTGGTCGGAAGTAGCCCGGTCAATAAGACAGGAATCTGCTGGAGATCGGTAACGACGGATCGTCGACGAGATCTCGGAATTGGAGGAATAATCGTGTGCACCTTCGGTGATCTAGATAAGTGGAAAATGGCCTTATTTTTACCGAGATTAGAAACAAATGATCGACGATTTTATTAAATTTATTCAGTGGCAAAATATTGATTTTTACGTATTTCAATCTCGTCTACACGGTATAATACTCAACCTACCACTGCCGCGCCGGTCGGACGAGCGGTTTTTCATTTGACAATCATTGAAGTTATAAAGTGACTTGCATGGAAAAATTGATTCGATAAGCTTTCTTATCCGAGCACATAATAAAAATTGCACGAAATCAAAATAAATAGAGCCTCGTCATTTTCACAAGCTAAAGAACATTTTACTCGCTTTTAGTGCTCGGTAGGTTTAATGATAACTAGACTGCAGATTTTATGCATTTCTAACGAAATTGGGTAATGTGCGATTTAAAACAGAGGAACAATTAAACAAATTTAGATATGTCAACTCCTTGGAATAATTAAAAAAAGAAATACCCTCCATTTGGCTCCTGACCCCTGCAATTTATACAAAAAATTTTTATTTTGATTAAAGATCCACAGTCTAGTGACAAATATAACTCCAGTTGATGCAATAAATTGAACCGTACTTCGCTCTGTTCTAATATCAGCAATTACAACGGGGGGTGGCAGCAAGGGGTGTATTACCACCCCTTCCTCTACCGAGCGGCGTGCTGATTCGATCCAATTACCGCAATTACCGGCGACGGTAATCGCGTGACATATTAGTTCTCGCCTAACTAAGGATTCTTTAAAGACCACTGTCATTCCCGCGGAACTTTTAACGATCCGTGCCAGGTAAGTTGCCCGGAGACGTTTCTCCGGTTAAGCGGCGCGACGCGGCGGTCTTCGGGAAGTTTTAAAGTGCCGTTAACGAGGAAGGGATACGAGCGGCTCCGACACGGCAAATAAAAGTCGCTATCCGATTCAGCAGCGGTAATTGTAATCCGTTTGTCCGGGGAATCGCGGTTTTCCGTAGAAATCGCAGCGTCCCGACGACACCGGCACCGTCGCTGCGAGGGCATAACGGCCCGGTTGCCGATAGTAATCTCGCCAGTGGGCGGGGTTTAACTTTATAAGCGGATCTCCCGATAACGGGATCTATAACGTGACGTTCAAGCGGCCGTGGATCGCAGTCGTGAAACTTCCATTGGCCCCGGTTCATCGTTGCTTCCTTACATCACATCCGCCGCCGAATTATTCGGTCGGATTGTGGCGGGCAGAGCTGCTCGATTATTCAGTTTTATGATCGGCCCGATACCGTCGGCCATTTCGCATCCCCGTTCCTCACGGTGTTTAACCTTTCGCTGTCTAAAGTGATTTCTCTCTCTCTCTCTCTCTCTCTATCATCTTGCCGCAAAATGAAAATCTGCCGATCGAAACAGTTAATAAAATAAAAGCTCTACACATATAGAAGCATGAATTTTACCAAAATTATAAGCACCAGCGAGTGGCACGTCCGCAGCCCGTTGTTGTTTACCGCTAATTTTTCGGCAATACCCGATTCACCGAATTCCACCGCATCCCTCTGAATTATGCGAACGTTAAATGCACCGCGGGGCACGCGGGGCCAGCCACCTGTCCGTGAAACAACCGGGGAACATTCCGGGTTTAATTTAGAACCACTGTTTTATGCGGAACGAAGGAATCGTTCCGATTCTCGACGTTCGTGTCGGTACCCCTTGTTTTTTTTCCACAATTCCGCGCGGTTTCGCGTACAATTGGAACGCGCGAATTTTGGCAACCTTTTTTCGAGGACGAACTTTTTTCTCAGCGAGAAATTACGTGGCGAATTCCTGCTCTTCGCGTTCGACGAACAATTTTTATTGTTTAGTCGCAAGCTGTCATCGCCACTTATCGCTTATTGAAAAGTGATTAAGCAAAAATAAAAAAAAATGGCAATTTATCGGAATCCAGCCATGCAGCGAAAATCTTCCGGTGCTGCTTTTTCTTCGCGACAGTTCCGAACGAAAGCATCGACAGCTCGGGCCGGGCTGTTCGTTCAGGAATTTGCTTACGCGATTTTGCACTCGGATAATTAATTGCTCCGGCTCTAATCAGCGTACGCAAGCGCGTTTTCCTCTGTTCGATTGTTTCGGCCTGCCGTCTCTCTGTTCAGCGTGTCCACTCTGCTGACCGAGAATCCACGGAGCCAGCCGATATTTCGCGTCTCGTTAATCCTGATTATCGTCCCTATCGCGTTAATCCCGGCATGGAATTAAATACGCGAAGCAGCTTCAGAGCCCAATTGACTGAACGCCAGGCCGCGTCGGCACGTTGATCAACTTAAATCCATAGATCGCACAGCGGCGATCACCGCGGCTGATTACTGACCGCTGATGGATCAATTGTAACGTTCCCCACAAACGGAATATCCGTACCTGGATTCTGCTTGCCGTAGGGGAATTAGTATTCTTTGTTGAACCCGATCGATCGGTAAGTTGGTCCTCTTGCGACCGATCGGAGAAAACATTTCGGCAACGCTACTCCATCTGAAAATAAACGATCTTGTGTTATACAGGGTGTTCAGGCTGTTAACAGTCAGCTTGTAATCTTGCAAACAATAAATACTAGAATGTACAGGGTGAGTCGCCTAACGTTTGCATCTCAAACATCTTTGTTGTTTTCTGAGATACGTCAAACGTCTGAAGGACAAAGTGACTGGGCCAATGAGGCCCACAGAATGCCATGAAAATATTTATTTTTATTTTAGGAATTTCAAGGTCATCTTCATTTTTTTCTTTTAACGGAATCACCTCTTTTTAATCACCTACAACGACAGTTTCATTAGAAATTCAATTATCATAATTATTCAAGGTCATTCGAGGTCACGGAAAAGCGTTTAACAAGGGGTGGTTCCGTTTAAAAAATGGGGGCGACCTTGAGATCGCTAAAAAGAAGAATAACATAAAAACAAACATTTTTATCATCGAACCATTCAACTTGACGTATCTTTAAAAACAATGAAAATATTTTAGGTACAAACGTTAGGTTAGACTCACCCTGTATTGCTATACTTTTAATGAAGAAATTGACTGGGTGGAATATAAAACAGTAAAAAATTAGACAAATTTGAAAATATAGTAATGCTGTTTTTAATGCAACGAAATCGTTAAGGGATGAAACGAATTTTCATTTTGCATAAAGGTCCGCAGTCTACTTATATTACTACTTATATAATTCTTTTACTGGAATTCATCACATATTTCGTCAATTGAATATTTTCGTGTTCCCACATAAATAAATATCCGCAATTTTTCACTTTGTTAATTCTCGTCCAGTGTTTGTTCATAAATAACTTTGTCTCCCGTTGCAAATTGACTTGTTTCGCTTTCGGTTGGTTTACTGATCGCACCTAAGTGTAGTTCTATTACTGGGAGAGAATCGTCTCCCGCAGACCTTCAAATCGTATAATTCCATTGAAATGATCTGTAAATCAGACGGAATTGTTTCCAGCGAGTTAATTAAAATGGCTGAAACGAATACACCTTGTAATCCCGTTCTCTGCCGGGTAGAATTTCCCTCCGCTGGTTCGTGTCGTCGCACTTTAAAAGACGGAACACGCTGACATTTACAGATGTATCAAGATTGTTCTCTTTGGAATATAAATGGATGCGATTCGCATATATACCGGCACGGTTGGGCACAATGCAGAGCCACGATACTATGCACAATTGCGAGAGAGATTCGCAAACATCGTCGAACGTAACCAACGGAGACTGAATAGAGAGAGAGAGAGAGAGAGAGAGAGAGAGAGTCTCGATACTGTAAATAATTCATGGAGTGGACGTCTCTAAACATTTTATACGCAATTTCGTGTTGCAACAACTAGTCTACGCGTGGACTGCGAATTTTATGCGTTTATAATAAAAATCAGTAGACAGAACTGAAAACTGTTCGAGAACGATAGAACAATGTTTATGCTTAATGTATTCACGAATAGAATTATAACAAACGCATAAAATTTGCAATCGGATTCCCTCCAAGGCTGAACGTAGGAATAAACGATGAACATATTCTCTAGATTGTTCATATTCCGCAGCAAGTAGAAAATAGAATTTCCTCGGGTACAAAAATTACAAAAATAATTATTTGTTCGTTCGAAGGGACGTTACAGATTATGCGCGCGCGTCTGGTAAACGTACACTGCCACTCAACAAAGTACATGGACAAAATTCTTCTAAATGTCGATCACTTAAAACTAGTCGATATACGGAGCACCAAAAGCGACATTTCGATTTGTATCGTAAATACACAGCGGATCCAAAAAGTATTTTGACCTTAAGATTTACGAAAAAAAAATATATGATGATCGATTTCTCGTTAATAAATGCTATAAATTGAAACGTCCTGAAATACTTTCCGGTTCCGCTGTGACTTTGAGCGGCAATGTATATTAGACGGAGAGCACATTGGGCGGGGCGATCGGACAGGTCGTCACCGATTCTAATTGGCACGATGGAGCTTGTACATAGCGCTTACATGATACAAGGCACTTTGAATACATGGCAGGCTAGACAGTGATTATTTCTCCTCACTTGCTGGCAATTGGACGAGATTCATAACCACCGGTGTGTGCAGCGCGAACGGGGAACGGGAGAGTTGGCTACAGGTGGTACCGGGCAGATCAATATTGTTCGTGTGCCTCGGTGAATATGTGAGCGGCCTCGATGTTCCTCGTAACACGCAGCCTCTGATCCCACCCCATGCCGCTGATATTGCACGCCGTGAGCACCTTCTCGTCCTACATACCCTATCCGTCCGCATTCCACGTGTTCGGCGTAATTAAAAGAGAAAAAGAACGAAATCCGATCGACGACCTCGCACGATCCCCCCTCCCCCATCGCTTCACACTAACAAATTCCACCCTGACGGTAAATATGGAATTTATTGAGAAAATCGCACCGAACCATTTCAGTTTCTTCGGGGTGTTCAGCGGTACTTCATCTTTGAAGAAGAACTCGAATCGTTTGGTTCAAGTTTATAAATAAAAAATTTTCTTGGTCCAGTGTAGCGGGGACGACTACGTCGTTAAATATGTATAATTTAGTTTATTTTAGTGCTCGAGCATATTGTTTTCATGCAAACATAACATTTTTGTCCAATCGATAACTATTCGCGAGGCCAATTCTATAAATTATTCTAGCAACAATGTTCCAAGTTTTTTTTTTGTTTGTTTTGTTAGATGCTTTATAACAAGAAAATTACGTTAACAAATGTTGACCGTACGTCTACTCTTAGAACTTCATAAAATAATTTATAGGATTGGGAATGTGCAATGAATGTTTCATTGATCATCGTTTCATGTTTTTGGACATGTGAATAAATTAAAACGCATACATTGTGCAGTCACAAATGTCGACCTGTCATTTTTATCGTCAGGATGGAATTTGTTCACATAAAGTTGTCACGTTCACGTATCTAAATTATCTGACACATTTTTCATTCTTTATTATTATTATTATTATAATTTATGAGAAGTGAATATTGGAGATACTGTGACCCACGAAAAGAATATTGATAACTCGACGACTATCATAGTTAATAATCATAGAATAATAATAATAATAATAATACAAATGCAAAGGAAGTTTAGCATTACAAGTGTAGATAAGCGAAACCTTAGACATTAGTTGATATTCTTATGTTAGAAAACTTATATTAGTTGATATTCTAATTATTTTTCAAGTTATTAAACTTCCACATCCCTTTTAAGATTGTTCAATTAATGAGAGTTCTTCAATAATCTATAAAACGGACTACCCAATTTATTTATATTCAATTTATTATGCAATCGAAAATATTATATGCTAGATATTTTGCTGATTAAAGAAGCTACGAAGATTTCGCACTTTAGAACTTTCAAAGATTATACTGTGTATCTCTTTAAAAAAATTAACTTAGCGCCAAAATATAATCCTTGAACCATCCTTGAACAAGCCTTGAAAAGAAAACTACGTACCAGCTTCAAATGCAACAGGAACTTAATCCCAACTTATAATACTTTGATCTATGCTCTCTTGACAACAAATGAATCCTTTTCGAACAATCCTGTCATACGAATTTCTGAATGAACCGAGTAAAAAATACACAGGATAAAAAATACATATGTACAAGTATTAGCATTAAGTGAATACTAATAACAATACTATCAAATGTATTATATAAAATAAGCTTTCTTCTACAGAAACAAATAGACCCTTTGTTATGAAACTTAAATGTAATACAGTTTTGATTGTTTCGGCCCTAAATGACCCTGAGAGGAGGCACTAATTAGATCACGGATTCTTCTGCAAAGTTCACAGCTAAACTATAAATCAGGATGATGTTCCTTCGACTGAAAATAATACAAAAAAATAAATAAAATCCGTAACTCGGTGTTCATTTGGCAACGATTGCGATGAAAGCGAGGTGCTTTCATTCGGGGTGGAATTCAAGGGGAGATCTCGCACACGCTAGTTTCGTCCTCGTCATCAGGATCATCTTCGAGAAGGAATTTCGGAAAGCCTAGTGCTAGGACATCCTGCCTCACCAACTCCTGCAGATATGGACAGAAGGATATCAGTTTGTACTGACTGATACACTCGACTATCCACTCGTGGACTATTGGAACAGCTCGAGCCTTCCTATACCATCCTGTTAGAGAAATAACGTTTAAACAAAAATAAAAAAAAATGCTCGAGAAACAGATCGTCTAAAAAATTCGTTCCAATTGTGTAACGAGGCAAGACGATATAGGCTCACCGATGATTTCGTACTCGTGCATGTCCGCCTGTATCACAACGATTTTCAACCGTGTCTTCGCGACAGTTAAAGCTTCCAGCGAGTCGACCACAGTGCCGCCAGTGGCACGTAGCAGCTCCTGCAATAGAAACGTATTCTTAAGCCAGCGGGACTTGGCAAGGATTCAACTGTGAATAGCCTAGCAAAATTGGATGCCAGGAAAAACGCAAATAAATGCGTTTCGTTGGACCGGTGAGGCGCGGCGGGGTCAAAGAGTTACATTACCGACTACTCATCTTTCGGTTTGTTGCTAGTAGTAGCTCGGCGGATCTCGCGAACAACCGATTAGATGGACGACAGGATAAAAATGCAATTTGGACCGGGACGTTGGACCTTCGTCTTACCGCAATACAGAAACCATCTTAAGTGTGATCGTAATGTTCGCCGCATTAACGGAGAACTTACTGTTCCCCGAAAACAGAACTCGTCCGCGTGTATTAACCCCTCCATGTTGCAGCATGAGGTATCTCGAGAACCGATACTGTTGCGCTGACACGGTGGACGAGATATTCTAGGTCCGACGCGTTGTCCCGACCCTCTAGACGAGAGATATTGCTAGCCGCCGATATCTCGCTTTTGTAACATGATCGACCATAATCTTTGAATCGAAGCTCGCGTATTCGCCACTAATTGAAAGACTCGCACACTATTTTTACATTTAGGCGACATAGTTAACCCCTTGCCGTACCATTTTCTTTACGGTTAGAGTGATTATTTTTTGTATTGCTACATTGATTTTAATGCTGAAATATTGATTACAAAAGGCGTAACATTGGTATTTGTTAGACTTTGTTTAAAATCTTCATCACGAGTCTGACTCGTTAAAATACGGCAAGGGGTTAAGCTAGATGGAAGATGTTCAGCGAGGCCCGTGGCAGGCGAACCGCCGGAGAAACGGTGGGGGTAGGTGCAGCGACGCCGGGGAAGATGTTCCGCGGACCTGGCTTAAAGAGCCCCTGCTTATCGACCAGCCATTGTACAAGGTATAAAACCTGGCGGAGCCGAAGAGGCCAGCTCGACTCAACGAAAACGGCGCTTCAAAGCGTCTTCCGGGCGGAAAGTGTTAAAACAGCCCGCCCAAGGGAACCATTCGCCTTGCCGAATGCGAACAGCCTCAATTTTCTCCGGTAAAAGGTATTCCGAAAGGCTCACCTCGTACTGCTCGACAGAGACGTTCACGTACGGTCCCTTGCACAGGAAGGCGAATCCTTCGAACAGCTCCGTCTGCCTTAATCGGGAGTTTCGAGGGCCCGCCTCGAGTGTCCTGCAGTCTACCACCTCGTACCTCTCCTCGTTTATTAATCTCTTCTCCCTGAGCGAGTCGATCACCCACTGATAGCCCACGATCCACTTTCTGTGGGCGACACCCTGCAGATACTTGAGGGTCTTGCTCGCGCCGTTGTTCTCTGCGTTGGCTTTCACTATCACGTGCGTCACGGCCCGTTCGAACTGATTCACGTATCCGGCGTTCACCAGGCTGGCCAGGCTCCTCACCTTTTCGATCTCCGCGGCTACCAGACCGCTGCAAACGAAACACAATCTACGCCGGGCCAGGCTCTGGTCATTGATCCTAGCCGCTTCGTTCGCTGGCCTATTCATCGGCCCGTTCGTGCTCGCCGTCTTTGGCCACTTCTCCGCTGCATTCGCGGCTACCATACAATCACCCTTTGCTTGTCCCTTTACTTGGACCTTCGGCGTGCTCTGGCACAGGGGATTCGCGCGCCTTTGGTACAGAGAACTCGTACTTCTTCCGGACGTCGAGGACGGAGTACTCCCGGCAAAGTTCGCTCGCACCGTCGACAATTCCGTAGAACTCCTCTTCTCCGATGAGCTCAACGCCGGCATGCTGGAAATTGGAATGTTGAACACTTATCAGTCTTTCTCGAATATGGTATAGACGAGATATCTCGTCACGAACAATTTTGCGACGCGACGTATAAACGATCATGATTTAGCAACAAGCTTGTTTAATTTCTTGACTCGTAAAGCCACAAATCGGATCGACGCGCAGCAAGAAATTATGTTCTCGCGTGGATCGCATTATTCCGCTAATTGAATGAATAATTACGCGCGCGCTCGCTCACTCGCGGACGACGCGGAACGAGGAGAACAGCTACAAAAGACTTGCGCATTACTTACCTTTTCGCCTTCACGTTGGGAGTGTTCTCGACAATGTCGTCTTCTTCGCCCGAGTGTTCGGCGTCCTGGATATTTCAGAACAGAAGTAAGTCTTTGGAGTGGGCCGCGCCGAGGCTTGTTTATCTCGTAAGTAGCGGAATGAATGGTCACGGTGAATAATGAGAGCCACGATTTAGATACCCGAACGTGCCGGGAAATTATGCTATTTTTTTTTCTTTTTTTTTTTTTTGTTTAGCACAGTTTCCCGGGTAATATCACGTCTTCTCGAACCACGCATAATTGCTATGTGCTCGCAAGAAAATGTGAAACAAAAAAAATGTTTTGGAAAAATTTTAGGAAGCGCTAATACACGCGCGCGTATTATTTTTCCGTCTCGAAGCAGGAGAAAAGCTGGCTCGCTTCCTGGAAAAACGGCCGAGAGCACTTTAAGATGCCGATAGAACCAACAGCTCACCTGTTCCTTCGAACCTGAACACCTGTTACCGTCGCTCTTCGTCTTCTGCGGCGGCGTCCTCTGCTCGTTCGCGTGCCTCGTCGCCACGTTCGACGTTCTCCCGAACAGATCGTCCTCGAATTGTTTGATCTGCATCTGATGTTGCGTGATGTTCATCAGCGAGTCCTGCTCGAAGCAGATTTCCTTCAACGTGACGTCGTTGGCAATGTCCTCGATCATTTTGTCCCTGTCTTGGAACAGCGGATTAATCGTCGGTAACCTGTTCGCGGCTATGTTGTATCTGGTCGTCGTCGGTTCGACGGGCTTGGCGGCGCGCCGCGATCTATCATCCGTTATCGTCGAGCTTTTATCAGTCGGGTTCACGTGCTCCTGGGTAACCGTTTTGTCGTACTCGGTCTCGCTCTCGCTGTCGTACAATCTTCCGGACTCCTTGTAGTCGTTCTCCTTATCGGAGCCCCTGTGCAGCCACGAAACCGCGGAGTCCTTGCTCGGTGCCCGAGGACGCCCCGCGCCCACGCCAATGGAATCGCATTTCCGTTTCGGCCCCGCGCAGTCATCGCTGATCAGCCTCTCCGTATCGACGTTCGCGATAATTTCGTCAAAATTGTCCTGCATCAAGCTGGCGACCTCTTTGTCCTTTTGTTTCGCGGACTCTTTGTCGTTGGGGGGAGTCGTCGTCGTCGTCGTCGTCGTCGTCGTCGTCGTCGTTGTCGTCACTCTTTGAATGTTCCTAATTGTATCTATGATCGCTACGAAGTCCGGCGAGTCGGTTTCGTCAAAAGATCCTCTGTTCGAGGAGGCCCGCGGTTCTACCATCGCGGCGTTCGATTTCTCGGAGTGCGAGTCGCCGTCCGAGAATAAACACCTCCGTTTAAAAGGGATCGTCCTCTTGGGTATCACCGACGAGTCCGCGGACGAAGACTTTGCGTTTTCATTGTCAGTCCTCCTCTCGTTGGGCTTGTTTGCCGATATGGACGGCGCTTTACCTATACTCGAGAATCTGTCCGACGGCTTCAGGTCCTTCGACCAGCTCTCCAGGATTATGTTCACGTCGTTGTAACCGTTCGAATCCGGCGACGTCGATCGTTTCCGTTTGGTCGCGAGCAGCGCCGTTTGCTCGTTGCGGGACGAGGATGTGTTGTTGTTCTTGGTGCTGGACGAGCTGTCGGTGGAAAACGGCACCGTCCTCTGCTTCTTCGACGGGTCCTCTTTGTTCTCCACCTCCGAGTCGGAACTCAGAGATACAATCTGAACGCTGTCCTCCGTCGCCCTGATCATCCTTTCGAACGCATTACCTCGGCTGGCGGATCGCTTTCTCTTTTTAAGCGACGCGGCGTCTACCTCCAATTCGACGGAATCCTGCCGCGAGGTCCTCGCGCTGCCCGTCGTCGAACGAACGCTCCTTGTGTCGGGCAAGTTGCTCCTCTTGGCGACGATATCGTTCTCGCCCTGTTGCTTCGCGGGCTGCTGAGTGTTGAGTGTAGGAGACTCCAGGGAAAGGAACTTCAGCTGAGAGTCGTTTTTCGGCGACAACATCTTGATGCTTCTCTCGAGCACCGTGGCGTCGGAGGGTGGCCGCTGATGAACCGGCACGGTGCCGACCTCTTCGGTCTCGTAGATGGAGACGAAGAGGACGTCGGCGGAGTCGCGAAGTTCGCCGACTACGGTGGCTGAAATGATGTCTTTGGACAGCGTGTCGTAGCTCACGATATTGAGTTTCGGGGCAATCGGTATATGAGAAGATACGGCTCCAGAATCAAATGATTCACCTCGGATCTCTGATACCTTGCTAACAGGAAGTTCCTTTTCCAAAGGTTCCCGCCGCCGCGCGGTCACCGCAGCACCGTCTTCATTCCCGGCCGCTGAATTACCTTCGCCCTGCGACACCGCATTGTTCGCCGCGACTCCCGTAGCGTTATTGCCGAAACTATTCTCCGACATAAGTTTCGGAGGACTCTCCGGTTTCGCCGGGTCGAGCAGTCTCTGCAACCTCTCGACGCGATCCTGAACTACGAAGCAACGGCGAATGGTAGATCCGAGGTACAAGAACCTGCAAGGCCTTTTGCGATACTTGACAACTTTGCCGAGCTTTTTGAACATGACCAGCGACTTCTCTTGTCGTTTGTTCCCCGGTATTTCGCTCACCGGCTTGTTAGCAGTCCGGGCGTCGTCTCCGACGTGTCCGTTCTCCGCCTTGTTATTTCCGTCGGGCTTGTCCCCCGTCTCCGTCGATTCCGTTACGACCGCGCATCCCTCCGCGTTCTCCTCGATCTCGAGATTCAAGGCACGTTTCACGGAGAGCAGCCGCGAGCCGGCTCCAGCGGCTGCAGGATCGTCCAATGTGGGATCGATGTCGCGTCGCTTTAGAGACAACCTGTTAGGCAGAGGGGTCGAGGACGGAAGGTTGACCGCGGAACGAGGCTCGCTCGTCGTGGCCGTTTTCTCACCCGTCATCGGTGAAACGTAGCCCTCCAGGAGATTCGGACTATCGACATTCTCCCTGGATCGCCTAGACGGAGTCGCGTCGATCGCGGAGCTCTTGCCCATCTTGCTCGGCGTCCAAAGGAGACCTAACTCCTGCAGGAAACGTATCTCCGGCTCATCGTCGTCACGCGCCCGCTTTTCAATCTCCAATTCCCGCTGGTCTCCCGATTCCACCCCGATGATGTCGTTCATCTGACGATTGTTCAGATTTCTTATGCGCACCTGCTCGCCCTGCTCGAGCATAACGAACGACGACTCCCCGTCAGGCTTAGCCACCTCCAGCATCGATCCGTTCTTCTTGTCCCCGAGCTGCCGTTCCCGCCTATCCTTATGCTCCGGCGGCGATTTCTCACTCGTGTCGTTACCCGCGACACTCGGTCCCACCGTGCTCCTTCTCGCGGACCTCCTCGAGAGGAGTTCTTTCTGCTTCGGAGCTGGCTCCTTTGCGGATTCGTCCGTCGGCTTCTTATTCTTGTTCTTGTTCTCGATGCTCACGTTCAACGATCTGATCTTCTTCTTCTTCCTCGGGCGCATTTCTTTGCCGAACTGGACCACCGAGGTCCAGTTGTTCTTCGTCGACGGCAGCAGGTCGCACGGGGACGTCTTCTGAACGTCGCGCGGCGGCCTGTTTTCGCTGTGCACCTGGACAACCTTCTCGTCGGTGCCGGAGCTACTTCGCCTTTGATCGGCTCGAACCGTTTGCATTCTACCGCTTTCCTCGTTCGCTCTCGGAGTCAACGTTGGCGAATTTCGCCGGGGCTCCCTCGCTTTGATCATCCTCTCGCGACCGTCCTCGTCCTTTTGATCTCTCGAGGACACGCCGTCCCTCGAGCTACCGTCACCTCCGACGGTAGCGGGACGTTTCGGCTCGTGATCGATCGTCGGGTCTTTGTTCTGCGAGATCGAATATACCAGAGTATCGTTCAAGTCCGTTTCGGGAGGTTTGCTCAGGTTCGAATTGTAGAAGTCCATGTTCTCCGGCAGAGTTTCCAGCCAACTGTGTATCTTCAACTCCGTCGAGTTCTCGTCCGTGTAAGTCGTTGTGGACAGAGCTTGCTTCGGAAAGTATTTCGTTAAGCTGTCGCCGTCCGAGGTGCTGTGCCTCTTGGTTTTACCGCTCTTGGACCTCCTCGATTTCGGCATGGCGCGCTTCGCTTGCAAGCTCGCCGGTTTGATCGATTTCGGCGGCACGTACGAGCAACCCGGCCGATCGTAGTCATCCTGCTCGGGCTTCGCGGGGTCCGTGTTATCCGACGAACAGCTTTCCCGTGTGCTGCGCGGTCTCGATACGCGCGTCGACACTGCAACATACACACAACCACGGCTGAAGGTTAATCACCGGTACCTGCGTCGATTAAAACTTTCGGGGAACAAGGGAAACCGCGACGCAAAAATTTACTGGACCGCCGCGCCGCCGGCCTACCAATTCGAGCGTGTTGATCGTGGAGTTGCGTCCACGCTACAATTGTATCGCGATTATTTTGTTTAACGACGAGTCAACCCCAGTGACGCGGTATTTGACAAACAAATATCGACTCCGCGCCCCGTTGCACCGAACAGCTCGTTTATTATTAACTCTGATGTGTTAATCGAGTATTATTAACCACGCGGAGATTGCCGTTCCGAAAATCCATTTTTAACCGGTGCAGTAGCCGAGAAATGCTTTTACACAAGATTCGCAGAAAAATTTGGATAGGTCAGTCGTTCCAAATGCATACCAAGCGCGCATCGTTCACCTTTTTCCCCATTCTCGGTACACATATCCGTGACTGCGTTACTACGTTAGCATTTCCAGTATACAACATACAGCGATTTCCTACATCGTATTTCAAATGCTGTACGTCGACGAGTTCTAGAATACGTCTGTTCAGAAAATATTTCCATGCAAAAAGATCTCGCGTGTATCCGTTAGATTAACTATCACCGCACGGTTAACCACAGATCGTCTATTAGAATTGTAGATCCAAGAAAAGAAGGGACAGTGGAATTTGCAAAAGCTCTTGCTGCGTTCTTCGTTCTCCTTTTTTCTCCTAAGTATAAATTCTTTTACGTACTTATACGTACGAATTCTTTTCAGAAAAACTGTTGGATGCTTAATGGTATCCGAAGAGTTATTTTTCTATAGAGTATGCTCTCTAAAAAACATCGGTCGACGATTGTCGTGATTCTATTAGTCCGTAGAGCCGGTCGTCGTTTGTATTTACACCGCCCGATGTTAAAAGAAATTCGTGTATTGAAACGTGCATCTCCGGTTACAGGGAGCGCTGCAGCGTGGCCAATTAAAATTTTAAACAAAGTGCTTGTTAAACGTCCTCCGCAGGAATTTCCCCAAGATGCAGCGACACACGTAGACGTTAAGACCTCGTAAAACATTGAACCTTTGGATAGCGGCAGGTAGCATCGGAATCCCAAACAACGGCGGAGGATCTAAATGTTTGAAAGACTCGTTCCACTCTGTGAAAGGGATAGCTGACCCGAGCGAACATGATATCGTGGCGCATAGACGTACACACGTTGAAGCAGCATTTTCCGCAAACAACGCTAGCAGAACCTTATCACGGATGGTACATTAATTCCCTGCGAATTTACAGCGTTACGGTTTTAACTGGACAATTCCCGTACTTTCGCGAGATTAAAAGATAAATAAAATAGTTTGAATATCCTGACGGTCGTATCATCCACCTGCGTTAGTACTATGCGCATTCATTTAGAGGTAAAATTTCTTTGATGATTCCAATCTTTTTTGGTATGCTATGAATATGTAATGAGAATCATAACAACATTAATAGTCGTTTTCTGGAAAGAGAATGGTAATACAAATGAAATTCGCTCACCGTCGATGCCAATATCCTTTTTTATTGCTTCGATCAGTTTCCCTAATCTATCGATGTATATTACTGTATGCTCGTCCATGCGTATATTGCGTCTGTGTACAACGGAGTTGCACAATGGGCAGGTTGCATTCTTAGTTTGCAACAACTTTTGGATGCACTCCTGACAAAATCGATGCCCGCATCGTGTTCTCATGGCGTTTGTTAATGAATGCAGACTGAAACATAAAACATATAGCATTTTACATGAACTGGCTTTAATTTTTCATAGGTGATCAATTTAAAATAGCAACTTGGTAATGCGTAGGCTCCATTTCAATATTAAAAATATCAAGAAGTCCATTTATATTGATTTCACTTCATTTATGAGTAATCCATATAAAAGAAGAGCAGGTTTGATTTTCAATTAAATGAAGTTTTAATTGAAAACTCTTCAAGTCGTAATTAAACGGTTCTAACATTTATAATAATACACGATGATCATTGCATCCACAGAAATTGCATAAGTTTTGTAGTATGCGTCGGATTGAGGCGGAAGTAGTCTTATCTCATTCGCTGATAAAGACTGAAATGTTTTATCAATAGCGTTGAATGTTTTACTTTATACCGTTCTTCTCGATGCTATTGAATATAAAAATAATAACTGCGAAATACCTCTAGTAAACGATCTGATCAACTATTATTGTATTTGAAGTAATACGATTAAATGACTAACTATATTTACATGTTAATACTACATGTTCATTCATGAATGTCCAAAATCCTCCTGTAAACAGAACTAAATATAACCTATACGGTAACGTAAAAACTAACAGAAAACAACCATTCGTATTTATTCGCTGATGTACATTAAGGCACTTTGAAAAATTCGTATTTCCTGAATGCGATTTTGTCGATACCGGTGAAAAACTTACCATATTATACATTGTAAACTTTTCTGCATATTCTGTATCAATTCTGACAGATTGTCAGCGATCCCAAGTGCTTCCTCCATCATCTTGTTTTTGTCTTTAGGTAAGGTCACGTCGGGAATATCTTGCGTTTATATGAACGTCCACCTTGCGACACTATACGTGCAATAATTTAATAATTTACGCGGCCACATTCTACCATTGTTAACTAACGCTCCTCCAGTAGAAAACACTTGTCAACACTGCTCGATCAGCTTACCGATTCATCCACGTGATTCACGATGGCGTTGTGATCGATCGCTCAATATGGCGCGAAGATCTGCGCGAACGTCCGTTCCGCTGTAATTGCGAATTTATTTTAAGTGATAATTAACCTCGGCATTATGAACTAACAGAATTTTCGGTCCAGTGATAACTGTAAATAAGTATTATTTTAGAAGTACGTAACGTGCTGCACATTCGCGTGTGCATTTATTAAATGTATACAAATATATATATATGCTCTTTCTTATCATTCAATTTTCCTTGCTCTAACACTAATTTTTTCTTTCTCCTCTTGCTATACGTTTTCCTATCTTTTTCGTACGACACGTGCGCGCTCCTAACCTGCAATTTAAGGCGGTTGACACGTTTCCAGAATCGCAAGGTTCCGGGATACACGCTCTCGTTGCTCGATAATACAAAGACGGGGTTTTTCAGTAGCGAAAAACGCTAAATAAAAGATCGATCTAGACAGCTATCCTCCTCAAAACTCCTATTTTTTCGTTTACGAGGCGCAGTTTGTATTATTCGGCAGCTATTTTCATAGGCATGGTTGTATGCTTCCGAATAATGCAAATTTCGCTCCCAAATAATGCAAAAATAAATAATCAAAAAATTAAAAAATAGGACTTTTGAGGATTTTTTTAAACTATTGAAAATCTCCAATTTTTGTATTACCGAGATAAGCGTGGCAGCGTGTAGCTATTTTCATAAGAACGGTTCTATGCTTCCGAGTAATGCAAAAATAAATAACAAAAAAATTAAAAAATAGGACTTTTGAGGACTTTTTTAAACTACTGAAAACCCCCAATGTTTGCATTACTCAGAAATAAGAACACGCATCCTGCACCCTTGCAATCCTGGAAAAACGAGTTTACTCCCTTCACCGCACTTTCTGTTTCCACTCTTTTAACATACCTACCAGTTTTCTCGAAACGCACTAATTTCCGCCTCACTGTACAGTAAAGTGACGATCTAAGCCCTTCGGAGCTACGCGATCACTGTCCCTTTCGCCTATTCATCGGCGCGGAGACATCGTGCGTTTTTCGCACGCACGCGTGAGAATTTTAGCGTCAGTAACGTGAGACGATTGGCTAAAACGGGTTGTACGATTAGTGTTCAGGATTCTAATAGCTATGGAATTCGGTCTTTGTTGTCTCTATACCGGTGATCGCATTGTCACCCGGTTTTTACCGCGTATGTCAACACGAACGGCTCGCGGGACCCCATTGCTCCACGCTGCTTAGCAACAATGATCGATCTCATTTTCCGAATTCCACCGCTTGAATCTCTCAAATTGCGGAAAACAAGGATCAGGCGATCGATTCTGACCCAATCACGCGCGCCCACGCTTTCCGTTCAACACGTGTCTAAGGGCTCCTCGTGTCGCAGCGAGGTCTCGCTTCTCCAGTGTTGCCCGGTTCATCTCGCAAATTCAAACGCGCGGTTATTCTCTTCAATTTTCAACACCGCGGTATCGCCAATTTCTGGTAGTCTTCACAAGACCGTGCGATTCCCCTCACCAGAAATTTAGCGAGCGGTTCCGGTTTCGCTGTAGTTTCGCCGATTTTTCCGCGTCGCGTCGCGTCGCGTGATTCTGCTCGCGACAAGATTTTCTGCGTCGCGTTGAAGATTTCCGATCGCGGTGACCCGTCCTCGCGGTGCTACTCAAGATTTCCTACGCGATTCGACGCAGAGGAGATCATGCGCAGGATTTCCGTCCGTCTATTTGGAGACCAGCGGCAAAAGGTGAATAAAGTGCAAAGGTCAACAGATAACCGTAGTTTAAGTTTTCTCTCCCTCACTCCTTGCTCATCCTCGCGCGCTCATTACTGAGCGGTCCCGGTCCCCAGGCGACTCCGAACAATTAGGATATACAGTAATAGGCGCGATATAAGCGCGACTTGAAAGGCACGATCTGAGCGCGTCGCCTTCCCATTCCACTTGAGCTGCCTCGGTCGCCGAGCAGTGTAATCCTATACCGGCTCGGGTATATCTGTGTGAACCACCGCTAATCCAATTACAAAACTTCGTTATTTTTCATTATTTTTTTATGAGACTTCCAGCAACTTGTTTCTGGTATTTTTCTGATTAAAATCGCACTAAACACGGTATAATTTCCGCTGCGTTTGGTGGTTTAATTAACGGTACGGACGTAGTTTTCGGCCGCGCTTACTCCGTGTTTTCTACGTTCGGCATCATTTGTGCTTTACGCGCGGTCATGAAGAAATAGTGGCGGCGCACGATCTAATCGCGCGCACAGAACCGAGAAAAGGCTTAGATCAACCTGATTTGCGGCATAGCTGAATACATAAAAAATGTAAAAGTTGTATGATAGAAAAACAAAACAAACTATTTATTCACAAAATTTACTCGTTGAGAGGAATTTAATCGAGTAAAAACGCGGGAAGACTAAATTTTTTAAAAATTCGTTAGTTGGGGTAATTACAAATACTATTTCAAAGTTACAAAACCCATGCAATTTTAATTATTTATATATATTTATAATTATTTAAATACTACCGACAGAGGGCGTTGATGAATTTGAATCCGGACGGTGGCAGGAATCTCCAAAACTGGGAAAAGTTTGAACAATAAAATATGATTGATTCTATCTAGTAATTATTTACATTTTAATCAGTGCCGAGTGAAATTCCAAAGAGAAAATATTGTAAATATTTCTAAATAACCTGTTAATCGTGTACAGTTTGATCTAATTTGATTAGAATCAGTTTTCTTTTTTAGTTTCAATTTTATATAATTCGACGAATGCTCTTATTTTGCAGAAGTCGCGACAACAATGAATAATCTAGCGTCACCGAGCATGCGCAGCAGACAGGAAGGCCGATAGTGCGACAATGATGACTATCGCAGAAGAGACCTGTTGATGACGTTATGGGGTGGATCTATTTTGCCAGTATTTTGCTCCTCTCCTTATGCGGTGAGTGTTCCTCGAGGAATCTGCGAGTATATCCATCGTTGTCGTGATTTGTGAACAACGTTTATTATTTTTCTAACATGTATGTATAGCTTATCATTAGGCGTTCAGTTATATTTTCGCGAGAAATACGAAAAAGGGAAAAAAAAGAGAACGTTAACGCTACACGATTACTCGCATCGCCAGTTCAGCTTGAACACTGATTTATTTGACGCTTCCGCTTCGAGGATTGATCGAAAGTGTTCGATCGTTTGTTTCTCAATATTTAGATACATATAGTTCTTTTTTTTCTTTTCTTTAACGCTTTGTTTTAGCGTCAAGAGCCTAATACGTATGCTCGCTTTGAAACTGTTGCGATTAAATCAAGACAGTCTCGAAGCAGTTGAAGTTTTCTCTCCCGGGACCAATTAGGTCGCGCTGAGAGCACATTATTATGAAAACTGTTGTTCCGATATGGAATGGCTGTTAAAAACTGCGGTAACATTTGACGTTAACGGCGATCAATTGAATGATATCATTTAAAACTTTTTCGCGCGTTCAGGGAAATACAAAAATTTTTTGCAAGGACTCCAGAATACAATTTAATAATAGAACGATAAATGGGCGGTACTTCCAGGCAACAACGTTCTAAGATTATCCAATGAATATTTACAATAATATTAGTGTATATACATTTTGTCGAAGGGACTTGGAATTTTGATGAACGATTAATAAAATGTATAGTTTCATTGAGGAGTGATCAATTATAACGAAATTGTTTTTTCTTTGTTGTATACCAAAGCTGCGGTACGATAAAATTAATGTTTTTGTGTGACCATCAACAGGTGTACGTTAAAGGTGCTGCGAAAATTTCAGTGACATGTGCAATGTTCCGGGTGAAATTAATTTCATATCTTTAACACTGCAAAATAGTTTCTTATATTTCTTAGTGATGTTATGCATGCTAACGAACTGGCACTGAAAGATTTATAGTCCGGTAAATTTATTCGATCGTTTCATCTACGAAAATATACGAATAAAATATGGTCACGTGATCTGTCCTTACCAAATAACTATTCATAAAATTACACGGAGTATGTATACCGGAATAAATTTGCCAGAAATAAATCAACTGCAGAGATGACAAAGCACAAACCCACCCGTAAAATCAGCCTGAAATAGTGTGTATATACTTAAGCTGGAAATATTAACAAATTACAAGATTTGAAAAATTGAATTCCGTTGCTCTATGGTTAATTAAGTGTATACACGTTTACCGCAGACCTACACGTTTACCTATACACCTACTACCGTAACCCTCTAATGGTGTCACGAGATTATCACGTGACCGAGAGCCACAAAGTTTATTATAACCGGGGTCGAAGATTTTGGCTGGTCAATGTCGTTGCAGATGTAATTGTCACAAAAATCCGTGAACTTCCATGAAATATGCGAACTGCTGTGATTATAACGTTTAATCGATTCCCAGGCGATTTTGCATACTTACCGTAGCGACGCATCATCGTTTTGAACTTTCACCTGTTGAACTTTCAAGGGTTTCACCCACTCGAACAACAAACGGCTAAACGGTGTTCTGGCGCACGCTGCAACGTGCCTCCTTTCTACCGCCACGCCGCGGTGTTGCGTCTTCTGCATCGGAATACCGTCGGTTACTATTCCGATCCATTAATATTACTGTTGCCAACTTACTGGAACAACGAGCGCGCTGCTCTAAATTTCGATTACAATTTCAATGTTTCCATTTGACGTTCAGCGTTGATGTTCACGCATTGCTTGCCAAAGGAACGGCAATAGACGATGCTGCACTCTCCAGTGTTGTTGGTTAAATCGCATAGAATTAACCAGTCAATCGCGGAATTTAGTTTTGAAAAATACCCTACACAGTGCGGAATTAAAATCAAGCAATGACGAGTATACATGTCGAATGCAGAACAGACGCACAATGGTTCGAAATCAGTAAAACGTAGCCAAAAATCACTTTTTCAATTTCGTCCAAAATTAATGAAATTTATGCCAATAGCTTCTTAAATGTTCAAACTAAGTTGTAGCATAAATATAAATTGCTAAAAGTCACCCATTGTTGTTCGAGAGCAGTTTGAAAACAAGCAAAAATGCAAGTCTAAGATAAATCGCATTTCTTCCCGAAATTGACGTTGTTTGCCTCATCATACTTTTTTATGAGTAATATTTTTAAAAACACTAACTACATAGCGTTAAAGAGCGTTCTTTCAGCTATGTGTATGTGTAATTTATAACATTATATATATACATTTTATGTATATACATATATTTTACAACTTTGAAAATGGTCTCTTCCTAAACACCTACTTTCCAATCTTCTTTTTTCTTTAATGACGATTACAAAGCGGAGGTCACGCGAGGTCACGAAGAATTTCGCTGGGAAGTATTATATACACTGTTAAAAGTTACACATACACATAGCTGGAAGGACAATTAGAAAATAAGGAAGTACTAGATTTCAAGGAAATCGGACAATTTTTTAAGCAACACATCTGCCATTTTGTATTTGAAATGTTGAAATCAGATTCATAATCAGCAAACCCCAAAAATGCGGGAATACTAGTTTTCAAGGAAATCTGACAATTTTTTAAGCAACACGTCTGCCATATTAAGTCCGCCATTTTGTTTTCGTAATTTTGAAATCACATTCATAATCAGCAATCCGAAAACCCATAGAATACCAATTTTCAACTAAATCGGAGAATGTCTACGATTTTTCGTCACGTTTCGGCGATTTCGAACCACTGTGACACGGTCCTGTTATAAATTTTACGAAAAACGAGGAAGGTTTACATTTTTATTTGATAAATTATTAACAATTCGCTCTTGAAAAAGTAACTCTCGACAAGAACCGCAATGGAGATTTGGTCCGACACGTATACACGTCAAAAGCACTGAACTGGTTGATTATAAATGAAAAAAAATTTAAAACTTAAATTAAAATGAAATACCAATATAGGGTGAAATGTTTATTTATTCGTACAAAAAATATTAGTTTCACTAGTTTATCTTGGTAGTCAGAATTTATCATTGCCTATTAATAAAAAAAAAATGTATCACTGCCTCTGCTAGTGATAATTTCGCGGGCAAAAAGATGACGTCACGGGCCTTATCCATCAGTTTTTCCTCGAGCGAAAGGCAGGGGGGGGGGATTAGTCGATGGGACAAGCCAAGATCTTCGGGCCCCGGAGCGTACACGCGTGCCAGCGTCCAATAATAATTTGACCGGTACCGATTGCTTTTTCACGCTGCTTTTGGATAAATAAGTGGCGGGATTGCCGTTGCCACAAGGCGGTGGTGGGGTGGGGGCCCATGGACAGCCGCAGGCTGGTTCGCCGAGCACCCCGGGCCCCGGCGGTGGCGCAGCTGGCAGCGGCCCGAGCAGCACCCTCGGTGCTGCTGGCGGCGGTGCTTCCGGCTCTGGCACCGGCATCGTCGGTGGAACCGGTGGGGTTGGTCTCGGCGTTACCGGGGGCACTACCGGCGGTGGAGCCGGTGGCGGTGCCGCCGGTGGCGGTACCGCCGCTAACAATGTTACAAGTTATTCCACAGGGTCGAATCGTCGGGGCCGAGGGTGGCGCAACTGGCACCGCGGCGACCCCACCCTCATGAAAGGCCTCTGGAAGTCGAAGGGACCCCTAGGTAAAGCACCAACCTTTTCTTATTGTCTTATCGTTTGACAGCGGACTCTCATGCTGCAATTCTAATCGATAAAGACATTCAGAGGAATTTGTTAATTCGTTCAGTCAATCTGCTATGCTGTTCGATGAATAGTATATATTTTCAACTTGTCGAACATGCTAGTCCGCTGTCTGCTTGTCTAGTTACGCTGCTTACCGTCACCAGACTACATAACCTTAAATAGGATAACCAGACGAACGCAATTGCCTACCAGACATTTTATTCGCTAAAAGCACGTATGATCCATCGCGACACGACCTGTGAATTCTTTTTGTCCTCTTTCGGGTCCATCGTACAGAAATAAATCGATAAATGTCCCAAATGTCGATAATTGTCCCTTCGACTACCCGTTCCACCGAGAGTCATACCCCGTGAGGGGCCAAGAAGCTCGAGAGGCCTCGGCCGTCGAGCAGTGTAACCGCTGTCCTTCTCTACGTTCGGCAAAAGTCAAAGAACAGTATCCCTTTCGGATAATTGACCCTGGCCAGACTCGTGATTTATCGATTTATCTCTGTATTTAGCAAATTTTCAAGTTGAGCGACCTGCCTACTACGCAGGGTGTCCCGACATTTTTCGGGCTGGTTTGCCGAGGTCATTCGAAGTGACTTCGAGGACCGCATGCAGGACCCAACAATAAATCCTCCGTAGGTCAAATGGCAACTCGCCATCGAGCAATTTCCTTTAAAAACACATCGCCGCTAACAGGTACGGGTGTCCCGTTCATTCTTGCGCGCGACGTCTCTAATTGGCTGCACGCCAACTTCACGCGGTACATACCACCGCCGAAAGCGATGCCGAAGCCGGATTCATAAATTCGACGGTGTAGGAAGGACCGCCGGGTTCGTGAGCGGGAGTGCGAACCGGTTATGGACTATGGTGACGGGAAGTATGGGGGAGGTATAGCGAAGTCTTGCAACTGATATAATCGGTCCTGATAAGAGTAGAGAGCAATGCTGCAAGGTAGCAATATGGTTTTCAGCGAGATTATCACTGAGATTTCGTCTGATAGTGTTTACATATTCGGAAGCCAATAATGCGCGAAACCTCTACACGCGTCTAAAAAAAGTGTTCGACTTCGTTGTATTTCTCTCTCTCTAAGTTAGTGCACGTCGTTATGGGAATGACAATGTTTTTGGTGTCTGCCTTTTCTGCTGGGTTTGCGGTCGCCTAACTTCTCGATCGGCTGATCGTTTGACTAAATAAGCTTTCTACGTGTCTCTCGCACGCACCCACGGTTTCTCACTTTAACTTTCAAATCATTCAGAGCGGACCAAATCAGAAAATGGAAACTGTCGGTAATTTCTGAAATTTCGCTGTTAATAGAAGTATGGACGAACTAGGGACACACTCGGGCCCACTGTTTGGGACGAAAACCATTTTGTTTTGCTAAATTTTCATTTCATTGTTGTGAAATGTCCACTAAAGTTTAAATGTCGACTCGTTTAAAGTTTGAAAACAAAATTCTAAATGTACAGGATGAGTCACCCAAGCCAACCTGAGTAACTTCTATATTTTTTGAGATATGTTTCAGACAAAAGTTTTCTGGTTTCGAGGAGCCCATTACGCGGTGTAGATAACTCTTTTTCAAATGGCTTGGGAGACTTGAAGGTCGACCATGGTTTTTTTTTAATGGATGCTGAGAATATCCCATTACTTAAGCATTCATAGAGAATTTATAATTTTCATCTTTTTCTACGTTTCTGACCTTAAATTCTCGCGAAGGGCTACGAACGTAGAAGTTCGGAAATATCCATTCAAAAACAACTAGGTTGACCTTCAAATCTCCCAAGCATCTCGATCTGAAAAAAATGTATGTACACCACGTAATGGGAACCTCGAAACCAAACAACTTTTGTCCAAAACGAACACCCTGTATATTCAATAATAAAAGATATAATTTTAATTTCTTACTAAAAAGAAAGGGCCTGAGAATCAATAAAAATTTCCAACAATCTGATGAGTCATTAGTTTAACCCTCGTGCCAATAACCGAGTATCCAGGTACCACCACTTTTCAATTTCTCCTTAAAACTTCTTTAACCCTTTTTGTCGATAAATTTCGAATGTTTATTTTATGTTTGAGCCGACATTGGACGAATAAAAAATACGCACTATAAAGTACATCATCGAGTATCGTAGAAATTTTGGTTGTCGGCGTAATTAGGCCGAGTGGCCTACTTTTCGCGTCCACTGTACCTAGACGAACTTGAAAGATTGTTCGGCGATCGAGGCGCGGGCGCGTGTAACATCTACTTACGATTTCTAATCGGTGTACCCGGGTTATTGGCGAAAGTTGGGTCGCCATTGATGGATCCGTCTATAACATGGTAATTTCCCGTAATCGTCCGCGTCGATAACTACTCCGCCAATGGCCGTGTGTCGGATATCGCGGCCACGTATCGAACTATTTAATCCGCAAGAAATATGTGAACACAGGGAACATCGTAATCCGCGCAGCTTCTTGTACGTCGCGTTCCCCTGCACCGAAGTTTCTTCGGCAAGTTTCGCGGGTTATAATTCATTTGCAGTGTCCTGAGCACGTATGAGTGGTAAATGTGGTTCACGGAGCTGACGACTTTCGCCATTAACGTCTTCGGATTTTCTCGGTTCATCGATCCACTACCGGACTTCATTCTAATTTTTTCCCATTCGGCTGGCTGGATTTGCTTTTTTTGTTTTATTTTTTGTTTTACACTCCATTTATTCGAAACTCTCGACGGCTATAAATATTTACGGATTACGAATTTTATCGGGTTACGCCATAAATCCGCGGCATTGTTCTCGACTTTTTTAAATAAATAAAATTCATGCTCTCTCGCTACGAGGTCCTTCCGACAGTTAAAATACAGTTCGCAGTTATTCGTGTGTTAATTATATTGGAGATACGAACAATTCATCGTTAACGTGCATCTCTATCGAGATACGTACCGAATTGGATTCGATTGCTGTTATAATCCTAGATGATAATGTAGAATTGTTTCTCACGAGAAAAAAATTAATTATGGGCGTTCCAGGTTAATTAATGCGAAGTCAATAGGTTGGCGCAAATACGACGTAAATCAAATATTTAACGTAATTTACCGCTTCGAAATTGTTACGCAAGTTCAACAGCTATTTGTCCGTCCATTAGCATGTTTATGTCCAGTTACGTAAAATTACGCATTGAGCGGATTGTTGATCGTCAATATAAAGTTATGCTTCGAGTTAACAGTGTTAAATTGCATGCGCTACTTCAGCCAAATACTTACTGTAAATGTGTTAGCGTGCTTCCAAAATTATATTTTCGCCGATGCTATTAGCAATAACTTATTACAAGTTCGTTAATTCTTGTAATCTAAGTGCCCTTGAAATATACAGTGATGCGATTAAATTATATTTAATATTCACCACTATGGACATGGTAAATATAGTGAGCTGGGAAAATTTCATCTAAATCTACGAATAATTATATCATTGATAGTAATACGTTAAATAATTATTAGGTGTCCTTGGAAAGTGCAGTGATATTCCCTATGCCCTATATGATAGATATAGTGAGTTAGTAAAATTTGATCTAAATCCACAAATAATTACGTCATTGATAGTAACACGTGATACAATTAAATTATATTTAACATTTCCTATATGATATTTAAAATTTCATCTAAATCCAAGAATAATTACGTCACTGATATCAACAGATTAGATAATTATTAGCATAAATTCGGGGCAGCCGTAATAGTTCGCTCAAGGGTTAGTCGGGTCGCGGCGTCGCGGGATGACCTTTAATTTGCGATAATCTCGACTATTTCCCGGGGCTATCGTCTGAAACTTTTACGTTGCTTATTCCGGCTCGCCGGCTTATCATCGTAAGCAATTTCCCGACATGTCGCGAACAAAACTTTTCAGGTTTATGAACTTACTTCAGAAGCGCCAGCCAGAAAGTCTTATATTGGCGACGCGGCCTCGTAAACCATCCCCCCGCTGATAGTTCAATTTCTTGGTGAGAGCCGTTCCGTATGGTATTGTCGTGCGCGTCGCTCTTGGACGGAATAGTAAATCAGGGATATTTTCGCGCGTGTCGACAGACAATAGGGCTGTCGTAGAGACATGATCTTTACGACTTTTTTTGCCGAGAATGTCACCGGTTATGCGGCTGCTTGGCAAGAGATTCGTTTTTTCTTGCGTCCAATACGCGTCTCCGATTTCTCCGTAAATCGAAGATAATAGACCGGCGCGATGTGAAAAATTCATGAAACGGACAAAAACAGTACCCGCCTTTTCGCTCACGCTCTTCGTATTCAGATTTCGGATTTAACTTTCAGATCGTAGGTAAACCACGATCTGAGCCCGCGTTCGGTGACGAATACCTCTGCATCCGTCTGCACTGCTAATCAAATGTGTGCCTGTATACATATAGAAGTGTATAAATGTTTCACACTTGTTTCACGCAGATGATATACGAGGTCGTTATACAGAAGACGCCCGATTTTACGGTATAGCGTATAGCATTTTTATCGAGAAATACCAGTATGATCACTGTATTTTGGAGATTTTATTCGGATAGCTTAAATAGAATTTATCTCGACACGGGATTCAATTTTTCCAGATCAATTTTCGTTTCTGCCATTATGGCTGTATAATTACTAGATATCGGATCCTTATGCAAAATAAAAATGTTCGGCCTAAATTGCAACCAATCGGAGTGAAATGGAAATTTATTTTCTTTCGTAATATATATTATAATAGGTCGAAAATAATCTAACAATATTTTTAAATTCTTCCAATTTTGGTTCTACCGTTTCAAATTACATCTATCCATTTTATCGTAAATGCATAAAATCCGCTGTCTAATGATTGCATTATGATTGCTTTAAATTATTGTCATGAGTCGGACGTTTTATGTGTAACCACCTGATATGAGACCCGCTCCTTTGGTATTAGTGTGACGTAGAATAAACACGCTATTCAACGCATGATTTTATAGAAGTAATGAAATATTTTAGAAACGATTCTGCCTGTAACCTGGGGATACACCGGTGTGGTCGAGAGAGCATTTTCCTCTAATTTCTCCGTTCAAAGTCATCTCAAGGTCACTTCGCAATACATTAGATCAGTGGTCGGCAAACTCGCTAGTCGAAAGAGCCAAGTATCTCAGCCATACAACGATTTAGATATCTCATTTGTGAGTCAAATTTCTTTACGAGAACCCTGTTTCTAGAAGTCGGTTAAAACTAGGTTGTACATTAAATAAAAGTAGATATACTTTATAATAACCCTAAATTGTTCTTCATTTGAATTTAGATATAACACACTGACTGATCGAAAATTCAAATAAAATGACTTTATTTTAAACACATCATTCGTGGAGGAGCCGAAGAGCCACGTTTGCCGACCGCTGCACCAGATCATTGGATCTTTCCTGAGGTGGTACAATATAAAAAAATCATAGCGTTATTTAGAAAAGCGGAAACGAGCTATTCTCGAAGTAAAATTTTTGTCGAATTGATCAACGTGTGTTTCGAACAAACTATCAGAAGCGCTACGTCTAGAAGGTGGTTGAACACGTACGCAAAAGTACAGCGAAACCTGCATTTCACGGTTTCCCTCGCGGCGGCCATTAGCTCCGAAATGAAAATCCGAATCCGTGCCTCCTCCGTTGGGCAGCAGCGCGCCTCCGAACACGCGAGAATCTGCATAGAGTTTCGCAGTCTAGTTACTCGTGCGAGCGACTTCACTTTTTCCCGTCGCTGGTCGTAGCACGGTGCTTACGCGTTTCACCACCGACGACGACGAACGTAAAAACGTCTCGGAAGGCAGAGGAGAAGCTTTCTCTCGACCACCTGGCCTCTCCGGATTCGATCGATAGGCCCCGCATACTTTCGTTCGGCGCACGATAACGATATCCCGGCATGCGACGCACGTGTGCCCGCCGATCCCTTTGCAACCACGTCGATCGAGTAAGTATGTACGTAACACAGGACGACCACGCCACACCGGTGATCTCCCGACTGCCCAGACTCTTTAGGTAACGCGGAGGCGTACATCTTCCTGGCGTTGCTGATCGGTTTCGTGACCGTGGTGGTCGGCTGCTGGCTGTCGGACAACTGTTGGTCCCCGGAGCCGGAGGGGGTGGTCACCCTCGCATAGCCTAGCGCAGACTTCCGTTCGTCCAGGCGATAACAACTAGTAGGCGGGCCCTCCACCGGAAGTATCTCGGGCATCGTCCACACGGAGAATGTCAACGAGGCCGGGAATCAACGGCCGTTGCTCGACATCAACGACAACCATACGCTTCCGATCATCTGACGGCGGGCGAATCCTGCGCGGCGGCACGGCCGCATCGCCAGAGGATGCACGATGCTGTTCGGCGAGAGCCTCGTGGGCGGCAACGTTGCCAGAGGGATTTCTGGGACGTCACCGAAACTATCTTGTACATATTGCGGCGAGACCACAAGAAGCTCCCTGGCAGCAACGTCGCCGGGTGAGGGGAAAAGTTACCCCCTCTTTCTCTCGCGTCACGTGACCGAAGCGTGGGGGAATAGCGTCGTAGAACGGGGAACGGTAGGGAGGAGGGGCGGCACAGGTCCCGCCCCCCGCCCCGGGGACCTTCTTGTTATCTCACAGTAGTCCAGGTCTGGGCAAGCGGTGGCTCGCGACAGTGTGTGGTCAGATAGGGGATATCGAGGAGAGTTCTCTCTCCGGATTGGTCGCGCGACGTTGCGACGCGTGACCGGTCCGCAACGGAAGTGGGGGATAACTCACCGCCCCGCGGAGGAGGACAGCGGGAGTGGAATCTTGATCTGGCCACGCTGTACGCGGTGCCGGATTAAGCCAGCGCCAGGGGCCCGTAACAAATGTTACCGGGTGGCTAACCTGGGTGTAAAAAAAGGAATATCTACGACGAAATTTTACAAGATAAACATTTTCTGCTCTAGGCGCGGGGCATCCAGAAACGCGGGTCCCGTAGCATTTGCTACTTCCACTATACATACATCTACAATCCGGCACTAGCTGCGCGCGAGTCCTCTTCCCACTTCTGAACCCCCCGTCGTGCTCCCTATGCCCGGGTAGGCGTGGTTTGTGCGCCGCCCACACGGGCGCCAGCTGAACAGCAGCGTGCTAGATTGTCCTAGAACGCGCGATGACACCGGCTAGCGGGGGAGGGAGGGGGCAGCAGACAGGGGTGCCGAAGGTGCGCCATCGAGACAGGTGGGCCACCCGATCATGGAGCCAATTGTTCATCGAAATATCGACATATCCGGGCGACGGGACGCGATCGTGGCCCCGATCCGATCGCGAAGAGATCGCCGATCTCGGCGTATCTACTTGTATCGTAGTACACCGCCGTACACCGGAGATCCTAAGTTGCCGAGCACCCGCAGACCGATCAGCACAGAGGTGAAGAGTCTTTTTAGAGTCTTGGACGGTCGCTCGACGTTACCAGGTCGAACGATCCGAAGAGCGGGGGAAAGGCTATAGTCGTCGCCCGAGTGACGTCTCATGAAGCTAATCTATTCCGGCCGGAGGCGGTCGGACGGGACGACCGATGATGTCCCGATCCGTGCTCGGGGTCCGGAACGAAAGTATCGTTGGGTTAGGTGAGTACGTGGCCAAGCAATACTATTAGCTAGATAACCTAACCTAACCTTGGCGGTACGGTTCGTTCCCTACCCGCCTACCACGGTACGGATCGTGACTTCGCTAGGTGTCCCCAATATTGGCAGGACGATTCTCTGAACGTGACGTCCACGATTCCCGCGGCTGATGTTCTGCGGCGACGCTGTTGCCGCTGGCTTCTGCCTAAGCATTCCCAGAAAACCTCGTCTACTAGATCGTTCGTAATAACACGTTAACGCGATTCGCGGGCTGCTCGGCAATTTACGGCCCGTAGTGCTCGTTCGAACTCGCGAACTTCCGGTCCCGGAAGTGAAATTCTCGCGTCACGGGGTAGCGTCGCGATTCCGGGAATCGACACGAGAGCAGCCGAACAATCTAAGTACGTACACGGTGGTGCTCGGTTAAATGTACATCAGCTCGGGAGCGGATTGAACCTTCTCTGTCGCGCACGTATTTATCGTTACTGCATTGCTTTCGTCTGAAATGGCTATTTTGAAGGTTCGACCAAAAATTTCGACGAAATGCTAAATACGAGATCTCAAGAGTTCCTGACGAAACCATATTGTTTTTAAATCAAACCCACCCTGTAATACGAAGATTGGACCAAATCGTTGTCCGCTATCGAGCTCCCGAGGCGCCAAGCGGGGACGAGCGTGGACGACAAAAGCCGAGCACCAGCTGTACTATCGTTCCGTTTCGTTCCCGTTGTCGTTTTGTACGGCCACAAGGTGCTCCGCGAAGAACCGTGGGCGATCGACGAGATCTCGATGCTCGATTATTCCCGGTCGATCTCTCGCGATTACACGTTCTCTGGTTCGATCCCCGGCCCGCGCGCGGCTTTCGAACCGTGAAAGCTGGACGAGCATGGATTATCGGGTAATTCGCGGAGCTGCCGTCGAGCCACCGACGCGATTGAAATATGAAAGTAGAGAGCCGCTTTGAAGCTCGTAGTTAGGCGAAAATTCCAGAGTGGGTCAATAATTTCGTTTCGGGGCCCGCTGATGGATTTCGATGATGGCGACTCTACGCGACGCGACGCGACGGGTTCCATCGCGCTGGAACGAGCACGGTAATTAGAACCGGAGGTACACGGTGAATCAGGATCGTCCCTTGTATACACACACACACACATCCTGTGCGCACCTGCGTGTTACGCGCGCGCGCGCGCGATCTGCCACGATCCACCCGGTCGATCACCGCGGCCAGGAGGGTTTATACTCCTGCGAGCTCGCGCGAAGGACTATAGAAGGGCGAATGGTTCGATCCCGCAACGTGTTCGTCCCCTCGATCATTGTACGTCGAGAGCCTGTTGTTGTACGATAGTTAAATGACGCGCCTTTTTTTATGAAAACGAGACGTCGCCGAGGGCACGTTTTACTTCTGTCTTTTGGTAAGCGTAGAACGGAATTGCGTGTGCGTGTGCGTGTGCGTGTATGTGTGTTGTTTTCTTTGGTTCGGCAGATCGTGGCAGCCGGCTGCGGAATTTGTTCGACGCGATTTGTAAACATTCAACGTTCGAATCCGTCGGGCCACGCTTAGGATGATATTGTGTACCTGACAGATTAGATTTGTATCGTTTAAGCGAGTCAGCGATGTGGATTATTTGTGCAGTGAAAGTATAATATCGAACTGGATATAAAATTTGTCGGTAATTCTTTTGAAATTTCTCGAGTATTGCAAAAGTTATTGAACAAATTTCTGTCGAATTCGACCAGTGGCGGCTCGTGGCTGAAATTAGTGGGAATGCTGCTGCAGAAGATTTTTAGCGTTTGTTCGAAAATTGTGTAAAAGGAGGATGGCTACTGATATTAAGCTTAACGATTATATATATTGTACAAGTATAAAGAATTCAAGAAAAGGAGGACTCATTATACTAAACGCTTTTGATAATATCAAGTGGAAACAGGGGCTGCGGCAGTCCCACAGTGCCTAGGTGCGAGCCGTCATTAATTTCGACCGAACTTTCGCTCAGGGGACCAGAAATTTTCAACTTTTCCGAATGTAATATTGTACAATACGACGAAAAAGGAATGAAACTCGAAATTGTAACGCGCGGAATTCAAGTTTCGGTGTGCGGGGATAGAAAGTCTTACGCGATTAAAGTTGCTCAATTTCGAGTGCGTTTGAGAGGTTAGGATGTCGCCATATTGGTTTCTAGATATAGGAGAGGGTATGATGTGGTGAGCGGATATGCTAGATTTGGGTTAGTTCTGCGATAGAGCGCTCGAGAAACGCGGCTGAGGCCTCATAAATTCGGGGGCCTAAAAATTCAGTTCTGAAAATGAAAAAAAATTATTTTACTTAGATATTATTTTCTTTTTCTTAATGCACACTATAGGGTATACATAGTGCTGCGCACCGTAAGGTATACATTTTCTTTTTCATAATGCACGCTGTAGAGTATATATAGGGTAGAGTAAATAAAAGATCTAGGTTAGATCTTGGATTCCGCGCACTAGAATTTCAAGTTTTACCATTTTTTCTTCGTATCGTATGATATTCCATTCACAAAAGTTGAAAATTTTTGGTCCCCTCAGCGAAAGTCCCCTCAACTTTTTTAATCCGGATAGCTTATCGTTCGGTATAATTTATTTCTTGACACCCTGTGCTTAAAGCGAATCTGACGATCTCGTCCTCGTTCGACGGCGAACCGTTTGATATTAGAAGCATCGAAAGTAAGTTTGTTTATTTGTCTCACTTGGAACGCCACAGCCCGGGGGCGCCGTATTGCAGCTTCCTCAGAATGATATTCATGGATGCCTCTCGGTGGTGAACTTCTTCGGTTGAATATATATGTATATACGGTATATCGGGGAAGGTGGTGACAACAGCAGTCGCCCTCGGAAGCCGGCGTTACGTACGATTGCGACGGCTTAAAAGTTTCCGCGACCCGCTGCCACGGTCCCGCGTCGCTGCGAGTTTCTACGAATTTTTGCTTTCAATTAGGTAGCGACGATTGTCTCCCCCGCGACGAAAGGGGCCGGAGGGGGAGGAGGGGAGGGGGAGTGACAGTCGTTTACCTGCTAACCGAGGGCAGCGAAGTCGCTTCGATTATTGAAAGCGTTGTCGCTGCGTGCTATTACATATTGTAAAAAAGAAGAACAAGAAGACGAAGAAGAAGATGTGGAAGAAGAAAAACCGCAGCGAAATACCGAACAAACGCGAACGACGAAAGAAATGATAATGAGCGGATCGTTTGTAATTTTGTAAGATTTATAATACAATAACAAAACACTTTCTAAGTACGCGGAAAGTAAAAGTACATCGCGAACGTACCGCGAAAAACTGAATCGTACGTCGTCGTCGTTCCCATCGCATTTTGAGACTCGACCTTCGACCGGCGTTGGCCAGCGGAACCGTGCGTTTTCTATTAGCTCTGTAACAGCGGATTAACCGTGACAAATTCATGCACCTGCGTCACGGTGCACGCTCCGCTCGCGGCCCAGCGTGCATCGCTGAGACTCGATCGATGAGATTTATAGCGTTCTTACATTTGCAACTGGTCCCCTCCCCTACCCTCACTCCTCTCCCCAATCCTCGTCCCCCTCTCCCACTTTCACGAATGGCCGCACGAATGAATAATCAATTTCCAGCTGAACTTAAAACCGTCGAAGATTCTCTGTTCGAATAAAAATTTGCTCAACTTTTTCCATTTACACGGAGCCCCGAGTTGTTACCGTTCCTTTCGGCAACGTCATGTGCATTCACACACACACACACACAAACATACGCACGAATCATCCCCTCTTCTTCCTTTTTGTTGTGAAATTAAGCGTGCGATCTTAACGGCTCACTTTCAGTGGGTGAAACAAGACTACGTTGAATTCTGTTCGTAGACTTCGCGGATTTTATGCATTCGTGGAGTACGCACGCGAGCAATGGATTCGGCGTGATTGAAAAACTGTAAACACGATTATTATTTCGAGGATATTAAACGATGTTACGTTGCATTAAACATTATTTGAAGAGGACACGCAGTTTTTCATTTGACTTCCGTTTCTTCCGATCGATTTGCGCGGCTTTTATTTTGCATAAATATCCGCGGTCTAGTTGCTCGTTATTATTTTCACACAGTCGAACACGTTAGTGCGACCGTGTTCGACGGTCTAAACAGTGGCGGAACTATGATAGTGCAAGACACTAATTCAATTAGAAATTATCGTATTATTGTCATATTACTAATTTAACTTAAATTAAATGTACACCGACAGATGAAGACATTTACAATTCTCCTTCTCGAAAAACGTTAAAAGATCCCAATCCTACAGAAATATCGAAAGAAAAAAAGGAGCCCGAAATTATATATTTTGCGGTGGGAGGGGGGCATAAAATTTATAGTTCCGCCACACCGTGTTTACGTACGGCACGTTTCGTCGGATTTATTTCGTCCATACCCGCGCACTATCTTTCAACCGCGTATCTGCGGAATATGCGCGCGAAGGGCGTAGGTTTTTACTATTCAGACACGTGTCTCGGCCCGACATTCGCTGACGATAGTCGGCACGAAATTCGCCTACAAAGTGCAGCTTAACCTGACGCAAGCGCCACATTGTGCAAAGATGCAGCGTTTAATACGAAGGCGAACAGTGGAGCCTTGTTTTTTTATGAGGCTGTAGAACGTTTATGAAAGCGCCGGATAAAAATGGACAACGAACTGCTAAAAACAAAAAATTTACTATAGTCGTAGAACCTCGATTAACCGAATCGAAACACGAGCGTTCGTATAATAGAGAATTTGATTACTAGGTTATGATTCGATAGTTATTTATTTTGGAGTTATTATCGATCGGAAAAAAATCATTGAAAATCATCTTTTCATTCGACTGCGAAGGGACGAAGAAAAAATTCTTTCAGATTTTTCCGAAGGTTCTAAACTGGAGTATATTGAATTTATTTCTGAGAAAAATTTTCGTAAGAGGAAGCGGGGGGTTTTAATCGGAACAGTATCGATATATCGCCAGAATATGACGATCGAAACTCGCAGTATTATCGTGAATCCTCGGCGAAGAGACGCGGAGGTTTTATTTTTCGGGCGTCTAACATTTCTGGGGGCGGGGTGTCGGCCTAACCGCGTTTCTCGTTTACGTCGACTAAATCGCTGGTGAGGTCGCCGCGGAAAAAATAATTTATTCGCCGGTTGTGCTCTCTCGCTCTCTCTCGAGAGAGAGAAAGAGAGTGAAATTTTCGCGGATGCTGGCTGCGGGAAGCGGTGAAATTTCGACGGCTCTCGCGCCCCTGCCAGGCGCACCCCTTGTACTGTACGCTACACTATGGTCCAGGAGCCCGCTTTTCTTGGCCAAAACTAGCGTTATTTCAAGGAATAATATTATATTATTATAGGTCGTTGGATTCGTCTTGATAGCAGTTAGAATATTATGAAGTAAACAATATATGTTAATATTTAAAAAATTGAGGCGATCTTCATTTTTTATTAAAAAAAATTTTTTCTTTTAATGTTTTATATTGAAATTTGTAGAAAAGTGAATACTGATCAATTTTTGTTTGAAAAATTTTTTTGTCAGATCATGGGAATATTTGAAAAATCGTGTTAACAATGCTCACAGTGCATACTGTGGTCCAAAAATCGCGAAAAAGTAGCCAAAATTCGATTCTTCGTCAGAATTATATGAAATCTAGTAATGAGGGGTTTTCAGTGTCCCTGATTACGAATCTGACATTAAAAATTAAAAATTAAAATGGCGGATCAAATATGGCAACTATTACCTAATCATTTTAGTAGCACTTACTTCGAACGTCTGCTTGTTAAAATACACGTAGAATGAAAAACTGCGGAAACCTGCAGCTAAAATTTACATGTGTACATGTTGAAGGTCTAAGCTTTCAGAAAAGTCAAGTCTGAAAGCTAGCATTCTTAAGCATTTTTTTTAAACTCTGCCTAAAGCTTACATTGCACTTAACTTTATATTATTCGTATATTGATTGAAACATGCTTATATAACCATTAAATTACTGAAATGTACCTGCTCACGCATAGGAAAACATAGCACAAATTTTCATTTCTGCATTGTGTAAGGAATAATTAAACTATTTAATTGTAACTGAAATTTCATAGTTTCGCACTTTCAACGCTATATCTGCTCGGAAAGTTGTCTGAAAGATCTAATGTTTTAAATTTCGAGGTTTCAAAGGGTTCCTATTTGAGAGAAAAAGAAATTTTGTTCAAATTTGAAAGTCGAAAAATTGAATTTTGGCCAAGAAAAGCGGGCTCCTGGACCATAGTGCGCCGCGGCGCAAACCAACACGTCGAATCTCCCGCGAACGGAATCAATTCGAAGGATTTTCTCTGTCGATGTAGCCGTTGCATTAATACGCACGGCGTCCGATACAAATCACCTTATCGCATGCGAGAGACACACGGCCAGTCGAACACAGATGCACGGACTGTCTTGTAAATGGCGGGGAGGTGGACGACCAAAAAATTTCAATTTCTACTAGTTCGTTATTTCGAAAAAAGATTCAGACTGTTCGTCTTGGTAGATGCTTTGAGATTGAAAAAACAAATGAATAGAGGATTTTATGCATTTGTCACAAAAATTAGTAGATGTAATTTAACCATTTACACTCTGAATTATTTTTCAATTTTGCTATCAGCAGCTCCCAACTGTTTTTATTTGAAATTTACTTTAAAGGACAGTTCCTTTACGGCTACTTATTTTTAACAATTTTTATGATTTTTCTATTGGTTTGAACATGACAAATGTTAAAACGGTAAAGACATTAGAAGAATTTACAAGGTCCGTTATATTATTTTAAATCCATTTAATTGAGGCGGAAAATAATCTTCTATTTCACGCCGGTGAATAATTTTCATTTTCCATAAACATCCGCTGTCTATTTAAACTCGTTTGACGCGAATGAAGAGTTCTACTTCACCGATACTGTTCGACTGACCGTATTGTGTCTCGAAGAAAATTCTGTTCCCGCTCACGCAGTACAGTGCCGAGCTAATGGATGCTCGCTGAAATTGACGGTTCGACGTCGTCGGAATAAAACGATAACGGAAATGGAGCGCCTCGGATATTGTACAGCGAAGTCTCCGCGGGAAACATTCTAAACTGCAAACTCTTGCTTTCGATCTGATCTGCAACGAACAATTGAAACTCGCGTAACACGAAACCTGGAAACTGATTGTTACAATTTTAATTTTTTTGTCCAGCGAATATCGTTCGTATTCAGAGAGCGGGAGCACAGTCCCGAAAGCCAGAATATTGCAACAATATTTCCGCGTTTCTGTCGAGAACCATTAATTAGTGTGGAGGAAAAAGTTTCCGTGTTCGTATTATACATATACATATGTATATGTAGTATACATCGCGGTCTGGCGTGCCGAACTCGCGTAAACAGAATTCGAAAAAGTTTATTTGCTCGGGAAATGTCTTCTCGACAGAATATTTTTAGCGAACGCGTCCTACTTTGTTTATTTATTCTGGTGAACGCTTGAAGTATGTAGGCAGAAATCAATCTTTTAATTCCGGCTTTCTCCAAAATTTTTCTAATCAGAATTCATACTTGACGATTCGAAGAATTAATTAGATTCGAATAATTGAAACCAAATCATTTATTTCTATCGATACAGACAATTTGAATTTTGCATGAATATTTTCAGTCTAAAAGCTTCCGTAAAATTCTTGAAAATCGTATGGAATCGTCATACGATGATGTCGAGAATATAGGAATAATTTCTAGGGATGACTTACCAAACCAATTAATCCCGGAGAAAATAAGTGAATTAACATGTTCGTAGGAAAAGTCTTGAATATTTCTCAATATTGTTGCAATTTCGATGAGGGCACGTTAGAATATTCGGACACGCCGATGCTCCGTGTTAAACGGCGGGCGCGGAACAGGTTATCACGGAGCGGCGTTATTACGCTAACAATCGCGGCGTTAATTTCAGGCACCATTGTAATAATGGGACCCACTGTCAGATCTTCCGCGTTCCGACATTCGTAGAGCGAGCCGCACAATTAGTGTAACTATGCGAGGCTGCGGCGGCGACGTTTCCTTGTTCCCGCCGCTAACGCTCTCCTAATAAATAAGATGATCCACGCGTTCGCCTAGTGTTATTAAAAGACGAACCGACGAACGAACAATGTATAAAACGTAATAGGGGGGGGGCAAGGGGAAAAACAAGGAAAATGCAAACAACTGGAATTGAATATCTTTCGTAGATAAGCGTACAGGCAGTTTTTAATTGAATAAACATAATTCAAGTTCGGCACTGTCGTATACCTGAGGCCAGCTGTGTAGTTCGTCACTGAAGGGGCCAGTGACCCATATTTCCAAGCAGCAAGTGAATTTACGGCTAAATAAGTGAGTTTTTACAATACATAATACAAAATTTCTACTCCTTCATTTGTTCATTTCTTCTTCGCGGCGGAGCGCTAACGCTCCAGCGAGGGGATCCGCCTGGCGCGCCAAACCATCTTTGCCAACACGCGTCTATGTCGCGCTCTGATTGGTCAGTGTTTTTCGCGAATAACTCCTAAACGAAGCCCCGGCAGACATTTTTGCAAAGGAAAATGTTGCTTCAATTCACTTCAGGAACCTTCCATTTCCGGGAGCTGTAGGAATTTTGGGACACCCTGCAACAGTATTATTAAATTCTTCTGTTTTCTACCGTTTTAAATTGCACCTACTCATTTTTTGTTGGAAATACATAGAAACCGTTGTCTAGTAATCACTATTGATAAACACGTAAAATCCGCAGCGCGATTCTGACATTGTACGCCACGTCGACCAATCCTAACGTTGCTTATTATTTATCGCGTGGGCAATGCTACGTCACGACAAGGATCTCGTGCTCCTCGCACGCAATTTCAGGCCTCATCGATCTTCGAATCAGCACTGTAGGATACCGCTGCTTAGACCGTACGACAATGAACTAATTAAACTAATTGCAACGGCATCGGTATACGATAACCCTTCAGATCGGAGTGATCAGATATATTCAAGCAGTGCTGTCCAATAAAAGCCAATCGGAAATGTTCCTGCACATTGCTCAAAGTTTAATCCGTTCATTCTTTCTTTCTTGAAATTATCGAGACGCTCTTTCCGATATTGTAGAATTTTATAAAGAGGTACACGTTTTTAAAAAAATATTCAATGCAAGGATCAAGTAGACTAATCTTCTATCGTTTCTCTTTCATTATTTTATCAATTGATTTACTTTTAATATTTAATTGCTCTCTCTCTCTCTCTCTCTCTCGCTCATTTCACGGATTAGCGAATATCGTGCACAGCTGGCACACATACAAAGTCAATACTCTCCTTCTCCCCTTATACTGACAAGTAGTGTGACGCTACCAGTTGAGAGCTACGGAAACACTGCACGGTAGCACTTTGTCACAGGTTGAGCAACTTGTCCTGGTGGAAATCTCGTTCGAAGTTAGTTAAATGTCATTCATCTCTGTTCCGCTCGCGAACACGAGCCGGAACAAAGTTCCGGCGGATATTAATATTAATCCGACATTGTTAATACGGGAATGACGTCACCTTGGAGGTAGAATAATAATGAAATTCTTTCGCGGCGATATTATACCGGCGGATATCATAAAGGAGCATTGGAGGCAGAGAGTTGGTATGTATTCTCCATGTTAACAAAATGGCCGCTGGGTTCGCCACCAATCGGTAGGTTTCATTTCAAAATGAACAATTCCGTTCGAAATTACGGACCGATTCATTATTTAGCATGGAAAAGGGAAACGTTTTTTTCTGCGTGATCCTGAAGAACTTATTTCTGGACGCTTTTAAGCTGTTGCTCCGCCGCTGTGCTTAAGAATTTAAGTCGTCGTAAATAAGCTCGCTGAAACAGAGGAAGGACGAGGCATGATCTATAAATCTGCTTGCACGCAAGTTCGCGTTGACTGTCCAAACCGGAAAAATTACACAGAAAAAGACAAACAATTTATTTAATAAAAAGAAAAAAACTGGAAATCGGTGTAACAAAAATTAAACGAAGAAGTACGACCATTTGTTTATGATGACCCTGCCGATTGTGTGAATTAATGGGAAAATTGAGTTGGTGCATATAATTTGATGAAAAGATTAAAATAATTATTAGAGAGAAAGAAATTATTGTATAATGTTATGTCAGATGATTTTCTTGCTACAGGTGCCAAAAGGTGTGGCCATAGCGTGTGTATGGCCGACATTGTTGCAACATCAACGGTCGATACCACGTTTGAGTCGGTCACAGCTTCCGCCTTTAATCCTCGTGAGACGATATCGGTCCTCTAACAGCCTCGATATTAAATTCTTTTTTTATGAATTTTGCAAAACAATTTTATCTATGCTTTTTTCACTGTTCGCAGCTTTGCGTTCTCGTGAAATACACTCGCGTTCGGTAATTTCATTCATAAACAGGTTCGAGCTACTGAAATGTACTCCGTAGTTGACACTAGTCCCTCGGAAACCACACGCGGTTCCCTTTAACGCCGGCGTTAGGATGCACTTTAATCCCTTCAAAGACCCCGCGCAACTTTCGCCAGCTAAACTAAGTTCCCATTTATTTTTATTAGATCTGATAACGAGCTGCAAGTAATTTCTAACTTCCCTCGAATTTTCCAAACAAGTCCAATATACGGTGCAGAACCTGTCAAAAAGTTGTTATTAAAAAGATGTTTTCAAGGATTATTAGAAGAATGTCCGAACCTTTATCTCTACACAGGGTGTCTGGTAGATTTCAAGCAACTTTTTCCTTTGCGAAAATGTTCTCCGCGGCTTCGTTCGGGAGTTATTCACGAAAAACACGGACCAACGAGAGCGCGCAGCTGCAATGGGCGGGGTCAGCGAGTAACGCCCCGCCCATTGCAGCTGTGCGTTCTCATTGGTCCGTGTTTTTCGTGAATAACTCCCGAACGAAGCCGCGGAGAAGATTTTCGCAAAGGAAAAAGTTATTCGAAATAACGTCGGGAATCAGAATTTCGGGACACTCAGTACAACGATAAAAAAATTGCGTTCGGCGAGGCTCACCCAGTAGATGGAAGAGTAGCGTCCTGATCCGATGGCCAGCGGCTGTGGGCAGTCGGCGCGTTAATCTTCCGAAGTTCAGCAGACCGTCGCGATCTCGCAACCCCGGGTTCCCGGTGACAATGCAACGTAGACTCTCTCTCCCTGGAAGAAATGATCGGTTACCACGAGGTCCTCGCAAGAGAATAGCACAGTGGAGGGCGTGGTTTTCGCCGTAACTCATCGCGTTGACCGGAAGTTCCCCTCCCGGCTACGGTGCGGAAGATCGAAACGCCTTTCGGGAACCTCTCTGGCCCATACGATCTCGCGAAATCCGATCAGAATTTCGGCCGGAACACCTCGGTTATACCGTGTCGCGTCCCGTCGGCTTGACGACGCTATGGCCCGGATCCCGTTGACTAAGCAGAGTATTTCAACGACGTTCGCCCGACGTCATAACCTTTATTGTCGCCCGTTCGTCCATTGTCAGCGTCGCGCGCAACTTGTCTTCCGTCCCCCCGCTTCCGAACCGTGAAAGCGATTTCAACTTCGTCGCTGCCTCCGAAGATCCGATTCCACGGAAACGGTTCCTCGTTTCACCTTCCGAGAGGATTGTCGGGAAATTTTCGACCCGAATGCTCCTTCGCGCGTTATCCTTCAGACGGCTGACGGAAGTCTCGCGCTAATTTGATTGAGCGGTGGAAATCCTCTCTGGTTTCCCCCGATAATTGTGTTACTCTTCTTTTTTTTTTTTAATAGTTTCATTACATATTTGCTCGAACATCGTGCATTCTCCATTTTGTTTTTCTACTTTCCCGGTTCAAGATCGTTCGAAGGTCACGCACATACGTATTTGATGCGGTTTATAAATTATCGGTGACCTTCACACGACCTTGAAAACCACGACAGCCAAAAATTCAAATCCTATACTTAAATTTCACAATAAGGAATTATTTATTATAAGTGCATAGGATGTTACATATATTTTTTGTAAGATAAATATTACATAATTTTTTTCGCTTTTTTCGTCGCAAAATCTTTGATTTTGCCGGGTCTGGCAAAATGTCTTATGAGTTTTAATAGACCGCGGAGGCCTTTCAAAACGCGAGACCGGGTTTCGGTGAACGCGCTGAACCTGCCTCGCGCCAGCCCTGATCTTCCGGTATGTATATGTGTATATTACAGTTTTATTTTAAAGACATAAATGTTTTTTCAGTTACGAAAATAAGGTTTCCGACGAATCAACCCGCATCGCCAGCTGAAATGTTGATAATATCGTCGATTACGCCTCGAGTTTCTCCGGTCGTTGGAAGTTAGAGATTGAGCTAAGAGCGCGCGATCGCTGAGAACAGTGGCGCAGAGCGAACAGCTCCTAATGGCCGAAGCAGATCACCTGTCGGAGGCGTCACAACTTTCCTCCAAAGAAACAATCATACCGCGCGACGCGGCGCGGCGCGGCGCGGCGGTTTCATTTGATTTGCATCGCGGCGCCGATAATATTTACGTCGCTGTTTGCCGCTTCCAGAATGTTTAATTGCTTAGTCTCCGGCCGGTGTAATTCGTTGAATATGTACAATCGTCGCGGGTTCCCACGATTCCGGTCTCAATAATGCCGGCCGCGAGAAGAAATTCTCGCGCTGTACTCTTTTCAATCGATAGACCGCGCCGGCCATTGTTCCGCGGCGAAACTCGTTCGACGACGAATCGGTGTTCCTCTAAAGTTGTCCGTTCGCAACTTCGCCCCTCCCCCACACTTCCTGTTATCGAATTAAAATTAAAATTTCAACCCCCGGGAAAAGGTAGGCCGGAAAACTTTCCTTTTAACCCCGGCATGAGGTTCAAGCGTTCCACGGCGAACAAGTATCGCCGAACAACTTCTAATTCCTGAAGGGGATCGTTCTGACCATGCATTAGGGCCTCGGGGGATTTTCTTGTGATACCACACCGTCTCGTAAAATTGATTTCTCTTCTCGATTTCCGAACTGTTTCATAAATTATTTTACGAAGAAAAAGAAATTGTTTATAAATTATTTTACGAAAAAAAGAAATTGTTTACAAATTATTTTAGAAAGAAACAAAAAATTATTTATAAATTATTTTAGAAACCAACAAAAAATTATTTTAGAAACCAACAAAAAATTATTTATAAATTTTAGAAAGACACAAAAAATTATTTATAAATTATTTCATAAAGAGAAAAGAATTATTCATAAATTATTTCATAAACAGAAAAGAGCTATTTATAAGTTATTTTATGAAGAAAAAAGAATTATGGTATAACGGAAAAAAGAATTATTGATAAATTATTGTATAATTTATTTCTTTATGCTAGATGATGGCACCGTTAGAAGCCTAGATTCGAGATGAATCTAGAAATTAAATCGACTTTTCTCATCCTTGTCTTCTGAACAAAATCTCGATCGTAGGTAAGTTGAGTTTGCTCGACCAGAGAGAGAAAGAGAAAGAGAGAGGGAGAGGGAGAGAGACCGATAAGCGTTAAAACGTAGAAATAATGTTAACGTGATTCGTACATATGCCAGCAACGACGATATCCGGGAAAGCGAAGCTAACGCGTGAAATCAATGAAATTAGCCGTCGATGACTGCGATCTCCAGATTGCGACGCGACGCGACGCAACGAGACGAGACGCGACGTCTCGTGATTTCGAAAACATCGATCATTCGACCGTGTTTCTCCTGTGACCGGGATTATTCCGTAGATAGATAGCGGCGCAGGAGACGATTCGAAGATGAAATAGGGGGAAAAAAAAGATAAAGAAGGGAAGAGTGGCGAATAAAAAAAGAAAAGTTGTAAAAAAAGCGAACAAAAAGCCAACGTGATAATAACGTACTAAAGTGGACCAACGTCGAAGCCACACACCGGAAATTCTAAAAAACGAAGGGTCGTAGAAGTAGATGGACTCGCTTGAAAGTTTTTAGAGGTACCCACGCACACACCGCGTTAATCTTTCGGCCAGTCGATCCTTTTCGTCGCTCGCGAACGGCGCCGTGGAATCGCGTTTCTTTTCGAGACGGTATCGGTCCAATCGAGTAATAAGCTGGGTGCGATTTTAATGGAGATTGACCGAGTAATGGGTTAAACTTCACTTGAGTGAACCAAAAATTTTTAACCGTTTTTTATATGGTACTATAGACTTTGAAGAGAGAATACCGAAAATCCAAGTGTTAATGTTAGAAACTCACTGGTTGAGAAGTTATGCGTGTTTAAAGTTCAGCGATCTTCACCGTTTCCGATAGCTATGGGCGCCGCCATGTTGGTACGCAGTGAACGTCGCAGTAGGCGGCGCCCCAAGCACGCGTTGATGTCGATAAGGCAGAGCCAGCCCGAGTTTGCATGGAAATCTGCGTTATCGACATCAACAAATTCTCACTAGATAACAACATGGCGGCGCCCGCAGCAGTCGAAAGCAGTGAAAATCCCTGAAACTTCAAACACGCATAACTGTCGAACCAGTGGACTCCTAACATTGAAACTTGGATTTTCCGCATTCTCTCGTGAATATTTACAGGATTGTATAAAAACAGGTTAAAAATTTTTGGTTCACTCAAGTGAAGTTTAGCCCAAAAATTGAGCGTACAGCATCTCGTCAATTAGAAACTAATAATTTCGTTCCGGTTAAGGATCTTAGAAGAAAAATGAATAATTATGAACAAGTCCGGAGGAGAAAAATTGTAAAAAATCGCATCGAACTTATTACTTTCTCAGGGATTTAAACGATGAAAGGTGCTGCCGTACGTCGATCCGAACCCACCCGCGCGCGGCGAGAATTGTTGTTCCGGTTAACAACGAGCTCTCCGAGCGTAGAATTCCTAGATGGTGAAATTAAACGAAACGGTCGTGCCGAAGGACTAACTTTAGTTAAGCATAGCGCGAGAACTTTTATCGGCTTTAGTTGCGTTCACGGTACGTACTACTAACACGTATGTACCACGGCTGTCGATGCTGTTTATAGAGGCAGACAGAGGTACTTCCGCGGAATTATATATGTATACACGCGTCGGTATTTATAATGTACACAGTATACCGCAGGACTTCTTTTTCTAGTACGTTTTGAAACAAACAAACAGACAGCACTAATTGTTACAATGCTGCGACCTTTTGTATTACTTGTTCTAACGAACAGGCGGAACTTAACGCTAGAACAATCGGACCCGTGGACAAAAAAAAATGGCAGTTATGGAAATGGCTCGAGACTTAAAATAATTTTTCAGCTGTATACGTTTCTGCAATATTCTTCTTTCCCGACAGACTCAATTCAATTTTCAGCGTACTAAAAGTTACAGAGCTGAATTTTTTCAAGTGAACTCGGGCCATGTTCGCAATCACAGACGCGTCGCGTCTTCGTGGACACTCGATACATTTATTTGTTATGTGTTTTGTGAGAGAAGACGCGCGACGTTTTAATAAATGTGTCCTGTTGTTCTTAGAGGGCAAACGAAGGTGGCTCAACGTGGCATTCGTCGTTAAAATCGCAACGGTACCGTTCCGAACTTCTGCGAGAGCACCTCCGCGATCTTAAGGATCGCAAAAGACCACATTCGAAATCGGTCGCCCCAATACGTTCGGTAGTTCTAGTCTTGAGGAACGCACAGTAGCGTAACCGGATTGGCGGAAGAAGGTCGTTCGCCGTGAAAATGGCTCAAGTTACTTGCAAGATTTTACTCGCAAGAGCTCGATTAATTTTTTTTTTAACAAATGCATGTTCAGCGTAGAATTTTTTACAGATGACTTGAGCCATACCCGTGATTTACAGACGCATGCTACTGCGAGCATGAATTGCAACGAAGAAAAACCGAATTCGATCGAACGATCTGTTCTGATATCATATATGTACGAAACCACAGTGATCAAATTATTAGAGCACAAGTTGACAACTTCGTATTATAGACAAATACAGAAATTACAAAAAAAAATTGTTATTAACAAGTGGCTTGTCTATTTTATTTTGTACTATTTTATTTTTAAATTGATCACCTGTAATAAAGGTTATCAAGAAAGTTTGAAAATCTGTGCGAACCCCAAAAAATCCCGCAAAAGTCATTCTAAGAGAACAGTTGAGCGTGGCTTCAGGGTTTAAGCAGAACATAGTGATCGCTTCTGGTACTCTCCTTGATCGTGCAAATCCCTATGCACTTCGATTTATGATATATTGTGAAAATAATTAATTTTTCAACATAGACGAAGAGCTGTATGTTATTATTATTAGATTGCGGATTTTTTGCGAAATAAAAAGTTTGCAAGCTAACCGTAAGAGATACAAGATAAATAATGATGTATTTGTTCGTACAATAATTCTAGATAGACATTATTTCGGTTAAACTTCGCCCGAGGGAACCAGAAATTTTTTACTTTTCCAAATACAATCCCGTAGATTTTGGCGAGAAAATGCCGAAAATTCAAGTTTCAATCTTAGGAATCCATTGGTTCAAAAGTTATGCGTGTTTAAAGTTGGAGGATTTCAACCGCAATTTTGCTAGGTCGATAACTTAGATTTCTCCGCTCATCAAACGATATCTGAGCGCATATCAAAATGGCGGTGCCCTTACCCGTTCAAAACGCTTCCAATCTCTGAACTTTAAACACGCATATCTTTCGAACCAGTGACTTCCTAACATTAAAACTAGGATGTGCGTCATTCTCTCGTGAAAATCTACGGGATTCTATGAAAGGAAGTCCAAAATTTCTGGTCTCGCAAGATGAAGTTCAGCCAATATTTCCCATTTTTGCTACGAACGCGTAGAATCCGCAGTCTACATATCTTCACAATAATGTGTACTTCGTTTCAGTGATTATTACAACAAAGACTCGCAAAAGCGGCGTAACAGAAGAATGCGGATAACATTACAGCTATTTTGTTTGAACAGTAAAAAGAAAAAATTTGATTTGCACCGCTTTTGCATTAAACTTTCGACGGACGAGCGATGTTCTGTTTCTTCAGCGCGAATTCGCGTTTCTCCCGATTCTCGCTCGGTTCTCGCTCGCGATTGCCGTATGATTTGAAAGTGACAGCGCGCTTGCGAGAAATGTAACGAAGAGCGGAAGAGCTCTAGTGATGTAATTAGAACAACGCAGGTTCGTTGGCTAGCTCGAAGCGAGCCGGTTCGAGTTACACTGTACTTGGACCGTTTCGATTTATATACGATAGGCGGCTTCGGTTTCCTGTTTCACGCACTGTACGATACGTAATACGATAATTTTGTATGATACATACCTCGTTCGATGGCCGTCGATGCTATCTCGGTCGATCGTCGCCGCTGCGAACGGCGGTTGCGCCAAAAAAAAAAAGAAACACCGGCGAGCTTCGGGAATTCTAACGTTCTAACTTTTGCTATTGTATAAGCAACGAGCTTTTACGTCCGTACACTGCTCGCGATTACTAGTATATTTTTTATCGAATGGAGACCGGCCGGCCCGCCGCGGCCGATCGATGAGCGTGTATGCACAAAACCCTCCTAGACGAGTACTATACATACATGAAAACCCGAGTTTCCGTGAGGGAAAATGTAGTACCGCTTAGTTAGTATCGTGCAAGGACCAATTCGTTCATAGACCAAGAAGATTATCCGACGTCGTCGCGGGCTCGTTGCAAACGAGCCCGGCCGACCAGCTGAGAGGATGAACGTTGATTTTCTACACGTACGGTTCCCTTCCGTTTGATTTCCTCGCCGTAAACGTTCGTTACGTGCCCCTGCGTAGGGAACTATCGATTCTGTTCGTTCGATCCTCCCCGCCTGTTGTCTGGACGAAGAAAGAATCCATAAGTTTAATTGTTTTTTTCCGATGAATCAATATCTGGTCCGGTCACTCGCCGCGAATCCCGCGGATTACGAAGCAGTTCCCATTTTCCGGGAGCCGCGTCTTTCTCTTTCGGAAGAAGTCTCTCAGACCTGCCGACGATTTCACGGACGCTGCTCCCGTAATAAACGTATTAACCCTTTGCACTCGAGAGGCGACTCGGAGTCGCCAATAAAAATTTCTGTACCATTATTGAAAATAATATGTATTGTTGCGTAATTCGGAGGCACTCCGCGTGAACTAGCGCGTCACACGTCGCGGCATCGCGCTCTCTCGTTTATTGAGTATTTAACACACAATGGAACAATATAACTTCTTTGTGTGATAGTGCGATCGCAACTCTCACAACTGTCGGCTCGTCAGTAGCTTTCGTGACAACCCCTCTGACACTCTTTTATTTCGTTAAGGGTTGTCCACCGCGGGCAATTCTGCATTACGGCGACTTCACAGTGACCAGCCGTGTAACACTGTTTATTAAATATGTGGGTATCTAAGCGATTACTAAACATTTAAGTGTTGTATGAGGTATTATGTCAATTTCGTATCCATAAAATCAAGAAAAATAATATGGAATGGAATTGTTTTAGGTTGGAAGAAATGTTTAATTTTGAAGTTGAAACAGCTCCGAATGCAAAGGGTTAAAACGAAGGTCCCCCGATTACCTGGACATCTCTCAACAATTATCTCGATCGGGAGAGATTACCTCGAGTTCCCCCTTGCGATTAATGCGAATGAAAATAATGTTCGTTGGCGGGGGAAATTCGTTATCCAGACGAAGAGGCTCAGCCATGAATAAAAGATGGTCGTCCGTTTCTTTTGGTATAAACTTGCGAATTCTAATTGGAAAGTGAAATTACATTTCCGCGGCCGATGTGCGCGTCTGCACGCGCGCCCCGAAGCACCGTGTAATCCGATTAATCATTTAAACCCCGGGATCAAGCTCTTAGATACTAATTCTGCGTGTTGTTTCAATGAGTTTGCACGACCCGGTAGAATGGAGTTTACGCCCTTCTGTTATTTATGTTTGTATGCTCTTTTACTTCTAATTTAGACGAGCCGAAAAATTTAGTCGCGTTTCGTTCGCGGCCGTTTCTCATTTTAAGGGTGAAATCGACCCTTATTCGAATGGGCCCTTCTACGCGGACGATGGAAGATACGAAAAAATAGTCGAAGCGAAAGCGATGTCTCGAAAATGTTTTTTTTTTTGGGGGGGGAAAATCATTAAAAAAATTTGTTTTTTCTTCAGAGAAACGATAACTTTCGTCCGACCACTCCCCGTAATCATTTGCCGGGCCAGGCTGCGCATTCGTGTTTCCAATATTATTCCCAATAGGTCTACCGAGCAATTCGGATGCGCTCTAATTGCGCATCTCCGGGGAGAATGCTGGAGACCAGGCGAATTTACCGAATAGCACGAACACGTCCGTAAGTATTCGGACATTACCGGATTTGTATCGTTGTTTACTTTTTGTCGATTTTATGCCCGGCATTTATTATTGTGTGGAGGAATTGATGCCCGCTTAAACGTGATTTATTCGCGTGTACGCTGTTTCTATGCTTGAATTATATTTTCTGTCGATATCATGAAGTGAACGGATTCTACAGGAATTATTTTAAGCTGAATTAAAAAGTAATTTATTGAACTGTACACACTTGGACAGGTGTGGATTACGGCTTGTGTCGTTATTATTCCCTATACTCAGTAGATTTGCTATACTGTAACATATTTACTGTACCATAATTTACTATACTATAGTAAATTTGCAATACTTTATAATTTACTGTACTACAGTACATTTTCTATACTTTATAATTTACTACACTATAGTAAATTTGCTATACTTTGTAATTTACTATACTATAGTAAATGTGCTGTATTTTACAATTTACCATACTATAGTATGTTTTCTATACTTTTTTATTTACTATACTATAGTATATTTACTGTACCATAGTAAATGTCGAACTACATCTCGATTCTTTCTTCGTCCAGATGCTAAAATCGCTGATCCGTGTCGATGTGCATACACAAAGAGTTTAGCTGCAACGTCCACTTCTTGCTCACCGGGACTCCGGTGGGCAATGTAAATACTATGGTATGTGTGTGCCTACTTCCGATAGTTAATATTGTTATCGTATATTGTACAACTGTACCTTGAATGACTGAATACGAAGCAAAAAAAAAGAAAAGAAAGAACACATTAAACTAATTGTCAATTACATGGAGTTTTACACGATGCGTACACGGTATAACGAACGAAGCGAAAAGAATTAGAGAAAGAAGAGAAGAAGACGAAGAATAATCCCGTGCATTAAAAGAAGAGAAGATGAGAGAATTATCGAAGGGAAGCAAGATTGACGGTGGCGAAGTATCCGTTGTTACGAATATAATAGATGTGTAATGTATGGCCTGTGCATAATTCTAAATTAGGTACAATCAAAGTAACTTCCTTAGGCCTATATTGACACGTACATGTAATACGTTGTATGTAATCAGCGGACACGACGGAAACGGTAAAACAGAATCTTAACACTAGTTAAACGTGGACGGGTAAAGTACTATTTTGCTCCATTCAAGCTGCGTTTTATTTTTCTGAGAATGTGATCGCGAGACGATCAGAAATAGATAACGAGGAATCTATATACTTACTTTGCCAAACTAGTATTTTACTCGACCCTGACTACGTACGCATGTAACCGTTTATCGTAACGATATTAAATGGATTGTAAATCAAATTGGAATATCAATATCGTGTCTGTTGCTATCTTTCACCTTTTGCGAACGTTCCACGCTCCAGTCCTTTCTCTAGGCCGCCGCCTAGCCGTCGTGGGAAATGATTTATCGACGAGACAACAGCGTTCCGCTTATTCTATTTATTTATTGCGTATGTACATTTACAGTTCATATATTATTACATATACATATATAAATAACACGGTGTATACCGATCGGTATTGATTATTCCATTGTTCGCTGCAGGACGCACAAACATACTCGCGAATCGATGGGATCGTGCGAGTCTATGGTGGGGATAGACCATGGTTGCCCTGGACGGTCTTTCAGCTATGATTCAATTGTACATTGTTTCGCACCTGCCTCGCTATGCACGCCTACTCCCACGTGATCGCTAATTTAGCCGGAGGAAATCGAACCACTATTCTGTTACTGATTTCACTCTTACATTCACGTACTTCGTTCATGTATACCGACTCATGTCGTAGTATAATGTTTCGAGGACTCTACGTCTCTTTGGTAAGGCATTTTAATCCCGTACAGGTTCGTAAACTTCCGTAAACTTCGCCTGAGAAAACCAGAAATTTTTAACCGTTTTTCACGTGGTCCTGTAGATTTTCACGAGAGAATGCCAGAAATCCAAGTTTCAATCGCAGGAGTCCACTGGTTCTAAAGTTACGCGTGTTTAAAGTCGAGCGATCGTCACCGTTCGGGGCAGGTACGGGCGCCGCCATGTTGGTACACAGCGAGCGTCGCGCGCCATCTACCGTGCGCAGTCGCCAGGTGGCGGCACGGTAGATGGCGCGATCGATAACGTAGATTTCTGTAAACAATGAACGTCTCGGAGTTCGATTGCCGCGGACAACGGTCCCGCGATCGTTCGATTCGCGTCGCGCGTATGTCGATGCACCCGTCACGAGAAATTAAATAATACTCGAGCACCCATATCAACTCAAATCGATTCAAGCGAACTTTCTAAATATTTACATGTACAGATATACATTATCTCGAAGCGTCCATCAGGTCGGCTCGTTCGGAACGAGCGGGACGCTCTGTTTCGAAATTTTTTCAATTTGTTGCGTACTATCGCGTGCGCGCGTGTTTTCAATAAATTAATGGCATAATTTATACTCGTTACATCTAGAAACGGAATGATAAGAAATTAATTTCGGTTCAATTATTGTCATCGCGCTAACCGGATGCGCACGTTCACATATTCCGCCTCTACGAAGCTGTCGTTTCTTCGATATTTGGAAATATCTATTATTTAGATATTTATTTTTGTTTTTTTTTTTTGGTACATACTTATTTGATAATTCGTTTTTCAGTGAACGTATTTACAGAACGTATCTTCTGGACATGTTCCATCACCGCGTCAAGGTCGAGCGATCTTCGAGAACAACCTCCGAGCTCGCTTCTTCCGAGACTGCTTTCTCCTCTTTTCATCTATAAATTAAGTATCGAGTATATTTAAATATAGCTACCCTTTTGGAAGTTAAAGTACGGAGAACCCTTAAATACAAGTCCAGCGTTCGGACTCGGGAACGGTAAATCGTTTTGCAGGATTCGAGGATGGATCAATGAACTTCATCCAGCACCACGGTGGCACGCGATGGTTTGGGGTCGTTTAGGACATTCGCTCTTTCTGTACGCTAGCTTTTTACCGAGCCCAAATAAGATATCGACGAAATTCACCACAATTACAAAACTGGAACTTGACCAACGAGACTCCGCGTGAACGATTTCGCCAGAAAAAACCGAGAGATCGACCGAACGATCCCAAACTTACTGCGCCACGAGCGCCACCGTTCATTCCATGCTCCAGCCCAGCGAGAGTCTTCTAGCTCTTCTTGGACAGTTCCTGGAAGAACGCCTCGATAGGCAAAGTGGGCTCGTCGGAGGGTATCTTGAAGTGCGAAGCGGCGATCCTGGTGTCGGGTGACACGGCCTTGAACATGCCGGGTTTGTCGTACAAAGCCGAAGCCGAACTGGTGAGGTCAGCCACGCTAAGAGACGCCTTGGCGAACAGCTCCTCTTCGTCGATGGTGGACGTTTTATTCTGTTCGCGGTTGTTCTCGCCGTTGTCAGTCGGCTGTTCCGTTTTCGCGGTGGTCAGCTCGACGGCGGCGGCGGTCTCCTTCAGCTGGCTCTCTTCGGCGTTTTTGGCCGTGCTGCTCGGAACCGGTTCGACCGGCGGGTTTTCATGTTGCGCGTGGAAACTGGATCCGGTTTCGCTTTCATCCGCGTTCCTATCCGCCCCCTCCCCGTCCTCCGATTTGACGGAGCTGCTCGGTTGGCCGGCTTCCTCCTTTTCCACGGGGATCTCGTTGGCCGCCACTCTGGTGGACCCCACGGTGGTCACAGCCGAATAGAAACTGGTCTCCTCGGCAGCCATTTCCGTCGCCTCGACGGTTTTCCTGTCGGCGTACGCGGCAGTCGACGTTTCCCTGTGGCTGGACAGCCTGCTCTTCATCACCGGCCGCCGCCTCACCGACGACGAGAAAACGTTCTCGGGCCTGGCCGTGCTGGGCTTCGACTGGGCCTCGCTCTCGTACTTGGGACTACTCGTTGTCCCGGATATCCTGCTCCTGTAAACGTTCCCGCTGACGGGTCTCCTCTTAGGAACGAACCTGGTCCTCTCGGTCGTGGACGGTCCATCCTCGGCCACGATCTCCTGCTCCTGGGCCCTCGCGGGACTCGGCGAAGTCGTCCTATAGTTCACCCTGGATACGTACTTGTACCTCCCAGTCGTCTCTCTGTTGCTGTCCACCGACGACTGCAACTGCTGTTGCTGCTGCGCCTGGTTCTGGCTTTTGTAGCTCGACCCTCTCTGCCTGGTGTTAGCCACCGGCGTCACCGAGGCCTCGGTCGTCGAGACGGTAGCTAATCTGCTCTTGTACTCCATTCGACTCTTGTAATCCTTGATGCTGAACCGCGGCCTGGTGGTGTTCCCGTATCTCATGCCCGGTCTGATCTTGTGCGTTCTAGACGGGGTGGCTGGCGCGGAGGACTGAGTCGTGGACGGAACAGTGGTGGTGGTCGTCATGGGAGCAGCGGTGGGCGCGTAGCTGCTCGAACTGCTGCCGACGCTCGTGCTCGTGGACACCGCCGTTGATTTATCGAAGTAATTGCCGTCCGTCTTGGCGAACAGGTCCTCCAGCGGTATGTTGGTAACTGCGGCGGCGTCTTGCGCGTTGTAGTTCTCGTTGTTCGGCGCGTCCTCGATCTTGGTCCTGGTGACGTCTGTCAGGTAGTCGAGAGGAACGGTTTCCGTGACGGTCTCGCGTTGCTCGTCCACGGAGCCGTAGTTCTGGAACGGGTGGTCGTAATGTTGACCGATTGCCTGGCTGGTGAATTGGTTGGCCGGTTGGCTGGTTACGTATTGACTGACAGGTTGGCTGGTAGCGAACGGGTCGCTCGGCTGGCTGCTCGTGGCGTACTGCTGGTTGTAGTCGTTGTAGCCGGGGAGCGACTCTGCGGAGGGTTTGTAGGTGTTCAAGCCGGTGTGCACGATCTCGGTGACGATCTCCGCCTCGAATGGCTCGCCAGGGTTCACCCGGTTCCTGTGACCCGGACGCTTGCGGATGTTCGCCTTCTTCTCAGTGACCGACTCCTCGTAGGTCGACTGGGTCGGCTTGACGCGACGGCGGCGGGATGCGTCCAGCTGTTGCTGCACCGTGTCCTCCGGCTTGTCGTACTTGAAAAACTCGTCGGCGACCGTAATTGGTTCTGGAGTTGTGGTGGTGGGCCGTCGCCGGCGCAACGGGGCGCCTGGCCTCCGAGTCCGCGGCTTCTGAGTGGTCGCCGTTGGCACCGTCCCCAGTTCCGGCGGCGGCGGCGTGGTCTGCAACGGCACTTCCTCGATCCGCAACGTCACCGGCACCACAGTCTCGGGAAGTTGGACCGGCGCCTCCGTCGCTGCCGGCTCGTACGACACCGTTGTCGTCGCCGGCTTTCTTCGTCTATATTGATCGCGGGACAACTTGTGCGCCGGCCTCTGACCACGCGAGTCGGACTGACCCTCCCGGTATCCTTCCGGCTGATTCTTTGATTGCTGGTACCTCTGACCCTCGCCGATCGGGCTCTCCGAGATCACGTAGTCCGGTTGCGCCACCTGCGGAACCAGACGGAAGATTTCTGATTTTTTTTTGCCGATTTGACATTTCGCCGGCTTTTAATCATTTTTTGTTTAACTTTTAACGGTCACTTTTAGCGTTCATCTGACTGGAAATTTTCATGAAAAAATAATTATAAACAAAATACTTTACGTAAAATTTTTCATGAACACCTTGCGCGTATCTGTTTCCTGTATATGGAGACTTTACCGTGGATCCTAACATGATGAAGCTTCAGCGAACAATTCAATGTTTGAATATTGGAAATTACGTATACGCTACATGGGGGACATCAGAATTTTAGAAAGGCTTAGGTGGGGCATGGCACAAAAAAAAGGTTGGGAAATACTGTAGCAGATCATCGCCGGAAAATCGATTTCCGGAACCCTTTACCAGTAACACCCGATCGACTGAAATCTCTGAAAGCGATAATTCGAGCGGCTTTTCACTCGGCGAACAAAGAGAAGGGTACCTGCGATTGTTGGATCTTTGGCAGATCGCCAAGGTGGGTGTACTCGGTGATCGCTGGGGCGTTGTCGGTGGTGACCTTCGGGATCTCGTAGTCCGGCAGCTGTAGGTTGTAGGTCGACTGCTGTTCGTTCACCTTGGCCAGCAGGTTCGACTGATTCCTCGCGGACTCGACCGCTAGCCTGGCCTCCTCGTCCTCTTTCTGTTGCTGCAACAACTCCCGTAGCTCCTGCTGCCTCTTCTTTAGCTCCTCTTGCTGCTGCTGCTCGATCTCCAGCTGCTGTTGCCGCTCCTGCTCCGCGAGCCTCTGCCTGTCCCTCTGCAACAGCTGTTGCTGGAGCAGGTATTGTTGCTCGTTGAAGTGCTTCAGCGAAATACTCTCGGGCGTCTCGTACTCCGGCTGGGGGGTTTCCGGTCTGATGTCGATCGGCTGAACCGAGGTATGGTAGCGAGGCGGCGTGGCCTGGGCGCCGACGAAGAACACCTTCGGCACCTGGGGCAACTGATTCGAGCCGATCACCTCCTCGTGGAACTTGGACGGCGGGTTCACTCGGGGCAGCACCTCGTTGATGTCCGACGGGTACTTGTTCTTTGGCGCCGGCCAGGACGCCGGCGGCGGCGTCAGGTCCTGATGCTCGGACACGTAATAAGTGTTGGCCATCCCCGATGTCGGCAGCGCCTCGCGGGGCCCGTTCTCCGCCTGCTGGATCGTGCTGTGACCCGGCCGCTGGTAATCCTGTTCACCGCTCTGATACTTGTTCGACTCCTGCGTTCTGGGGGTGGTGGGCGCGGGGGTGGACGAGGCGTACACGTCCGGCGGCAGTAGAGTCTCGTACGGCAACGACGGCCTGAAGTTGTACCCGTTGTACTCGTTCGGCGGAGTGATGTAGCTGATCTCGTGGCTCTCGTGCACCAGGAACGCGGGGTCCCTCTCGTAGGACGTCTTGTACGGTTGGGGCGGATGGTTCACCTGGCTGAAGAAGTTCCCGGTGCTGGCGGGACTGATGATGTGCTCGTTGTGAACTTGCCCTGGGTATTTGTCGTAGTTCCCTCTGTGGTCGTGCTCGCTCAGGCGCTTGTCCTTCCCGAAGTCGTTGGCCGCCGCCGCACCGGGCGGTTGGAAGTAGAGTTTCATGTTGTTCGGAACCTTCTGCGACTCGAACGGCTTCGACTGCTGGTACCGGGGCGGCTGGAGGAGCGGCGGAATGTAGGGCACCTCCGCGAAGTGTCTGTTCTTCGTGGGTGTGGAGGAAGGCGAGTTCGTCGTGGAGGTGTAGCCCTTGATGAAGTAAGTGGCCGCTTTGATCGGGTCTGGCTGTTGGTAAGGCGCGTTGAACTGCGGCTGTCTCTGGTACGCCGAGTTGTCCCGCAGGATCGGCTTCCTGTGGGGGTCCAGGTCGAACCTGTACGCGTCCTTCGGCGGCGGGATCAGGAAGGTGTACTCCCTTGTCTCCGATCCCAGATGCTTGTTCAAGTGATTGTGGGTCGGCGGCTCGCCGCGGGGTTTCGTCCCAGCGTGACCGAAAACCGTGAAGCTACCTAAAATGCTGGGCGGACTGTAGTCGTGCTGGCCCGGCGGCTTGTTCTTCCGCTGCGGCTTCAGCTTCTCCGACGCTGTCATGTGCTCCTGCAGCTTGCCCAGGACCGGATGCAACGGACCGTTCCGTTCCAAGCTGCTCGCCGGCGAGACGTTCGTGCCGATCGTCTCCTCGTAGCCGTTCGTCAGCGGCCTCCACCCGTTTGCGATCATCGACGACCGCGTCGGTGGCTGGAAAAAAAACGATTTTCCGCAGACTTGTACCGTGGTGAGATGACAAGATCAGCCCCGGGGACGGCACAGGGGCAAAGGGGATTTATCGTTAACTATGCTGCATTAGTGTGTCTGTATGTGACCGCTTGAACTAATAGAACGCTCTAAAAAACCGACTAATACGCCAAGCATTCCCGTCACCGCATTTCTGCCAGGGATCTTTTTGTCATCTCACTGCGGAGCAGGACTCGCGGGAATAGCCACACGGCGTAATTCGAGCCGCTTGTTTAACAAATTATTATATAATTAACTCCGTAATATAAGAAACAGGGAACATCAATGAAACAGTCATATTGTCGTGAAATAAAATTGCTCTAAATTATTATAAGAATCCCATTGAAATTATTCTGAATTAAATATAGGAATTTAATTAAATTGATTTTAAACCTGAATTTTCCGTAAAGCATTAACGAAGCGGCAGTGAAATACCGAAATGTCTATTCAATTGTTTCCTATAAAAAGGGTAAGTTATCGTCGATATATTTGTTGAATAAATATTTTAAGTTTCTGTGTCAATAGATTAATTTCGCGAACGATATACCATTGTAAGCGAATTGTTTATCGAGAATGAAGTGTTTTGTCGCTACCGGAAATCTCGTAACAAGAGCTCCGACTAACGGGGCCATTCTCCGGTAACACGACGCCATTTTACACCCGAACACCGGGCTATAGTTAACCGGCTTCTACACACATACATCGATGCTCCGGGGGAAGTTGGTACAGCAGAGTAATTTTGTTAGATTGCAACTTTACTTACCGGTTTATTATCGGAACGGTCGATCGATACGGTGATCGCGCCGATGCAGGTAAAAAGCCCCATCGCAAGGACACCTGAGGCATTCGCAACACAACACGTAACAGGTAAGAGAACATTTATTGGCACAGCTAATTGGAGGTGGCCCGTGGACCACCAATGCAAATCGTACTTACAATTCAGTGTAAGTGTCGGCCGCATTGCGACAGACCATGGGACTATTCGCGCAACTTGTGGTGTCTGCAACAGAAAACGTGGTCGATCGTCAAGGAAAATCTGTTGAGGACGTCGCGACGAAGTAGTCGCGTAGTGTTTTTCAGCCAGACCGCGATCAATTATGCTTCGATTATAGCGATTCGATTTGTCAACATGTTGCGTGCGTCGGATTGCGCAACCATGAACGAGCATCGGCGTTTCAGAGTTATCCCCCTTGGCCGAGAAATCTAATTCGGTCACGCAGGGAGCAGAAAAACGGGGATCCAGAGAAAGCGACGCACCGCGCCGCGCCGCCATTTCCGGTGCGATTTTGTCATTTCTGAATCACGGTAACGGTGAAACTTGGGAAAAGACGGAAACAATTTCTCTTTTTTACGATTCCTTCCCGGGCAAATTGCACTGTCAGCCTCGTCGGCCTCTCGTCGACTTTCTGATCGCGAGAAACTCACGAATCTGGCCCGTAAAATCGACGTTTATCAGCCGAGAAATCTGCTCCGTGATCGACGATCCTCGAATTGGATCGCTCGTCAAGCATTTTCACGATCCACGGTTGCTCTACGACTCTACGAAACAATGTATAAGCGACCGGGGCCAGTCGATCCGAATCGTACGCTATACAGAGTGTCCGGGAAATATTATATGTCCTTGAAACAGGTGATTCTCAAGATCATTCGAAGAAACTTTTCCCTTTGCGATGTTTGTCTCCGCAGCTCCGTTAAGGAGTTATTAACGAAAAACACACCGGCCAATCAGAGCGCGACCAGAGTTGAGTGCGGTGTTGCGGTTGGCCGAGCCGGAATCCGTCCACAGTAGCCGCGCCCTGATTGGTCCGTAATTTTCGTGAATAATTCCTGAACGAAACCGCGAAGAACATTTTCGCAAAGGAAAAAGTTGCTTGAAACGACCTCGTGAATCACCTGTTTCAACGTTTTTCAGACACCCTGTATATGCAAGTTTTAAATGAAATAAGAAATCGAGTAACGGTAAATATACATTTATATAATAATATTCTAAAGATCGTCTTATGTCGAGGTCCACGATTACTCTAGAAGAATCACAATCGAATTTCGTGAATCGATTCTACCAGATTTTGGCATCTTTCTCGACACGATACCTTGACGTCTGCTTCCTATAAGCCTCGGGGGAGTCGAAAGTTTTAGCATCGAGTTCTGCAACGTTCGAAACGGCAGTTTCCAATTTTTCTGGCTTGCAAACCCCTTTCGAAAGTTTCCCTTTTCCTACGCCACTTGGGGTAAACTGTGATACCGCTATTATCAAAATTTTCAAGTGTACTTGCGCGTGCGGTGCTCGACTCGTAGAAAGTTCGATTGAAGGCGATCGAAAATAAAGCGGTTGGTTCTGTATCGAGTGTAATATTATTTAACTTATTCCAGCCTTATTTTTTGATCAAAGGTATCTTTGGATTTATTATTTTTATATTTATTGTTATTACTTTAATATGTCCATATAATTTAAGAAACAGAAGCTATATGAATATATTTTTGCTTGTATAATAATTTCAATCGATTGATAAATGAAACCTTAAAATCTATCAATCTCAAAGATATCAATGGATTGATTATTTTTATATTTATTATTATTACTTTAATATGTCCATATAATTTAAGCAACAGGAGCTACATGAAAATATTTTTGCTTGTATAATAATTTCAATCGATCGATAAATAAAATTCTTAATACTTTTAATCTACCGTGTCTACTTAATTTGAATTTACTATGAAAATTTCATTTACGCGTCTCTGTCATAAATGTACAAGGTGTATAAAAATTATATGTCACGAATACCGTGGAGGGATTCTAGTATATCTCTGGATCGGTGGAGATCTGTTAAAAAAATTGAACCGCAAAATTGACCTTGACCCTTTCTTTTAAGGTTAAAAAATTTTTTATCGTATTCATCGCAAGGAACAAAAGTCTCAAGGGATCAATGGACCTCAAGTGAACCGTTCTCTTTAAAAACGACTTTGCAGTTTCGTGAAGTAATTTCTTCCGTATGTCTACAAAGTTTCCCAAAATGGTATAAACGTGTAGGGAATGATTCTACATGAGAAAATAAATTGAAAATACAGAATACATTTTTTTCGTTTCACGCCTCGTTTTCGAGAAAATTGACTTTAAAAATTCATCAAGTTCGCGTGCCTAACGTTTGGAACAAGTAGAATTAGTAGGTCATGAACAGACGCGTCAAACGATTGCCATTCAAGAGCACGCGTGTTCGCTGAATTTTCAAACATTAACTTCTCGAAACCGAGGCGTCAAATGAAAATCATTTATTCTCATATTTTCAACGAACTTTTCACTAACATATTATCAATTTATTTTCTCGTGTAGAATCACTCCCTCCACGTTTATGCCATTTTGGGACACCCTATAGACATATGAAAGAAATTAGTTTATGGAACGTCAAAGTTGTTCTTTAAGAGAACGGTTGACTCGAAACTTATTGTTCCTGTGAGACTTTTACGATACGATAAAAAATTTTTTAACCTTAAAAGAAAGGGTCTCCACCGATCCAGAGGTATAGAATCCCTCCACGGTATTCGTGACATATAATTTTTATACACCCTGTACAATATTCACAGTCTACTTACGACGAACGTCGGCCGCGAATACGTGATACATAGATGGATAAGAACATCTCAACTTAATGGTGGAAAATTACTCCTTTTCTGCGAGTTAGCTTTAGCCGCTTTACTTCAATATTTGCCTTCGATTCGTCTGATTGAAAACGATAACTCTCGGAACTAATGCTTTCATTAGACCGCGGGAACTCATAGCAGAGTATATTATCCCTCTCCAATTCCAGCAAGCGTGTAGCATGACCTGCACAGAGTGTAAATCAGCTTTCGGGAATGGACAACGGAACATCCTCGCGTTTCTTTCGAAATTGGTTGTCGCGTTGCGTCTGAATAATAAATAAACTGGATTTTTTTCCAATTAAAAACTCTTTTCCACGGAAATTATGCGATGCTTAAAAACAACCACTCGAACTCCGTGTAAATAGCTACCGGCGATGACAAGGATGATTTTTAATTGATCGAAACATTCCAGTGCCTGTCAATCTCATTGACAACGGTAACGCTACGGACGCTGCTGCACGACCAATAAAAATCCAGAAAAGGTAGCGGAGCACGCGTGACGTTGACAAGGGAGGATCTTTGACGGTATTTTTAACGCATCCGCGTGAACAAGTGGTTTGTGTCCCGGGGATAAATATAGAAATGTCAGTGGATACCGGAGATGGAAATAGATCCTTCTCTCGCGCAGTAATATTTGATGGACTGTTTTTTTTATTAATCGACGAATGGGACGTGGCACGATCCACTTTTTCCTCTAAGTGACACTGAAAAATGGATCATCTATTTCTGCCTGGGTGGGAACGTATTTAGCACGCTGGCCCGGAAATGTTCCGCCATCGCTGGGACTGCGGATCTACGTGAAATTTTATGTATTTTCACAGTTCGCGGAAGTATTCGATTCGAAAATTCGTGAAAATAATTGAACATTTTTCTATTCAGACAGATAATGTACAAAACTTGAAAATCCAATTTGCACTTTATTCGTTCCCCTCGAGGTTACAATTCTTTAACCCTCACACGCTCCACAAGAATGGTTGCACAGAAGAGACTGGGATAATAATTCACCCGTTTTTCTTCCACACGTTAAACCAACAAATTGTGTTTCATTTATAACGTCACATTTTTAAAAAAATATATCTTGCAACATAGACGCGAAAGGGTCAATGATTCTGCAGTATGTGAAAATGGGTGAATTCTCAACCTGAGGGACGTATGAGGGTTAAACAACTCTCCTCTTTCCCCTTTATAAAATATTTTATTTGCTTTATATACTCTTTAAGAAATATTTTATAAGAAATATTAAATAAATATTATGAATATTAAATAAATATTATACAAATCTTATATAAATATTTATCATTGTTCCAAACTTGATCAGCTGACCGAAGAAACCACCGGAAACAAGTTCAGAACATTGTCGTAGTTGCAATTAAGCGTGTTGGGTTTAGAAACGGGACAAAATATTAAATATTCCGTTTTGTCGATCGTAAATAATGTATAATGAAGCAATTAATGATTTCGGCGTTACAGGTTCGATCCAATATTACTAACTAGCAATTTTGCAATTTAAATTATTCTCAACGTTTCAGATATAGACCATTATCAAGAGAAATTTGCGTCTGCAAAGTATCGTATAATGTAATGTATGTTTAACAACATTGGGTAATAACAATAAAACTTTAACGTACTTGTTATGTTTAAAAAATGTGAAGAAAGTTTTTTTTTAAGTTTGATAATGATCCATATCTGGATCGAAACGTTGAGAATAATTTAAATTGCAAAATTGCTAGTTAGTAATTGGATCGAACCTGTAGCGCCGAAATCATTAATTGATTCATTAAAAATCGTAAAATATTCGAATGTTCGCGAATAGTTCGTGCTGGCTCCTCGTTTGGCAGGTCGATGGCTTCCAAAATCGAATCTCCGTGTGCAAATAAATTTTCGAAAGCACAGCTTCAGATAATTTCGACGGGATGAACAGGACTCCACGACTTCCTCGAACAATGCGCGTTCGATTTTCTGTTTCCAGTCGAGTTCTCGAAAGAGTAGCACTCAAAGAACGGCTAAAATAGTGCGTCGCGACGACGCTACGTATTTAATCAATATTTGCGAGTTGTTGCTTCGTCTTTCTTTTTTTCAGCAGCACCAGCAGCAGCAGCAAATCAAACAGTGCAACATTCGAAGCGAACCTGCGCCAGGTGGTGTTGCGCGTGCCCGGTGATCATGGGATTCCCAGGTGCTGCCCCCTGCCCGGTCAAAATCGCCGGCGAATCAGAAAATCAATAGAGCAGGTGCATTTAAATTTCACGCAGATTCGCAGTTGAATTAATTACAAGCACTACTCTGCCTCCGGGGGACGGCGCGGCCTCTGAACGTTTTCGAACGGTTTCCCCGGCGATCATGTAATTGCGCGGAAAATTTGAATTTCGCAAGTTCCACGGGCCACGTACAATGCGACCAGGATTCGAAAAGCGCAGAAAAATGGCCCTCGGTGACCAGCGGCACCGTTGTTCCGCGGGGGGCCATTTTTACCGCGCTTTTTTCGCCACGGTCCTCGCTTTTCCGACACGTTGAATAATTAAATTGTACATTACCTGGACAATTTATTTATTTAATGAAGACTGTCGAATATTAACCCATGGTTGAGGGAATTTTAACAAATATAAACGCGATAGCAATTTTAATTAATGCTCAGGATTCGAAAGTAAATTTTATGCCGAAGAAGAGATACATTTTATGCGAAAAAACGTACAGCAAATTTTCACTTCCACGTGTTTCAGGGGTCGAACGGGTTCATTGTGAGGAAGGAAAAATTTAAGTAAAAATTACGAGACGTAATTAGACTAAAAATACAAAAAGCAGCGCAACGCTGCGTTATGAGAAAATGGAAGTTTAAATAAAAATTGTGCCAAGTAATTCCAGCAAAAATACATGTAAACAGAAAGTGGTAAGCACGGCTGCTTCGCGGCAAGTCGGAGCGACACATAGCAACATCGGGATTCGAGAAGATTGCGACGTTTGAATTGCGGGGGCTTCCTCGTCCGGCTTATTCCTCGGACCTTGCTACTCCAGATTACCATCTGTTTAGAAGTCCGAACAACTTTCTCAAAGAAAAGCGACTGGTTAACCAGGAAAGTGTGGAAAATGCGTTCGGAGAGTTAATTGGACGATGGTACCGAGAGTTCCCGGCGAGAAGGATTAAAAATCCTCGGGCCTGTGAAAATCTGAATATCTGAATGCATAAACAAATCATCAACGACAAAAAAAAACATTCAAAGACGTTTACAACCAACACAGTTGGTAAGGATTTTTAGAATCGCCTTAAAAAATATTTGAAAAATATTTGAGAAGTTAATTCAATCTGAATTACTTTGAGAAAAGTCGCCGGGAAGATTGGACATTTTTACAGGTGGGTTGGAATTAATTCGCATGGAACACCCTTTCCGACTTCGTCCTCTCGGGGCCGTTTTTTAAAAATAAATTTCCCCTTTTGCAGTTCTTCGTTCTTACATGTATAATAATACCTTACGGTCGAAAATTTTGTTCAAAGAATTCTCTGCAAGAGACAGCAAGTCTTCCTTTTGCACACGGTCGTACTATAAATCGCAAGCGACTATAGGTCGGTGGGTTGACTAGCAATCAGGCAAATTAGCTGCGTCGAATACCAGAAAAATGAACTTCTCTTTTCCGAGGATACTTTCTTCCTTCCTTGAATGCATTTTAATTACTTCCTTCCTCTTTCTGAAACCGAGCAACAGTCTCGGCCGTCACGAGCAGGTTGCCTACGAAAATAAAACTGAAAAGAAGACATCTTGAAACGCAACAATCTATTGTTGCACGGAATTATACGGCACCGGTTCTTGTGCGGTTTGCTCGGTAATTCCCATGATTCGGGATAAAACAGAAGTCGCCGCTTTACTGTGCGCGTGATTAATAGACGGCCGGGGACAAATTAAAGAGGAGCGTGGTACCTATATGCCATAGACTCCATGGGATGGTGGATAAACAGCGGCCGAAGACAAAGGCATGGTAAATACACGGTGGGGGGACTCGAAAGAAACAGCGGTTAATAGACCCGGTCGTCGACGCAACCGGCCCAACACATTCAACGGATACCTAACCGTGGCGAAGGACCCCCGTTAAAGGACTCTGAACACCTCTCACTAAGATTGTTGCCCGGATATTGGCTCGCCAACTAGTTTTCAGCCAATTCAACGGATAATAATTACGTTCTTGCGCTCTGTGCCCACGCAAAAACCGCCGATTGCGCTCCGCAACCCATATTTAGAACGTACATTTTGAATTGGCGTTTCTTGCATCTGTTCCTTCCAGAACCTGTCAAGTTTTTCTCAGAAAATACATTTTGGGAAAAGTGCTTCCCAGTTTTCAGCGATGGACACGACTAGACATTACTGGACACAACTAAACAGAACTGGACAGGACTGGACGGGACTGGAGACGACACGATTAGACAGGACTGGACACGACTACCGACTCCTCGTATATGTCCTCCGCGCTCGTCGCCCTTAGTTTACGTTTTTTCGTGCGTTCTAGGAAAGTTTCGATACGCGACGCTCGTCGTTGTTTGTTTACGTTTTTTTCCGGCGCGCGCCGCTACTCGCTCGTTGTGGTCCGATCTTACTCGAGCCTGTATCGCCTGCGCGTGACACCCTTCACTTATATCAAGGATATGTAATACAACTGACGTGGACATACAATATATGTTTTTTAAATGTATTAAAATGAATATTTTAAATATTCACTATGCTTGCAAATGTCAATGATAAATTTCTTGAAATATTTTTTACCTTTTCTAAATTTTCGCGAAAAAAGGTACTCGATTTCGAATAATGTAGTATAGCGACAAAAAGGTGTATCTTATGTATTTTCCAGTGAACTGTTTAATGTTTGAAAATTGGTTTTTTTCCACAATGTTACAAGCGAATTCGTAATGTAGCAACAAAAATTAGGTGTATTCTCTGTATTCTCCAATGAACTATTTAATATTTAAAAATAGGTTTTTTTCCACATGGTTACAGATGAGTTCGAAATATGTATTCTTACTCGAAAAGCGAGGAATTTTTCGTGCAGCGTTGTTTGAAAGGATAAAGAATCGATTGGTTCTCCGAGGAAAGTCTATCTACCGAACTGCGCGAACCGCCTTTATGACTTGTTTCACCGAGATGACGTTGTGAAATTGAAACGCTTTAGGAGATCACTTTTTTTCTATATGTTGCTTTCGATAAAATGTTTTGAAAGAGTTCCATGCCAGCGTGGGAACTATCGAAGTTGAGATAGTTTCATGAAAAATTCTATCTGAAACACGTCACCAGGATTGCGAAACCGGCGGCTCTTTAATAATTAAGAAAATAGATTCTTATTAGCTGATCCTGTTACCGTTGAGACACGGCTTGATCTTTTTACGGGGTGAAATACGAACGTGTTCTGTATCCTTACGAGAGCGCAGAATGTTTCGAATTTATGGATCGAGATGGAGATTTTCCTATTTCTTTGAGCTACGTGCAAACGCAATTTCGTTTTCAGTGTTTTTACACAGTTATGGGAGAGCTTTCTTATTTGAAGAATACTCTTGGTGTACCATTCTATTTCTGCGTTAAATCAATTTTCTTGTCACAGAAACTGTTCGAACGAATTCATATATTAACATATATCGTTCAAAACATGTGGTAGTAAATATTACACAATTTAAAGGAAAGCGAATATATTCTTTAGTTTATGAAATGTTAAACAATTATTTTGATCATTTTTAGTGCTAACCGGTGAATAGAAGATCAGAACTTTCAAAATCTCCTCTCTCCAAAAATTTTCTCATCCGATGCTCTGATTATGAAACAATTTTAAGCCCCGGAGCACGTCCAAAAAAGAAACGTATTTATAAAAATATTTTTTTAATAGAATTATTAATTTCTACATTATAATCCTAAACGAAAATATTACTGGTTGGTTCACAATTGAAATCGCTGTTGCCGTTAAGAAGCCATGGGCTTTTAGCAATCACGAGATTCGTTAATTCGATTTTGCAGTAAATAATTGATCGATGCTGGACAAAAAAGTGGTCGAGTTTATTATTTATTTTCATTTCGGTTCTCTTCATCGGCGATGTATCGCCCGCGAGAGATCGACGCGCGAGGCGGTTATTGGGAAAAACTGGGGACCGGTGCGGCAATCGGTAAACCGGAAGCGATGTCTGTCGTATCTCGATCTCGAAGAAGTCGCGTGTGCTCGTAGCGGTTCTGTAATAAACGGATAACAACCGGCGGGAGACAGGATATATGTAGCTTTAATTATCATCTCGTGAATATAATCTCTGCTAACTTTCTATGACTATGCGGCGGGGAGCGCGGCGGTGTCCGCGGATTAACTAACCTTTCAAATGCTTTCGTGCCTTCGAAATAAAGATGGAGGCGCCTCGATAAGAAAAGACCGCGAGCGTAATTTACGCGCGGACCGATAACGAGTCGTTTATTTTTTTCCTCTTTGTCCGCTTCTTCATCTTCCCGCTTCGTCTTCTTTTTTCTTCCTTCTTCTTCTTCTTCTTTTGTTTGCCTTTTATTTTTACCAGAACCAGAGACCCCCGGTGAGGAAAATATATCGCGACCGGTCAAGAACTTTTAACGGGATAATTAATCAGAAAGAAGCCCGACGTTAAGTGTTTATTACCACTTCGCCGGCCAATTAATGGCGGATACGGCTGCCGCTCGAGCGGAAAAGTGGAAGCAGGAATTTATAATGACGGGCCGCTTCTTGCCCGTTCTTTTTCTCTTCGTTTCGTCGATTCGAGAACGTCCACCGGTATATCGATGAGACGAGAAACGGTGATACCGAGTGTTCAGAGGAGTCGGAGAAAAAGCCTGGACAGGAACCAGACAGAACGTTACAAGTGACTTAACAGCGCAGAACGATTTTTCGTATTCTGATTATAGTCGACTGCGGAAATTTATAACGTATAATTGGAAGATTATGAAATGCGAGGCCTTTACACAGTGGCGGAACTACGGTACCGCAAGACCCGTAGTCGGAGGGGGTCGAAAATTTTTGTCGAATTCCCGAATTTGAATTAAAAGTACACTGACAATAAAAAATGTTTCTTCCGTTTATTAAATTTTTACAGAATTCGCCTTCTGTATTAAAAGTATTAATAATCTCAATCCTATAAAAATATCGATAGAGAAAGAATTGTTACGAAAATCACGAATAAAAATTAACATTTTTTATTATTTTTCTTTTTTTTTCTAAGTTCATTTAAAAAGTTTTCTTTCCTGGTGTAATGTAGGTTGTTTTTTATGTAATCTAACAGTTTTCTTTCCTGATACAATATATGTTGTTTTTTTTATGTAATATGAGTTTTCTTTCTTTATACATATAATATAAATTATTTTTTTCTGGGGGCCCCAAATTTATATTTTACAAATTGGTAGTTCCGCCACTGGTTCTTTACTTTGTTTTAGCTTCATCTCACGGCTGCTCGCTGTATTATTATAATTGGAAAACGTAGTAATTAAATTCAATATTATAATGAAGTGATAATAATAATAACATTTTTTTTACTGTTGTGTGAATGCACCGAAGAAAATTAGCTTCTAAACATTTTTCAGATCCGAGAAGTAGAGTTTCACTTCAAGAGAATTTTATTCTCCTCGTATACAATTGACACGGATCTGCAAAATGTATTTTTAAAATTTTCGATAAACAGACCACGCAAAAAAAAGTTGTAGACAACAACAATTATTAGTTCGTTTTTAATTCTGACTAGTTGGATTTTTTCTAAAAATTGCGAACTTCCCTAAAAAATCCAAATGCTCGGAAAAAAGTTATCTTGCTTTTGACTGTGTCCGAACATTACGTTCCACAGTCGATCAACACGGAAAATACAAATGCGTTGAACTCTTTTTCTTTTTTCCGAACAACATTACAGTTTGTAAAAACGTTATTTTATCTCCTGCATACATTTATCCATGTGAAAGTTTCTGCGACGAAGGTCAAACTAAAGCGTTAACGCGCTGATTGCCGCCTTACTCATACACACGGTGATGCAATTATTCCGCGTAGATTTGAAAACGAGATTTCTCGCGGGCGTACATCGAGTGTGCCTAATTCGGTGATAAATCGAAAATCACGCGGAGCCGAATGTGTGTCGTTCTAGAGAATTTCGAAATTTCATTTCCGTAAACTTTTGCACATTTCCCTAAGAGTGATCGGTACATTGAATCTTATCCATTAAAAAAATACCCATTAAAACGCGGATATCCTTGAAAGTGAAAAATGAGAAATGTGTACATGCATTGTAAATGAAAGTCGACTACAACAATTAAGAATAAATTGGAAAGTTAAGAACAATGTAGAGTCGGTCTCGGTCGGAAAGCTTTCATCAAACAGTCGCGATAAGAAGCCGAGAGATAGAGATTTAGAAATTTATTTGCACGGCTGGGCAAATAAAAGTTCGAAATCAATTTACGTTCGCAAAAAAAAAAAACGTATTTAATCGATCACGTTTTACTTTCTCAGATGATCGCGTGCAGATACATAATTGGTTGATGCACGGGTTCCACGATGGCGAAAAAATGATCAGCTCTCGGCAGGAGTACACGAATTACACTGTCCAACAGTCAAAAAACGTTTCGATTCTCACTGTGCGATTCTTACAGAGTTTCTCCTAGACGCACAGTTTTTGAGAAATTTGATTTCGAAAAAAAAATATATTTTTCAACTTTAAATAAATATGATGAGGTTATTATAAAAGATATTGAATTGTTCTTTGCGGCAACAGATTCCGTAGACTTTTCCGAATACAGTGATATCCAATATTAATACATTATGTATGTTTAAACGTGTGTTTTACACACTGCTGCAAAGAACAATTCAATATCTTTTATAATAACCTCACCATATTTCTTCAATGTTGAAAAATATGTTTTTTTTCATTTCTCAAAAACTGTGCGTCTAGGAAAAAAATTAAGGGCAGATTCGGATTCTGCGCAAGAAACTCTATAAGAATCGCATAGTTAGAATCGAAACGTCAAAAAAAAGTTGCAATTTGTTGGACAGTGTTATCGATCGCTGTTACCGAATTGAATAAATATCACTGCCGCCCACGCGAGGCCAGGATATTTACGTAAACGTGAGCCGCGTAACCTCCCGTTTTGTTACATAATGTGCGTTAGAGTCCCGACGTTTGCCCGCGATCGTGTTGTCGGTGCGTAATGTCGTGACATCAGTCATTTATCTGGACCATTAGCAACGGTAATTAGTCGAGGAAAATTCATAACCAGAAAGTGCATATCGGACGTGCCTACTCTCGGGGCGAGACAACGTCCACGAGTTTCCGAGCCAGGATGTCGTTTACGGCGGCCGCGGTCGACTCGCTGCAAAATTTTGCATAGAACCCGATGTCACCGCGGCAAGCAGTTTACCCACGGTGCTTTCACTTTTCCGTAATAGCCGACCCCGGTTTATATTATTTCGCGACGAGATCGGTTCTATGTGTATCACGCATCACGGGTGAAAGTATCTAATTTCGGAAGAAAAAATACGAGCAGCGTCCCGTTCCCGTTCGAAACGGAAACTCCGTCGGCTGTTGCACGCCCTCCCCCTCTTAACCTTACAACAATCCATCACAGAGTGCGGAATCAACCAGTTAAGTACGGAATTTTGTTTTAAAAATCTCCCACAGAGTGCGGAAATAAAATCAAGCAACAGCCTATTATAAATTTTACCGAAAACGAGGGAGGATTACAGTTTTATTTGATAAAAAATTAACAATTCATTGTTGAAAAGGTTAGAAACAAATATACCGCCAAATAATATTCTTGTTATGTTTTATTGGAATTTCGAGTTTTCATCGTTAATGGCAATTTTATATTTTGCACGACGAGTATACACGTTAAACGCGCTTAACTGGTTAAAATCAAGCAAGGACGAGTACACGCGGGGCAAATGTTATACATTTTACAAAGAACGAGGATCTATTACAATTTTATTTGATAAAAAAGTTAACGATTCATTCTTGAAAAGGTAACCGAAAAGAACCGCAATAGCAGTTTAAGAAAAATTCATGTGTTTTGGAGAATGTGCAACGAAGATTTCATGACCGAATTTAATCGTTAATAACATCGGAAGTATAGCGAATAATTTTACTGTTATCAATGTCCTTCTTTTATTCACAGTATTTTTGTTAATAATAGCGCGGATCGCGCGAGTACAAAAATGGCAGAAATATCTTGAATAATCGATTCGATCAGTCAAACTAGAGCAGCGTAGTGCGGATGTGTAGCCTTATACTTGAGTAATGTTTATGTTACTTTCGAAAACGTAATGACTTCAGTGGCCACGAGCGTAGGAACAACCTTCTGATAGCTCATGCTGTGTGCTCGCTCGAGAGTTTTGCTCCCGAGAGTCGGAATCGTTAACGAGTATAGAGTCTCGAAAGTAGCGCTGCAATAACTATCGCTTCTACTTTCGAGACCGGCCGAAATTATTGCCCGCACCTGATCGGATTATATCTGTTGCGCAGAAAAATTTTATACCAGATTAACGCTAAACCCACCACCGGTCCAACGACCGGTTTTGTGATTTTGGTCTTACAATTATTGAAATTACGAAATTACTTACGTGGAAATTAGCTGAAACATTTTAATCGATTTTAGTGCTCGGTCGGTTTAATGTTGAAGCTTTTAATTTTTGAATCTTTGAATATTTGGAGCTTTTAATTTTTGAATCTTTAAATATTTGAATATTTGAATTTTTTAATTTTGGAATTTTTGAATCATTGAATATTTGAATCTTTGAAGCTTTTAATTTTTGAATCTTTGAATATTTGAATACTTGGAGCTTTTAATTTTTGAATCTTTGAATATTTGAATCTTTAGAGCTTTTAATTTTGGAATATTTGACTATTTGGAGCTTTTAATTTTTAAATCTTTGAATATTTGAAGCTTTTAATTTTTTAATCTTTGGTTACTTAACACTAAACCTACTACTGCCGGTCAAACGACCGGTTTCATATTTTTCATTTGACAATTATTCAAATTATACAGTTACTTATGTGGAAATTGATTCGACAAACTTTTTTATCCAAGTATATATTGAAATAAAAATTGCACAAAATCTAAATAAATATATCCTTGTCATTTTCATAAGCTGAAACATTTTACTCGCTTTCAGTGCTCGATAAGTTCAGAGTTAAGAAGCGTGTGGAATGCTTACGGTGGAATTGCTATACATATAAAAACACGAAAAGCGCATCAAAAATGTTGTTTTTTCGTTCAATACGAATTCGCTGGACGGTGACGTTCGAAGGCGTTAGAAATTTGATTCGCACTTCGAATTTCTTCGTTCCCACGGATTAATCACGCGAATGACAAGTAACGCTCCCAATTCGAATAAATCAGCCGCGATAGTAGCGGTCCGGATAGATACCCTAGATCCCTAATGGGAATTCCTTCGGCATGCTTTACATCTCACGCCGGTTTCCATGGGAAAGCTTTTCCACGGGTCACGTGATCCCTCGCACGCACTTATGCGGCGAGTACCAACTCGGCTAACTAATGGCGCACGTATGTATGCGCGTGTGTGTATCGCATGACGCAAGCAACCCGGGGAAACCGCCAATTTCTCAAGTCCTTGCGCGAACTAACCGCGGATCTCCATGCTGTTATAACAATGACGAGGATCGTTCGATGTCCCGCGCGAGATAGCCGCGTTTTCCATTCTAGGACCACAGAGAACGTGAAACTCCACCACCGATATTCGTGGTTGTTGACAACGCGACAAAATCTGCGCGACGCAAGGCTTGTCTAGTGCAGCGTCTTTTAGTATTATTGCCAGCTGAAGGGCACGCCCCGAAAGTATATTGGACAAAATATTGACTGGAAGGTCGTAGTACGTAGCCAAAACATTGACACTGCGGAAGAGTTGGTGACGTACCCCCACCCCCCATGTCAGGTGACTTGTTTTTACGATAATAAATAACTGTATAATTTCAATAATTGTCAAATGAAAAATATAAAACAAGTTGTTCGACCGGCAGTGGTAGGTTTAGTATTAAATAATTAAAGATTCAAAAATAAAAGCTTCAAATATTCAAAGATTCAAAAATTAAAAGCTTCAACACTAAACCTACCGAGCACTAAGACCGATTAAAATGTTTTAGCTACTAAAAACGACAAGCCTCTATTTATTTAGATTTAGTGCAATCATTATCTCAACATGTGCTTGGACAAATAAAAATATGTATATGAATTTCCACGTAAGTAACTGTATAATTTCAACAATTCTCAAATGAAAAATCTGAAACCGGTCATTCGATTAGCAGTGGTAGGCTTAGTGTTAAGTAATCAAAGATCCAAAATTAAAAGCTTCAAATATTCAAATATTCAAAGATGCAGAGATTCAAAGATTAAAAAATTAAAAGCTTCAACAGTAAACCTACCGAGCACTAAGGCCGATTCAAATGTTTCAGCTACTAAAGACGACAAGCCTCTATTTATTTAGATTTAGTGCAATCTTTATCTCAATATGTGCCTGGACAAATAAAAATTTGTCACTTCCACGTAAGTAACTGTATAATTTCTATAATTGTCAAATGAAAAATCTAAAACCGGTCTTTCGACAGTGGTTCACATTGATAATGTGGAATTAATTAGTAAAGGAATTTTGTTGAAAAAAAACGTGTTTTTCAACGTGGCCCGCGGCATGGGACAACTGACCTATTTACTTTACGCCGAGCAACGTGTTACTAACCCGTTTCCCTAATCCATTATTTCGGGACAAGGTGTTACGTTGCATGTTACCGGGCGGCGTAACACGCCGCCTTTGCAGATTTCGGTGGTTTTATTTGCTGGATAACGCGCCGCGCCGGTCCCGTTAAGTAACGATCCGGGCACCGGGAACTTTGCGTCCAGTTAATTGACAATTAATGCGTGGACCTATCTACGGGCCGCACGCAACTGGAAAGCGAAAGGCCGGACGAAACAGAGCAGAACTGTTTCGCGAGAGATCGTGGAACACGATTCCCGCTGAAATTCGCGTAGAACCGGGCTAGCTCCGGGAATCTTATCGCATGTCGAGCACGTCACGTTGCGTCGGCTTTTCAGCAAGCTTCCAGATCGCTGCACGGTCTTTCGAACATGTCGGGGCTAAGCTCGAAATATTTCTCCCTGTCTCCGAAAAATTACCACTTCGCGCCAGCTTTTTTTTACCGTGTCACCGGCAGAAACACAGAACAAAAAAGAAAAGAAAATACTTCCGTGTCCATGGATCCGACAAGCTCGACGAATTCTTCCACCGTGTACGATTTAAATTCCATACGAGCAGAATCGAAAACAACCGGCCCCGCTTGTTTCGCTCTCAAGCGGACGGTGTATTTTTTTTCTCTCTCAAAATAAAAAATTTAACCATTGTTCGCCGACGATGTTCGACACGAGAGTAGCGTTTTCGAATTAAAATCCGAAGATGTAATTATGATGTTTATTCTATGACATTTTACGACAAAAGATATAGTCTAAAACAGTGGGAATATTGTTACATTATTTTCGATCTGTTCAATGTATTCACCAATATTTTCTACGATATCCAGAGATGTTATACTTTATGGTTTCAATACATATTTTTATACTTCAAATGGAAATTAATCTATGACCAACTAAGAACAAAGTCTACAATAATTCTGCTATTTGCCAACAGAAATATTAAAAGAATTTTAACTAGAAATTCAAAATGCCTACCTTAATAGGTTATTCACATCAATTTCTATTTCACTCCACAGTTTGTTGCTTAGACCATATACAACTTATAGATCCGGCTTCAGATAACCTATCTTCGACTCTTGTTAGCAAAGTGGTATAGTCTGTTAAGAAATCGCACTGCCACGAAGCTAAATAAAGTGTAGAGGGGGAAGCGTAATCGTCGCCGCATCTCATTCTATATTAATATTTATAGAAAATGTACATACGTGTAATGTTCATTTTTACTTCATTCTTATTATTTTTAATATGGCTAGCTTATTTTGTTGATTATAATTTGGAAGAAGTTACATTTGTGCTTCGTCCCATGCACTATCCGCCATTTTGAGTTATCTCAAACCGTAACTTGTGGGCACCAGATACTCTTTTACCTTCGAACACTGCATTCTATTCACATACTATACCTATGCCGAGTCTATAAGTATGTATAGTCTAAGGTTTGTGGCAATTCAGAACATTTTGTGTAAAGGTCCGCTGTCTAATTTCACCTCGAAAATGGCAAGGAGTATAACCGAATAAATATTTTAATTTTGTCTCGGGATGTCCTAAGAGTCGAGTTACGATAGCGCCACAATCAACAGGCACAGTCGGGTCGGGAGCCTGTGTCGCGTTGTTTACGTTTGTTCCAATCTTAGTGCATGTCAGTTTCGCGTTGTATATCGGTGTCTCCGTGTACGTGAAAGTACGAAGAAATTCTCGAGTTGAAATCTTCGGTAAAGGATATCGAATAACGGCCATTGGTGAGTGGGTGCGCCGCTCAGGAAGCAGCGTGTCCCAAGTGTTCTCAAGGTAAATGCCCTCGCGAAATTCTACGTCAAAGGTGATTCTGCAGGAAGTTTAGCAGGCTGTTAATCGGCACTTCTGCGGTGATTTAATGGCTCATACGGTTCGCCGGTGCAATTAAGCGATCGCGGTGCAGGACGATTTCGCGGGGTGAAGGGGACACAACTTTCAAATAAATGTGTCGACCCCGACATACGTCCGAGGGCTCAGAAATTCCAGGGACATTCGGAGGGTCGTGATAAGCAGCCGTCGTTACGATAGAGATAATTAACAGCTATTAGTCATGCTCAGCGTTCAGTGAAATGGGAGACGATGAAATTAATGCGCCGTGGAGCGTGTACGTACCACTGCACGCCGCTCTGGGTATCGTTACGATCGAATAACAGAAATATTTATGGGAATCGTCGAATCGGTTCCGGCTAACCACGAAATTATTAAGGAATTTGTTATTTACAATTGACTCGGAGAATCATGTCGCGTTAACAGCCGAGAAATTAGAGTGCGAATACCGGTGATAAGGCGAAATTGATTTTGTGCAACGATCGAAAGCAAACCGGTAAACGTTTCGCCGATTGTTTCGCGAGACGATCGAAACGCGTGAAAGGGAAAATAACCTCGCGTCAAACGAAGTCAACTGCATTCACCGAGCGTAACAAGATAATGAAACGATCGGAAGCGAACAGTCGCAATTAATTTCGAGTCGGTGGACGTATGATTCAACTTTCTGCAGTGGCCGGCGCGGCGCGTGACTGAATTTTTACACCGGGTTCTATGTATGTATCTACCGTATACATAATGTATGCATGCATGTATGTGTGCACTTTACGACGCGACACGTTGCAACACTTCGGAAGTTTCGAACTTTAATTTCACCGCCGTTACACTATTTTTACAACTTGCAGTTTCTAACTTTCGGACGGAACTCTGTTTTACTTTCAAAATTACCCCCGTTACGTCGATTTCGAGCATTAAAACTTTGACGATCTATCTCGCATACGATCAAAATGGACGTTCGCGGGCAACCATATTTCCCCGAACCGACGAGGTAATTTTTTTCATTAGCAGGCGATTTTCACAGTTTTTAATCGTTCATAACTCGCAAATAAATTTACCAATTCCGATGGAATTTCGTAACTCAGGTTACACGCAATTTTTCATCAAATATTACCTAGTAAACTGATCTGTCTAGCATGGCAGAGAAACTAAAGTCGTTTGGCCGATTTCTGAAAAATATTTTTGCAAGCCTCTTCTCCACAATACTGTATGTAACGCTAAACGTACCACCGCCGGTTTTAAAATTTCTGTTTCACAATTATTGCAATTTATAAGCCGTTTTCATGGGAATTGATTGAATACATTTTCTAAATCCAGTATATACATCAATTATATACTGTATAATTTGTATTGTACATGCTATATGAACCTTATATGGTGACAATAAATAAATAACAATAATAATATTGTATACATATTATAATAGAAATCGCACAAAATATGAGGGAATTTACTATTGTTATATTTACAATACAATACGCAACAATGACTTTCGACGGTCGGTAGGTTTGTCGTTAAAGGAAATTATCACACCTTCGCGATTGTTTTTGTGCCTCGAGGACAATGGCCGCTGCAAGAACGCCGAATATATTTTAGCAGGTTTCGTAACGCGTGCGAACCTCATCGAAAATGGTGGGGACACTTGGGTAACAGTCCTCGTTAGCGCCGTGATTCGTTGTAAACCCATAAAATCCGCGGGGCTCACTTGTTACACCGCGTAACGATCTCCTCGATGCGAGTGACTTTCATCCATTCATCGTATGCGCCGCGAAAACAATGGATTATCGCCGATTGCGTGGGACCGTGCCGATTACGTGGGATCGCCTTATCGTTCTTTTTGCCTCCGTTTTTACATAACAGAACACACGGTGCCCGTGTAATCCTTTAACGTGCTCTACACACACACGCACCCACACGCACGTAGGTACACGCGCCACCCGGCGCGGTGTTTTCGTTTTCATTGAATGGTACACTTCTTCGGGTACTTCCCGGGTTACCACAATTCGCATTACCTAACATGCACGCACACTATCCTCCCGCCGCCCACGCATACGCATTGTTGATTCGTTCCAACTGCACGGATACACATTCGATTCTTTAAGCGTCCTCATTAAACAGATTTAGGTCGACCGAGCCTTCGCTTTCTATGATACTTATTCCTTACACGTTGACCGAGGCTGTGGGAAATCAAATAATTGAACCGGTCCGACGGTCGATTATTTAACGATCTCGCTTTTACACGATTTACGCAAATATTATGATTCGCTCCATTACCCCCTCTCCCCTCCCCCGTTTTACAACGTCGCGCACGTGGTCCGCTCCACAAAAAATTACGAAAAAATTCATGCACATTCCATTCTCAGCCTAATAGCACACGCGGCAGTGAATTATTTCAGAACTTTTTGAGGCAGAATCGATTTTTTTTTTAAATCCGGAAGCCTAAAATTGCCGTTTTCATCGCGTTTATATTATTATGGTAGTTGTGGGTGGCTCATGGTGATTATTAATGTGTATTTTTTTCGGATTTTGCGAATGGGTTTAAAAAAAAGTGGAAATTCAAAAATTTGAAAAGCAAGTTTCGTACTGAAGTTTCGGAGATATTGGTTTTATAAAAATTCAGTGTGAGATATCGTTAATACCATTGTTTTTATTTTTTTCAGAATTTTTGGATGCAGAATCGATTTTTTAAAAAATCTGGAAACTAGAAATTGCCGACTCTATATTGAAGTTTTCATCGCGTTTATATTATTATGGTAGTTGTGTCTCACGGTGATTATTAATGTGTACTTTACGATTTTACGAGCGGGTTTTAAAAAAGTGGAAAAAATTCGAAAAGCAAGTATATTTCGTTTTGGAGATATCAGTTTTACAAAAATACAGTAATGAAATATCGTTGACACCATTGTAATTTCTTTCAGAATTTTTTATTCAGTACATGGTAGTTAAGAAAATAATCGAGTCTCGTAGAAAAATGAAGACCGAAGTAGAAAAACGTGACGGGCGTTGGTCTATTCTTCTCGAGGTTTCGCTCGCTCTTTCTTCGGGTGAAAGATTTCGTCGGTGGATCGCGGCCGCGGCTCGGGCGTCGTAGAAATTGGACGAGCGTGATCGAAGACAATTAATCGCGGGCGGGCAGGATCGCCACGCGTCCAAGTGAAAACGTGAACCGCGTGCCACCGCGATGGAACGCGAGCGAGAATACGTAAAGAAGGAGCGGCGGCCGGCGAAATGCCGGAGTATGAAACTCTATTTACACTTTCTTGAATATGAACGATACGGAACAAGCAGCCGAGGCGCGGCGGTTGCGGGAAAGCCCGGAGAAGATTAAAACGAAATTAATTTCACGCCGGTGACCCTTTTTTCCCCTCTTTTCGCGTGCTCCTCGGGATGACACTCCTCCGCGCCGACACTGTATCAGAATTAAATTTGTTTTTTCATTTTCATCGAGGATGGTGAGGTCGGAGAGGAGGGGGGGGGGGCGTACGTCACCTGAAAATTGCATGGAAATTGAATTTGATAGCTGATGAAATTGTTAAAGAGTTGACCGGATATATCGGGCCGGGTTAATTGAAATTTATGGATAAGTTGCAGAGCGGATCGTGTGCTTTCGCAAAATTTCCGTAGAGTGGATTGTTCAGATTTAGAATTGTGATCCAACAACTATTGATATAACTGGGTTGCGCTGAAACATTTCGAAGTGTGCACGATCGCGGATCACGTCGTAGAAATTTATGTCCACGGTGTGTTCGATTTGTTTAAACGCCAACGGAGATGCTCTAATTATTTCGTGCGAAATAATGTCTTCGTTTACTCTCTTATGAATAGTCAACGGTTGCTGATTATTCAATGGTTACATTGTAGCTAATGAATGCTAATGAATACGTTGCGAGAGAAAATAAATTTTACGCGTCCGAGGCGTGCCGAATCGTCGTTCGGTAGAGAACAGGTCCGGACAGGACTCGCGCTGGCCGGCCGGGTGGAGCTAGTCGACGACGTGGAATCGGCTAGCCTCGCTGTCGCGCTCCGGTAGCCTGTCCGGACCTGTCGCGACAGGCCAATAGAAAATAGTACTTGCGGTAGTTTTACGATTACTTTCGTAATTAAAAGCACGAGGTGTAGATTAATAAATTGTTAATCTGTAAATATGGATCGTGCTCTCGTTGTACGATCTAATAATTTGTTATTCTGCAAACGAGAAATCACGAAGATTTGATAAAAATTCGCTGAAACAGAACATTCCATTACCGGCTTAATGCACGTGCTACACGAATTAAGCGAACACACGCACACCTGTACGGTTACTCTCTAATTAGTGACCAACATTTCCCAATAATTTATTAGCATAATTAAAGGAACCGTTCGAATATTTTTTAATTAACATGTTGCACGGCACGCACTATGGTATTCGACCACCTTGCAAATCTATTATCATTTTTGATTCACTAAAATTATGAAGGGAAGAAACAAACTTCTGGCTCCACTTAGAATTGATAAAGAGAATTTTTATTTTTGCATAGAAAACTGCAATCTGGTTTTATTATTTTCTTCTTTTTTTTTCATTTCTGTAAGGATTGCCCTTTTCGTTATTAGAATATGTATGCGGGAACAAACCTATAAGCTCCGCTGTTTTATTATTAAAATATGGACGCAAACAAAGAGGGTAAGAGCTCTCTGCTGTATTATTAAAATCTGAATGCAGAAGAAAACGAGAGGTAGACTTCCGATTTCTGTCCGCCATTTAATTGGCGGATCAGTTCCAAGATCTCTCGGTATCTCGTGCCGGATGCATCGCGGATCTGTTGTATATCGTTGCGACTACTATCTGAACACACACACACAAACACGCGCGCGCCCGCGCGTTTGATGCGGGCACGTATTCACAGCCCGGAGCGGCTCGGGTCGTTTAATTGAAAACTCCGCATAATCCCCGGACAGCAAAGTTTTCGATGGTGCCTGTGTCACCGTGCACACAGGGAATAACTGCAAGACATTTCCAGATTTTCGCGCTCACAGAGAAGCAAGCTCCATCCCGGACAGCGTTTCAAATCAATCTGATGGAACACTTTTTGGCTATTATCACCACACACACACACACACACTGTGAATTTGAAATTGAAATTTCAAGAGTAGCGGAACCATAATCGCGAAAATATCGCCAAAATAGGGAGTACTCCAATTTGGCTGAAAATTGATACTCTGGGGTTTCTCGGGTCGCTGATTATGAATCTGATGACAAAATTGCACAACACAAAATGGTGGATGAGTAACCCAAAAGGTTATTGGACCATCTTGAAAATTAGTATCACCATATTTTCCGCCTTGTTGAAAATTAATCTGATGTCAAAATCACAAAAAACAAAATGGCGGATGCGTAACCCAAGATTATTGGATCCTCTTGAAAATTAGTATTACCATATTTTCCGCATCCTTGAAAATTAATCTGATGACAAAATCACAAAAAACAAAATGGCGGATGCGTAACCCAAAAGATTGTTGGACCCTCTTAAAAATCAGTATTACTAATTTTCTCTCGCCATTGAAGATGAAATCGATCGTCAAAATTAAAAGAAAAAGAACGAAATGGCGGTTTCCATATCGCAGAAGATGAAAAAATTGTTCGACTTCCACAAAAAATGTAAACAGAGTGTTCTCACGTGATCGCGGGTCTGAACACAAAATTTGAAAAAAGTGTTTATTGTTTTCACTGGTGCAGCAGTTATTTAATTTTTCATTCCCATATTCACTGTATTACATTTTCAATCCGCCATGCTGCATTTTTTCACCGAGTGCAAACGAACTATCAAGTTGATTTGCAATTAATATCGCAATTATTTCCCGACAATTCGGCGCCTCGAACGAAAATGCACGAAAAATGAAAATTTGAATGAAAATGCTTCGAACGACCATTTCGCATTTGTACTTCGACATTTGCATACGTGTGTGCGCGTAGTGCACAATGCGTTAGGAAATGTCACACTTTCTTCTGATAGAACGCGTGGCCTACTACCTCTGAACTGGAACGTACGTGATAAACGAACTGAAGAATAATTATCTTTCGTGTAGACTTAATTGCCACTCGCGTAAGATAATGGTACCGAACTAAATAACATTTTCCATGTTTAATGTCACAGCTCCTCCTAATATGGATACCCTAATTATTTGGAGAAGCGTGGCCATTTTCACTAGCGGCGAATGTAGGTCGATAATGATACCCGGTTAGCGGCTACTACGTCATCAGGATGGTGCGTGGATCTTAATATGCATAGCTTAATGTGGCTGGTCTATCGGCTTTAGGCCGCACGTTTTGAATGAAAAGCAATGCGCGCCGCTAACGAAGGGAAAGTTATGACGATTTTAGACTGCTCGTAAGACCGCGTGCCATCGTTCGGCTAGGCTCGGCTCGGCTCGGGTCGACTCGGCTCTTCACGTGTGCCATTTTTCGGTGGCCTTTCCTTAGACATGACGACGAGTTTCGAAGTTTCGTCGGAACGTCGCGTCGTCGTCGACAGAAGTTCCTGCAAGGCAGCGCGAATTCCTAGCCGCGTTAATTGCATCGGAACGTAAGCACCGGAAAATTAATTAATCCCTTCGTAGTCCGTGCCGTTTAACCTCCTCCCCCACCCTCCCCTTAAAACAGTTTTAATTGAACGCGATCCAATGTTAAACCGATGGAAATATTATAATTGGCCATTGAAAATTATGAAGTTAATCGAAGCAGATATCTATCGCAGATAGATTTGCAAGTTGAAACACGTTCGTTTATTTAAAAAATATTCTCTTTCTGATAATCGTTTTTTTTTGTAACCGTGGCGTCGACTCGGGAAGAAATTTAAGCGATCATTCGCGACGATTAAAAATAATTGTTTTGAACGAGTCTCCGATTTAATAATTTTTTTTGTGTTTCTGGGTCATGTTGCTGTACCGACACAACTGCACGAATTGAACGACTTCGAATGTTTAACTGATCGAAATATTTTAATTGTTCGCCGAGAAAAATTATGAAATTAATCGGACCGAGAATTATCGCGGAGTAAAAAAAAGAAAAACGAGTCCGAGCATTGTTTTATCTCGTCTTGCACTTTACTCGGAAATGCAGTCGCACAGGAGATACCGGTATGATATACATACTTCGCCTAATTATACATTTCGCGCTTTAAATCATCTAATCGCGTAGCATTTACAATTGCTCCGTTTAAAAAGGTACATTTTGTGACGCTAACAGGACGATTTTATCGTATCCGATGATGAAAAGCGTGCGAATTTTCACCGCGAGAAAAACGTTTTACGCGCGCTTTTCCGTTTAGTATTCCCGGCTCGATTCTTCGGTTCCCGTCGGAGTTCTGCAAACAAACGAATATGCGTGCGGTTCGCTTGCCACGGACGCAACACTCAATTAACGGTTAATTTACAATGATAATGACGCTCGGCGTAACGCGTTGTTAGAAACATGGCCAGACCGGGCGGAAATAATTATATCGGATAGAAACTTCCTCGAGTCGTCGTACATTTTCGAGATACAGGACCGCCGCGCCGTCGCGTCGAGATGAGTCCGGAATTGTTTCGGGCAGCCTCATCAATTTTACGTCAGACAGATACGAATAACACAACAATCGTTGATAAGGCAACTCATTACGTAAACCACCGATCAGCGAACGATTTTTCAACTTCACAGAAGAATTTTTATACGTAAAATGAAATTTCGAAAGTTCCGTAAAGCTTCCGATATTTTCGGACACAAAAGTGTCGAACCGGTTCGTGTAACTAATTATTTTCGGGCTGATTCTTCTTCCGCAAGAGTGATTCCGCACAAATTGTGGACCGTGCTCCATCGAGTGCCCATTATCGCCTTATTGCGTTTACAAATAACAACAATTGCGTTTCGGCTGTGTCAACTGAAACGTAAACAGTCGTGTTCGAATATACATGTTTTTTTTCGTAATTGTTTATCTATACAGAGTCGCAGTAACATCGAGGTCATCAGCGACCACTTTGCTATAAAATTATTAGATACAGTGTGCGTGTGTGCGTTCGAATATATTGCTTCCTCGTTGATAAAAACCCAACATAATATCGCAACATCATCAATATTATTTTACGAGAAAAATATGTCCACTCGGAATTTCAATTCTAACCTCTGCAGAGCTGTTCGAGATCACCGCAATGTCAAACAATCGTCCGACACTCTCTTTTCTATACTCAACAGATGATCGAACCCGTACGCCGGGAGCATTAATGCATTTATTATTAACAATTTACGATAGATACAAGGAAATATTTCTCTTCTCTATACTCCAAAAATTTTCCCGCAAAACATTTTCCTCGTACCGGCTACTATAATTTTCGAGTAACGGAATTTTGCGCAGCGGCGAACGTTCGACGCGCGATTTCGTTGGCGCAAGCGCAGACCGGAAGTTACTCGCGAAGGTTGCGGCACCGGAAGCAGCGTTTTCGTTCGAAGACGGTTTCCGAGATCCTCGCGGATTGATCGTTCCAGTTATCCGTTCGCGTAAACACCGCCTCGAACGGCGTGACCGATACAAAAAAAGGTGGGGAAAGGGGGGAAAAAAACTTTCCCCGGTTTAAGGAGCAGACGCAATTTCTCGGTCGCCCCCCCCCCCCCCCCCCCCATGGCTTTCGCGGTTGCTGTTTTTAACCCCGGGTTCCCCCCGTTTTCGCCGGGGGGGGGGGGCGGGGGGGGGGGGGGGGGGTGGGGGTAAAAACGCTGAGCGATTCGTGAAACGGCGCGGCGCGGCGACGTTAACGAGCACGCGACGGAACGCGGCGACTCTGACGAAAGCCTCTCTTCGTCTGAACGGCTCGGTTTCAAAGCCTTTCGGGGGAAAAAAAGCTTTATTTACGACACGGACGCGCGCAACTTTTTAATTATTTCGAGAGCACGAAACAAACGTACTTCGGTTACGCGGCTAACAATAAGTAGAATGAATGGCGGAGCGAGCAGATCCTCCTCGGCATGCCAGCAAGACTTCTGCGAATCCTCCACACCCACCCCACCCCCCCTCCCTCCCTGCTCCCCGGGGATCATTAAACGAAACTGGGGCTTTTTCTCGTCGAGAGGAACTGTCTTTGAGACCTCGGATTGAGGAACGTTCGACGTTACCACGTTCCTTTTGTTTCGGCAATTCCAGACTCGGTCGCTCTCGAAAACTAAACGAGTGGACGCTAAATGTTGCTGGTTTTAGCCTGACCAGCAATTTTCTAATAATCTGTTTCGAAAGATCAACAGCGTTTCTCGAAGGAGAAATTCCTGGAATGCGACAGCAATGCTTGTTTAACAATTGTTTTGAGTTAACACTGAACCTACACATCACTAAATGCAATTAAAATGTTTTAGTGTCAATATAAGTGTTAACATAAGTTAATATAAATTTAGTGTTTAATATTCAAAGATTTAAAAATTAATAGCTTCAAGTATTCGAAGATTCAAAAATTCAGAAATTCAAATATTCAAATATTCAAAAATTCAAAGATTTAAAAATTCAAAAATTCAAAAATTATGAGTTTCAAATATTCAAACATTCAAAAATTTAAAAAATCAAAAATTCAAATATTTAAATATTCAAATATTCAAAAATTCAAAGATTCAAAAATTAAAAGCTGTAACACTAAACCTACCGAGCACTAAAAGCAATCACAACGTTTTAGCATATAAAAACGACAAGGCTCTATTTATGTATATTTTGTGCAATTTACATTTCATATGCGATGTATAAAAAATTTATCGAATCAATTTTCATGTAACTATATAATTTCAATAATTATAAAATGGAAAATATGAAACCAGCAATGGTAGGTTTAGTGTTAATATAATGAAGCAGGTTGGTCCGTTTATTGTTTAAAAGAAGTTTTTCGCCAATCGTTGGAAGTCAGTTAGAGAATTATGCATAAAATGGTGATCAATGGTTTCGGGTGTTCGGAATATATTGCAGGTGAAGTGTATAATACAATCGTGCTATTTTTTGGAGAAAGTTTTCTGTAGACCGTTTCTCATTTACGCCGTTCAATTTCATTATTCTCATTCTCTGCCGGACAAGAAGATTCTGGGTGCTTCTCGGTGACACTGACGTATCATAAATCTTGCGCCAGTTCTTGGGGTTTTCCCATAAATCTACAAAGTTTGTGCGACACTGTTGCATTCCTTCACCACCGCGGTGACCAAGTTGCGATTCAGTATCAGTTTTAACAGTATCTTTATTATTTAGGCGATAGAAAATAAATATCAAAATATATGCAGTGACTCTTATATTCGGAATATTCGGACGTTTTTAAAAAGACGACAACTTTTTTACAGGATTAGGATTAATTTACTAGCTGACTAGAAAATGTTTTTTTTATATAAATCGCAATCGGTCAGAATCGTGGAGATAATGTTAAATTTTTACAATTTTTTTTATCTGCGCGTCTATTGAACCGTACGACTTTTTTCGAGACGTTATGATTAGTTCGTCTGAAAATATTTTTTTTTAAAAATTGCAATTGATTAGAATTTTTCTTTCCGCGCCTGTATCGAATATTTAAAAACTGCGTCTGGTAAATACGTGTCGGTTTTACATACAGGGTGTCCCAAAAATGTACTGAGGTGATTCGAAGTAACTTTTTTCGTTGTTATAAACAACTTTGCGTTTCTTTTACGTGTAGATTGACTCCTAGACCATTACTTCTTACACAGGCTGTACTCGTACTTGCGATTCGAGAATATTGGGCAGTAAGTAGACTGTGAACCTGATGCGGTTCTACCAGAGATGAGTATAATAAATACCGTTATACTCTCCTCCCCAACTGATTAACACTAAACCCACCGAGCACTAAAATCGATTGAAGTGTTTCAGCTTATAAAAATGACAAGGCTCTATTTGTTTAGATTTTGTGCAATTTTTGTTTCAATATGTACTTGGGTAAAAAATTTTTAGTCGAATCAATCTTCATGTAAGTAACTTCGTAATTTCAATGATTGAAAAATGAAAAAAACATTTGTAATTAGGCTCGACACACTCGGTCATCAACAAGGTGATATTAGAATTCCTAAACATTTGACCGGCAGTTTTAGCGTTAAAACGGAGAGGAGATTAACGCTCGTACGATTTCAGTTCTCAGCGATTGCTTCAGAAAAATTTGATCTCCCATAAAGATTTTTACAGACTGTAGATGCATGGCTGCGATGTACAGACTTGTGAGCACGTTAAAATCGTTCGACGCGTGTCGATACGGTGCGTATTTACCGAGACGAGATGTATCACGTGTCGATCGCGTGCGGATCGGGAAAGTTTTCGCGAATCTCGATAACGATTCCGAAGTTAGCGTATGTACAGTAATGGAAAGCGAATTTCAGCGTTCACCGTGTAGCAAGTGCCAGGCAATCGCGAAATAGTTTAGCGGCGATTGATGCTGCACCGGGTTCCAGCAGCACATGTAAGGCCCGCCACGCGAACTCGTAAAAGGTTTCTCGTTAATATATGTATTTCGTTATCGTTCCGTGATAGAGATCGACTCCGGATCCCCGGGAGCGTTCGAGGCGACGATTTCAATTGCTTAATTAGACCAGCTCGGCACACCGGTCGAGTGGGCATTCATCGAAAACCCACGACTCGTCCCAGGGCACAATCAAATTTCACCTAGAGCGCTCGTCAGCAAGTAGGTCGACGCACGTTCGATTTTCGCGAGCGAGCGAGTCGCGCGCTCACGCGTCCGATACCTATGCTAAATCGGTGTCTGTTTCTGTCATAATTCAACAGCGAGTTCAAACCAGGCACCGCCCGCTTAATACGGTCTTACGATTCTTTCGTGAATTAAATATTGATGAGGTACGGGGTGGCGGAACTACAAATTTTTGGCCACCCCCCAAAAAATATAATTTTGGGCCCTCAGAATTTTGAGCCCCGGAAAATGTTATTTTGGGAATCCAGAATTTTGAGCTACGGGATTTTGAGCGCCCGTAAAATTGGGATTTTGGTCTCTTATTTCTTACAATTAGATCCGTAATTTTCAGACCCCAGAATTTTGAGGCCATAGAGTTTTGAGCTCCCAGAATTTTGAGCCCCACAAAATATAATTTTAGGCCCCCAGAATTTTGAACCCTAAGAATGTGTTCTAAGAATGTATAAGCCAATTCTCAGACAAAACGGGGGACACGTTGTTAAAACGAAAAATCGTTATTTTCTAGTAACCAAGTCAAGTTGAAATTGTAAGACCGAAGGACCTGATGAATAGTCCACCCCGGTATAATCTGTGTTCATTCGCCTAGCGACGTTCGCTCCGCAGATTTTTCTCGATACCGTTAACACCGTCCTGGCTTCCTGTTTCCGAGTCCGAACTCGTACATACTTTATCTTACTTATCCAGTAACTAATGGCGGGGGTTACCTCCGGTGTTAAAGGCGCTTTCCTATCTCCAAACACTATTGTATACGATTCCATAGAAATTAGTTGTGACACTCGAGAACCGGATAGACGTCGCGCTGAAGATTTTCGAAGACTCTCCTTCTGTCAGCAAAATTTCTAACCTCTGGACAATAATCTATCTTCTACGTGTTTACGTATTGCAACAACGCTTGAAATTCTGCTCGATAATCGGCCAAGAATGGGGCTGAAAACGGAAGTTCGGCGAAAGAATGGACACCGGCAATTAATATCTCGGGATGGGTAATTTTTCTCCTACAGACAGCAGCATGATTCACTTCAACCGCGACAATATAATCCCGTCGAGGCCATTGTTGCAGCTGGAACCGGTGACTTATTATCTCAATTTTCCTATGAAATTCACCGGGCGCGATATCTATCATCCCGGTCGATTGAAAGACCGACGGTGCGTTTCGATTTATGAAAAAGACTAGGTACCGTAAACAGTCGGAAACGGGCGTGCATAGAGGCAATGGGTGCAAAAGGGGACAAAGGGTGGGGGCGTAGGGGGTGTCGAAGGGCTGATACGTCGAACGCGACCTATCGATTCCGGTGGTTCGTGTATTCCGCTTGAACGGCCTCCATCGATGCGTGAATAATAACGCCGCCGCGCCGCGCAGTACGAGTGGGTCCGTTGCTCGAATTCGCATGAATTCAGAAGCCCCCTGTGTGGGCTCGTCGATTTGTTTGGCGACGATAGATTTAATACCGTTATCGGGAGCACCGAAGACGTCCCGCGGATCCCGTAGGAACCATTCGTTACCCGATCCACAATTTCAAACTTAACGGCTCAAACTAGACGGTTAACTGGCGAGAAACGACCGCTACAGTATTGCCTCGGTACTTGTGGAAAAGGTGTTCCCGATAGGCGCGAAAAATTTATCGTTGCAGGTACGCCCTCGAGGGGAGACACCACAGCTTCGAAGAAAAAAATTTTGTATGCTTTCGCAGACTATTCAATTTGATTTTCTTCATTCGACTTCTATCATATGATACAATTTTTAGTTTTAAAAAATTTTCTCCGAACCTCATTTATTTTTTTTACATTGAAAAAAAAATATTCGAAGCTCAGCAAAACTAGAGAGCTTTGAAACGAATCTATTATTGTGGTATTTTTTTTTTAACGAAATTGTTACAGTTCAAATGTCGATAATTTCTCGAGAATCGGAAATTCAGCGGTCAAATACTTTTCGGATGCAACTTTCTATTTTCACCGAAGAACGCACAATCGACGAAACGAGCGAACGAGTAAAAAAAAGCAAAAGAGAAAAAACTAACCGGAGGTGCAAATGAAAATTGCCGCGCTTCGACCGTGAAGTTTCGCTCTTAGAAAATCATACATCCACTCGAGCCGGTGAAAAGCAGAGAAGGCGGACTTCTGTAACGGAGAGCTGTTAAAAGAATGCGTCGCAAGAATACGCGACAGTTTTTCGGGGAACGAGGCTAATGAATGAAGGTACGATTGCTCGTTGAAGAAAATACGGCAATTTGTGTCACAACTCCATTCACAGATAGGCCGGGAACTTCGCCGACGGCCTAATGACATTTTAGCACACTACCATTTACGATTAGGCTGGCGTCAGTCATGTTTATCGACGGTGGACGCTCGACGTCGCGTTGATTGGTGGGGTCTGTTAGTTTTGGAACATTAGGTGCGCTGTTAGGTCTAGGACATACGATGGAATTTCATACTCTGTAAACTTTCTCATTCACGGACAGCGGATTTTTATGCGTTCACGAAGAAATTGACTAGGTGAAATATAAAACGGTGAAAAATTAGAAAAATAGTGTTAGTGTATTAAAAAACCATTAGGAGATGAGACGAATGTTTATTTAACTCCTGCTTCCCACGATCGCTGCTTAAACATTTTTATTTTGTTCTGCAGCCCACTCATTTGCAATCGTGATAAAAATTGACTCCGATCAAGCAAGAGTAGACAAATATCATTTTACAGCGTATTATCAAATATGGAAGAGGGTGAGTCGCTAAGGGTTGAAGATCTTGTCTGATTAATCAGTGTTCGCCGGACAGGCTACTTTGAATAGTGGCGAACGAAACAAAATGAAAAAAAAAGAAAACGAAACAAAAAACAAAACGAAACAGAAAAAGTCCTCGGATTCATTTCCCGGAGACGCGAAGCATGAACGCGCCGACGTGATAATTGAAAGTACAGAACGGAGCAGAACGGAGTAGAACGGTAAAGTGGGAATGGACAGTTGTTGCGGTACATACATACATACTGTATATACGTATTTACAGGATGCGGTGTAAATCGTGGCCATTCATTTCGCGACGCCGACGGTTCTGGACACACCGCCGGAGGAAAAATAGTGAAGATGGCGGGGTTAGGAGGGGAGGGGGGAGAGAGGAGGACGGGATATTCGCCGAACGAATTCATGGCTCGAGGCGGCCGAACCGACGAGCATTGCTCGATAATATTGCAGTTTATATCGTAAATAACACGCGGCTACCGGACGCTCCGTCCTCCTGCTCCTTCTCTATGTACGCGGTCATCTAGATTGCTGCACGACGCTGCCACACATTTCTCCGTCGATCCCGATATCGCTTGACAGATCGTTTCGCGAACAACGCACGAATATCGGTCCACTCGACAGCGCATTATCGCGAATTTTTTAGCATTTCGTTTCGTATACATGCACAATTAGTAAACGTACTTACATTTACAAAAGGGTGTCGGTCATTTTTCTTTTTTCGTATCTTTCCAAATGTGTTTCTTCCGATTAAAACGAGCCCAAACACGACGCACATCGGTCCACTTTCGTAGACTACGGTACGGTGTGGCGTACGCTTAAGTGTCCCCGTTCTGTCCCGACTGCCGGACACTTAAGCGGGGGACTTGAAAACAGTTTTTCGAGAAAAACGAGCAGCGCGCGTCGAAAGTGTATGGTTCAAGCTTCGAAACGAGACCAGAACGAATATTCCACGACATTTTTTCATGAAATCCCAACAATTCAAACGTGCTTCTTACCTTTGGTTTGGCTCTCTTTGCCCGTCTACCGAGATAAGTCTCCGCCCGGCAACGAGTAGTGGGGGTTGTGGAAATTCGGGTGTACCAGATCTAGCAAATTTTAAGCGAGCACAGTATGTACTTTGAATTTTGCGTCGGGCACGCCAGCGTGATTTCACCAGCGATTCTTGAAGCGCTACGAACTCTCGTTCGAAGTGGAACGTATTGCCCCACTTTGTCTTACTTATGTCAATTGTTTCCTAAGCTGCAGCATCATCTACGAGGGCTACTCGACTCAAAGTATCTCAATAGATAACGCGCATCTCCCGCGAATCCAGTTATTGCACTTTCGAGTTACTCCCGGGGAATATCGCGGTTTTAATGGCTACTCGAATGACATTTATGACCCTGCTCCCACCCCCAACCAGCGGCCACCCACACAATCTGTAATATCCGGCTAACATGTTCACTCTCTCTCTCTGTTTCTGGAATAATTTTCCTCCATTATGGCCCGAGGCTAATGTTCCCCGGGCTGGTCAACGTTTCGAGTGCGAATGTAAAATATACGGAGCACAGTCCGCCATAAAAGTATCCATTCGAGACAGAATAACATTGTTAACGCCAGAACTAACAGCGATTATTTCGAAAGACCGTGAAATTTTATGGAGAATTGTATGCGTTTATAGTACAAAAAATTTTGTACTCGAATGATTCCTCAGGTGATTTGAAGTAATTTTTTTCTTTGCGAAAATCTTCTCCGCGGCTTCGTTCAGGAGATATTAACGAAAAACACGGACCAATCGGAGCGCGACTAGCGATGAGCGCGACGTTGGTATTGGGCGAGCCGGTTCCCGACCACAGTAGCCGCGCTCCGATTGGTCCGTGTTTTTTGTTAATATCTCCTGAACGAAGCAGCGGAGAACATTTTCGTAAAGGAAAAAGTTACTTCAAATTTGCTCAGGAATCATTGTGCTCCACTTTCAAGGGATTATGTTTGCTGTATACATTTATAAATCGTTGGAACATTTGCAGTGTTTTGAATTTGTTCTCTTAATTTTTGGCAGAAATTACATTCCACAGAATTTTTAATATAAAAACTAACGACATATCAAAAATGGAAATCATATTCGCGTTCTGAAAGAAACGTAGCTATATTCCGGAAGTATAAAACAGCGTAGTATGAGTTTGTACAGAAATGATTTATTAATTTAAAACAAAACGCAAAAGTCGGAAGTGTTTCGAGATGAGTTGTGGGACAGGGACGAGAAATTTTTCAGGGGGTAACATCAAAATTTTCGTGTGCGGAAAACCGATTACCGGCGGAGTTCCAGCGAGGAACGAACGTGAATGGAGAAACAGTTCGTTGATCGAGTTCCTCCACTTGAAGAATTTTTCCCGATCGCGCCGGAGAAAACTGCTGGAAGTGTGTTAGATCTCGGAGCAAGTACTAGATACGTGCATAGCAGTTCTCCGCTCTGTGCGGACACTGGCTGACCGGAAACCGCTTCGATATTCCCACAATAGGTGGTCATTGAGAATTGATGCGACGCCCTTCAACCGCTGTTATTGGCCCACGAGCGTAATCCAAGAGTCAACGAAAAATTACGAAAAAATTCATTGACATTCTAATGGCACACGCGACTGTGAATTATTTTGGAATTTTTCTTTGCAGAATCGATTTTTTAAAACAATCCGGATGCACGAAATTGCCGATTTTATATCGAAGTTTTCAGAGAATCGCAGTTTACATTATTATGGTAGTTGTGTCTCGTGGTGATTATTAATGCGTATTTTTTCGAATTTTGCGAACGGTTTCAACAAAATTGGAAATCTCCGAAAATTCGAAAAATGTGCACATTTCGGAGATAGCAGTCTTACAAAAAATTCAGCAACGAGATATCGTCGAAACAATTGTTCTCAATTTTTCTTAGAATTTTCTCAATCGCAGATGAAAAAAAGGAAAATATCAATTTTCTTGGTATTTTGAAAACTTTCTTTGCTAATTTTAGCAAGCAGAAGTCCTCTAATCTTTTCACTAGTTTAAAAATTTGACCTAATTATATTTTCCTAAATCCGCCGCTGATCGAGTACAACGATAAGCAAACGAGAGAAAGGAGAGAAGGGAAACGCATCGAGGGGACGATCGAAAAATGCGTGGAACGTGCGATCGTACTTTGAAGATAACTCGAGATGTCCTCGCAAACGAGGTGACTACTGCGACGGAACTTTCTCACGATTGAAAGTGGATTTACGAATCGATACCGACCGACCGACCGTCCGTCCGGCGATCCGTGCAACATTTATTAGAATGATTTGATATTTACCAGCGGGAATGAAATCGCCGATGTTTAACTAATTCAGCGGGGAACGCGCGCCGCCAGTGTCGGAATCTCATTAGCACGACCTTCCGTTTGTGAATTCGCGATTTCACCATTTTCATACCTCGCGCTCCGAGCGTTGAAGTGTAGCGCAAAAGTGAATGTGAAATTGAAAGAATAAAAAAAGAAAAACGTGGACCACTTTTCTGAGGCTCGCCGCGTAGCGTCCTTAAGGATCGACAAGCTAACCGTACAGCAGACAATTTGTGGTGGATTGTTGCTGGGACCAAAATAATTCGAAGAACAAACAAACATGCCAGCCGGACAACGCGAAGATTGCAACGAAACGACATCAACGCAATTACCGTGGAGTATTGTTCCGTACAAGCGGAGTCTTTAATTGTTCGGAATGAATGACAGTACAACGCCAGATAGGGAGACAATAATGGTACATGAACAAGGATAATATAGTTCCTTGTCAGATAAAGATAAGACAGCGTGTGTTAATTAAGACACTCTCCGTGGGAATTTCTTTCGTCACTCATAGATACTCCGGCACTTAAATGACGAGGAGAACGAAATTACCAGAATGTTTGCAACTAGTGATAGGGTCCGAGCAGTGGCAGCTCGCGTATAGACACTGTGGAACCGCAGCATTTCCACTTGATATTATCGTTAACATTTAATATAATGAGTCCTTTATCCTTCAATTCTATCATTATACTTATTATAGTAGGCCCCTTTTACACAATTTTCAAACAAAGGCTAAACATTTTCTGTAGCAGCACCCCCACTAATTTTAGCCACGAGCCGCCACTGGGCCCACAAGTACCCTAAATATCCTCGGTCTAAAACGATACCGTTAAATTTTCTAGATGATGCACCTTATGGGCCACGATCTAATTTTCCACGGAACTCGATCGGTTCCCGGAGAGCCTGATCGCTTTCCAAGAAGCAGTGAAGAGTCTAGCGTGTGCAGAAATCCTCGCCCATTGTAATTCAATCATAGCATCGTCCCGGATCGCAAGCAAACCGCGACAACAATCCGTCTGATTAAAACAACCACCCCGGGCCGGCGGCGGCGATGGTTCGAAACTCGGGCATCCCCGGCGTGACGGTAATCCCATGATCAAACACAGAGCTACTACGAGAACGGGCTAGGCGCGGGCTAGCTCGGAGGATCTCGAACGGTTTAGTTTATGCGGAATAATCAGCATGGGCGGCTCTCGAAACTTGCTGATAAAATGGTTCGGCTAGAGAGCGAGTGTACTCACAGTTCGAACGTCTCGAAGTCCACTTCGCAGCCGAGAGAAGCCAGAGAGGGAGAGCACAGTCGATCACAGGAAGTGGTTGAACATCGACAGGATGAACCCTGAAGGGATCGATAGCCGGCGCGGCTGGAACGGAGGGAGAACTCGTTGGAAATCCCAGCGGAACGGAAGACGCGCGAGGATCCCTGAAGACCGGCGATTGACGATCGAGCGTCCTCGATCGGATCGATACGTTTGCGAAACAACTTCAGCCGTAGGAAAATTCGCCGGGTTAAAAACACGGGCCCATCGGCTCGCCGAGATTCGCTCGCTATAGTCCTAACGACTGGCACACACTGGCTGACCGCTGGCAAGAGGGGGCCAGGCTTCTCCCAGTCAACGGGGGCCCCCTTCCCAGCGCGGCGCGCAGCGTTCGAGACAATTCAGAGGAAGAAAGTAGGCTTCGGCTGACCCTTCTTATTCCGTGAATCGACTTCACTATTACTTGCTACGAAAACAGATGCTCGAATTGGATCGGGCTTTCCACCTGTGCCGTGGAAAGTTATAACACATTGCGTGGACGCGTGATGCCCCGATCTGGAACCGATTCCCTGTCTACCGGCCGTTTCGACGGCGAACGATCCCGTGCGCTCACCAGCTGGCTCATGATTAACGCGATCCAGCGAGTCGATGATCAACGGCATCCGGAATCTCCTCGGAAAAAGCCTTCGGATTTTCTGGGAGCCTCTCACCACCCCCTTGGCATTAGACAGCGGATCTTAAAATAAAAATTGTCTGCATCGACTGCAACGAATTGGAGTGGACTAGAAATTTTTCCATCTTAACCCCTTACCGTATTTCGACGAGTCAGACACGTCATGAAGATTTTAAATAAAGTCAAACAAATAGGAATGTTACGCCTTTCTTTTTAGATGAAATCAAATTTGCTTTGTTTGTAATGAATATTTCAGCATTAAAATCCACGTAGCCATACAAAAATATTTTCTTTTCTCTTCTACAATATTTTTGGGGATGAAGACGTTTTAATCACTGTAAACTTAGAGAAAATGGTATGGCAAGGGATTAATATGTCTCATAGGTTGAGAATAATGTAACAGTATAGTTTTGTTATTTTAAATTGCAACTACTCAATTTTTATTTTAAGGTCCACGCAGTCTAACGATAACTAGACAGCGGATTTTTTGCGTTTGTGACAACAATGGGATAAAAGTTTATCTAGGTCCTATATGTCTTGCAATTACTATAGACAGTTTCAATGATAGGTAAACAGCGGATTTTATGCATTTATGGCAAAAATGTCTGCGTTAATCGCAATACACAGGAGCTAGGTAGACTTTTCTGCCTTTCACCAATAATTTTAACGAGATGGAAGTAATACAGTAACATTCGTAGATTCTCTAAATGTTTTCACAGTTTGGAACTTTATCTAGTCATTTATTTCATAAGTGCAGGCGATCTTTAATGCAAGATCTACTTATCATATTTCCTTGTACTATCGTTCTTTGACCCTTGGAATTTTTGCATCGACATCATGGATCTCGTACAGTCGGTATCATAATTGATGGCACACACGCAGAGGACCAGGGAGCACGTTCCACGCGCAACTTGGTCGGAGATGTGATTTATAATCGGGCACTGCAATCTCTTGTATCTTAATCGAATTTTTGTATTCATAGGCAGCTGGTACATAATATCTGCGCGAAGGATTTCGTAATATCGACTTTCCCCGTTGAAGAAAAAAACCGAGTGCAAAGTTCTAGTTTGACCACTAAGGCGTCTAAAGGCTGGCGGATATGTTTAAAGCGGCGCGGCGGCGGCGACTCGGTGGTTGAACGTTTTGTTGCGCAGCAAAGGCCGACTGGCCTTCGTGTTTTTCCAGTTGGTTCAACAGTTTTCCAGCCGTTTCGACTTTTACGGCGAGGAGCTAAAACGTGTCGTGTGGGCACACACCGTGCACCGTTGCGTCCCGTCGCTCCGAAGTCAATGGTTCCCATATCTGACATTGCTGCTTTTCGGTATGGATCCGATACACTTCGCTCGTAAAAGACTCTGGATGAAGGGCCGTTTTCGAAGGATTTTACGCGTTTCTGATAAAATTACGATGGAATGGAAAACAGTAAAAGCATTCGGAAAATTAAAAGATACTTTTCTACTCTTTTCCACTCTATAAAGTTATCAATGAAGAAAATGAATATTTATATGTATAGCCCCGTCCCTACAATTAATACAATTTTTATTTCGCACAAAATATAGAATTAATACAATTTTTATTTCGCACAAAAATTTATATATAAATAAAAATAAATCAATGGCGAATAAAAATCAGCTGAAGTGATTTTAGAAATATTTTGATTTATTTAATTTATCGTTTTTTTTTATCAATGTTATTTTTTATTTCATTTAAATTAATGAGACATTTGGGACGTTGCATTTTTTCTAATCGAATAAATTGTTTTATGCAAAATAACCTCCGCGACCGGTTGTACCACTCGTCCCGAGACACCGTGTACAGCGCTCGTCACACGTTGCCAGTATTGCATACAAGAAATATGTGTATGTCGGTCACAGTTAATGTCGATCCACACTGACGTCGCTTAATACTACCGTGAAACTTAGTTCCGATGGGTTCTCGCGTGTCAAAATAATGTCTCGGTGAAACCGGCGTTCGCGATTTCAGCGTGACCTTGCAACGCTACTCTCCCCTAAGTGTTCCGCGGACCTTAACACTCGATCTTTTCACTTGAAGGTCGTGGCGCAGCACGATTCAATTTAATGGTAATCAAACTATCAGTTAGCGTCATCTGAATTGGGCGAACGTTCCCACGTTAAAAATAACTGCACTATTATTGTTATCGTTGCGGTACTGTTATAGAATAATACTCGAAAACCATCCGCAAATTAAGTAATAAGTATGCGGATTAATTAAATGCAGTTGAACAGGGTGTTACTGTCTTTGTTAATATAACGATCGTTTCCTGCAACCGCGCAATCGAGAATCTGCTTTGCTTTTACTTGATCGTAGGTATCGATTTAATTAGCCATTAGCACTAATTGGCAAGTTTATTGGTACAGATAAACTCCGTTAATGGGCTTCGGGTAGCAATTTCATGAAAGCTATAGTTCGCATGTTTATTGTAAAATCAGCGATATGTAAGTAAGGTATAAAAGTTCTACAAAGTCCCAGCAGTTTGTTTAACACGATGTAACCGAAGCGTCGAGGTTTATTGGAATCATTATGCTACGTTAAAGTGACTATACAGGGTGTCCCAAAAATGTACTACGTTGAAAGGACTACAGGGTGATTGCTGACGTCATTTGAAGTGACATTTTCCTTTGCGAAAATCTTCTTCGCCGCTTAGTTCAGAAGTTATCAACGAAAAACACGGACCAATCGGAGCGCGGCTACCGTAGACGGATCCCGGCTCGACCAATGCCAGTGCCGCGCTCCGATTGGTCTGGGTTTTTCGTTAATATCTCCTGAACGAAGGCGCGGAAGACATTTTCGCAAAGGAAAAAGTTACTTCAAATCACCTCAGGGATCATCCTGTAACCCTTTCAAGGGTGTACATTTTTGGGATAACCTGTACAGGAAAAATGTAAGAAGTTCGGTGAGCAAAAAAAGCAGCAAACTGAAGAGGATGAGAGAAAAAGTCGCGAATATGCTGAACGCGTATAATTGCAATGCAGTCCCGTGTCGAGGATGAGAAAAGGAACGGTCGCAGCAGGATATAAACGCAGCAGCCGGCCTAGCTTACGGACAAGTTTTGCGAAACGCGCGTGAACTACTTCTACCGCGGGGCCGCTCGCCGTATATTCGCATTCCGAACTTTCTTAAGCAATTATGTCATAACCTGTGCCCCCCTTTTTCCCGTCTCGCGTACACTAGACGCTTTGAACCCTCGGTGCTTTTTCGCATCCCCCTTCTCACATTCTCGTCTCCTGAAAGGTCACTCCGCGATGCGCCTACGCCCTATTAATTTCGCGAAAGGATTTGTTCGGATCTGTAAGGTTAATTTAGTCTGGGAAATGTAACTCCTCAAGAATCTGCCATTTTTTTAACGTACTGAACCCGGAATAATTTATTCAAATTTTGAAAACAATCAACATTTTATTTTATTTCACTTGTCGCTTTAAAAAAATAATTAATGTGTTCCAAATATCCACAGATGGGTGCGTAGAAACCTAGGTAAAAAATTTACATTTTTTTCTTACTTTTTTCACGCATTGAAGCTTGAAAAATTTATTCAAATTTTGAAAACAATCAACATTTTATTTTATTTCACTTGTCGCTTTAAAAAAATAATTAACGTATTCCAAACATCCACAGATGGGTGCGCAGAAACCCAGGGCTTTTTTTTTAATCTTTCCTCATTTTTTTAACGCATTGAAGCCTGCGAAAAAAATTTCCAAATTTTGGAAATAATCAATATTTTATTCTAGTTTTTGCTTAAAAGAAATAATGTATTCCAAATATTTACAAATGTGTGTGGAGAAACAAAAATTTTTTTTATCGGAAAGAGTTACTAAAAATTGTTAGAAAAAATGGCATTCAAAAGCAGCCCACCCCTCCGACCAAGAAGCCAATTACAGGTAGAACCGAAGCCGTATTTTTGAGAAACAATTTTATTCGTGGTGCGGCTTATCGGCAAAGAAACTGTCGCCGAAGAAAAATGAAAATCCCCATTGACCGACCCGGCCGGACCCGGAGTTTATTCACCGTGGAAGCGAAGTTTTAGATCGGACGACCGACTGGTTTTCGTTTTTATTTTTCACGAGCGATTCAGCCTGTTCGTGACTTTCTTCCTGTTTTTCCGGACGCTGAAACTAGTCTGGCATCCCGACAGAAATGATATAATTACCGGTTCGGCAAGGGAACTCGACGGTGGTATTAGACACACGGACGCGTTACGAAAATACGATCGAGCGGTTCGATCGAGTTTATAACGGTGTACGATGATCGCCGATAATTGGACGCGTAATTTGTCTGCTTCAATGTTGCTCACAATGGCCTTACCCGGTGAATGTAAAACTCCGTATCACGGCGGTTCTACCGCGAGCGACGCTCTTTTTTTTTTGCCGTAGAAAAGAATCGGAAATGCTCGCAAATTAACCGCGATCCTTTCGTTACCCAATCGGCTTCATGCACGGATAACAATCGACCTACTTATCGAGGCTAACGCGGTATTTCTACGTTTTATTTCCCCTTAATCCCTTGGATTTTTAACCTAACAATGCGCGCATTTATTTCCCGACGCATCTCGGTGAATCCGCCAGGCTAAAACTAGGTGGTTGCTCACAGAAATGTCGTTAACAATTTTTCTAATTTTCTAATTTTTTGTACCGAGTGTTCAAGATTACACAAGATACCTCAAAAAAAGTTTTACTTAATGGAGCTGATTCCTTAGGTGATTTCAAGTAAGTTTTTCCTTTGCGAAAATATCCTCCGCGGCTTACAATTAGTTACGGAGTTATTAACGAAAAACACGCACCAATCGGAGTACAGGTCCTGCTTGGCGCGGCGCTGCGATTGGCCGAGCCGGACTCTGTCCGAGGTAGCCGCGCTCCGATTGGTCCTTTTTTTTCGTGAATATCTCCTGAACGAAGCCGCGGAGAATATTTTCGCAAAGGAAAAGGTTGCTTCGGATCACCTCGGAAATCTCCTCCTGGAATAATAACATTGTTCGTAAGATCGTAGCAACTTAATAAAATTATAAAATATATATAAATGAAATTATAAACACTGAACTCTGGCGATTCGTCGGAAACTGAACATTTACATTGAATATTCATTTCAACGATTTCATTTTCTGCGTAATGATGGTTCTTGTTCGTATAGTTACATTTATGACGTTAACCTCGTTGAAACGACTCGTTCCGTTTATTTACGATAATCAGGATTGTAAATGTTTGTTTGATCAGTGCACCTCGCTGGACATTACTAAACTTTCCGAGGGAAATATACATAGAGTGGTTAGTGTTTTAGTGTGTCGTTTCGGCGGTAAAGGAGCTCGTTACGGCGTCTATTTGATTCAACAAACATGTAATCAGTGAAGACTGTTGTCGAACGGCTAATAAATGCTACAACTGCTGCGGCTAACAATCGGCAAGGGAAGAACGTAAAGCTAGAGACTTTACGGACTGATCCTTTTCTCGGCGAGCTCCTCGGAGCTAATCGAACGTAATCGTAGCTCGGTTAGAGCGTTCGGATTCTCTGATCGCGACTGGAAAACGCGAATTCGGAGACTTCCACGTGAAATTGATGAGAATGCTTCTCGAACCGGATGCATGACTGCGAGCGTTACACCCTGCGGAATTTAGTTTTAAAAATCCCCCATTGATAGCGGAATTAAAATCGACCAATGAACGCGCGCTGCAAACGGTCCTATTGTAAATTTCACGAAAAACGAGAAAGGATTACAATTCTATCTCATAAAAAATTAACAATTCATTCTTGAAAATAGAGATAGAGACTCGGATCGACCATGGTCAAATGGCCGGCATTTATTATTGCAATTATTGAATGTCTAAAAATTAATTTGCGGAAAATACCGGAATAAATTTCCATTTTCTATTGAAAATTTATGGTCAATCTCTATAAATTTAGTATGACCATTTTTACAAGACAACGTTTACCGATACGTTTAACGCTTGGTAGGTTCAGCGTTAAGTGGTTAATTTCTTGTACGAATTGTGAAAAAGCTGCGGGATCCTAATTGGCTCGAATTCGTCGCTTTCACGTAAACGTACGCGTCCGACGACGACGACGGCGACGATGGCGACGCAAATCCCGCTGCTCGAGTCTATCGAGCGTAACGCGCCGACGTGTTTTCACGCAAATTGTTCTTACCGGGCTTTCACGTTGTCGAGATTCATTTTTTCAACGAGACACACGGCCAAGTGCCATCCCGTCGGATTTGCATCTCAATAGGAATACAATAACGTACAAATTTATTCAGTTACACTGCTCGCTCCTCTCTACAATCACACTTGTATTGCTTTCAGGGTAGTCTACATGCTGCATTTGTTAATTTAGATCGTGCTAGCACCGCCGGCTCTTAATAAAACTATGAAATAGTAGCGAAACAAATTGTTTACTTTATTTGGAATGGCGATTGTGAGTATTTCCTGCTAAATATTTATTTTTCCCATTCACATTTTGGAACGATTGTGGTCAGTAAGTATAGTCTATGCACGGGCGGAATAGAATTTTCTTTTTTTATACAGCGCGGTCCATTTAAGTGAGACCACCTAAATATCTCTTCAGGTTTTGTGATGCACGAAATATTTGTTACGTAACGCGCATGGAATGGACCAAATATCTGGCAAGCTTGTTTTTCCCAAGGTCATTTTTTCGTAGTTATCAAGGTCATCGGTGTTTTTTTACACATAACTACTATTTTTTTTACCGCATCGTGTAACTGATAGAAAGATACATTCAGATATGTATAATAGCATGACCTTCAAATGACCTTGATCTTTGAGAATGAACACTTCGTAAAAAAAAGCTTGAGAAAACAATAACATTTGTAAAGAATTCACCTTGTGCTACCATCTATATTGCGTTAAAAACATTTGTTACGTCATCACAAATTATTTATTATAAAATTATAAATTCTTCTATAATTTTTACATTAAAATTATCTGAAAGTTAAGGAGACCTTTTTGTCAGGTGGCCACATTTAGATGGACCACCGTGTGTAATATAAGTTGTTCTTTTTACAAGTTTGGTTTCTTTATACGATATATGTAAGTTGTTTTTTTTATGTAATAACTTTTCGTTCCCGTAGAATACAAGTTGTTTTCTCATGCAATATAAGTTTTCTTTCTTTATACGATATATCTTTTTCTTCTGGGGTCCCAAAATCATATTTTGCGGGATGCCGAAAATTCGTTGTTCCACCACTGAGTGTACGATCGGGGCCTGGCGTGTATTCACGAGGAAGCATCGAGGAATTGTTATGGCTGAAATTTTCTACGGTATAATGGGCGATACATCGACCGCGAATTCGCAACTTTCCTCCTTTCCCTCTTTTATTCGATCACGGGCGCGAGACTTCCATCGGAAGTCAAGTGCGCCTCGTGAAATTCTTTCGTAGACCGCAACCTAGACGACTGTGTTTGCACTTGGAAAAAGTTTGCTGAATGCCTCGTGGCAGCGGACATGTATTTTTGATTTTTTTTTTGGTAAATGGAACTGTATTTTTCCCTCGTACGTTTTATTCCATCACAAATTCGATAAACGTTTTCTAATTGCGAATTGACATTCAATACTGGATGAAATCTACCGGGTTGTAATATAAAGTTAAACTGCAAATACATACGTATTGTATACATATACATACATATATGTATGTGTATACTGTATTTTTTATACCGTTTTTTGGACGCAAATGCCCCGTCCTGTTGCGACACGGACTCCGTCGCCGGTTTCGAAATTTCGGCCGATCCGGACGCGAATAAATTGCACGTCGACGGAAACCGACTCGGTCAGATGAAGAGGTAATCCTCGGGATGACGGCAGCGAATGGTAAAAGGAGAAACACGTTTCGCTAAGATGCGTTTCAAAGCTGTAGGAAGATTTGCGCGCGTGGTCGATTCGATGATTTATTTACCGTCGACCTAATTTTTCCTGTTCAACGCTGAAAAGACGGAATGCTACGCGGACTGTTTTTCACGTTCTTCTCCTCCGTTTCCGTTTGCGGTGCGTATTGCTCGTGCCGTATTTGGAATTGTAGAGCAATTACCGCGCGCCGAGTATGTTACACCGGTTTCCATGAAAATAATATTCGAACATTTCTCCCATGCAATCCCAAGTTCGCGATATTATTTTTGAAATCCGATTCTCTGATTCGTTACGAATTTGTTCGAATAATTTTCATGTTATTGACGATTTTATTCAAATTTCGTATACATCTCAGGGATGTGTAATTACGAAATGTTCATAGAACTCCCGATAGAAAGCATATAATTAGTAGAAAGCTTTCGGGCAATTGGAAAACGGAGAATAATGTTTTACCGTCTTTGCTGAATAAAGTAATAACGAACGAAGCAAGAAAATGTTACAGCATACGGAAACATGATCTCCCAGATGATACAGCAAGTGGCAAAAAGGAAGACGAGATAGGAGGGCGTCTCACGATTAAAAAATTAGAAAGAGAAGGGTTACGTCACTAAAGAGCGCAAGAATAAAAACTATTGTAGCAGTTATATAACGAGGAACGAACGCGACGGGCTTCTATCGTAGCTGTAAATTTTAAATAAATGTAACTATAAATGTGAATATTAAATTTTTTATTTTGAATTTTGAATTGTTTATCTTAAATTAAAAATTTTGAATTTTGTATATAAAATTTAAGATTTTGAATTTTGAATTTAAAATTTAAGATTTTGAATTTTTAATTTAAAATGTGAGATTTTGAATTTTGAATTATAAAATTTTTAAGTTTTAAATTTTTTATTTTTTTAAATTTAGTTTCTAATTTTTGTTTTTTAATTTTTAATTGTATTAATTCTCAATACTCAATAATTTTATTGTATAACCGGACCACGAAAGCCGAAGATGACTCCAAAATTTGCGGGCCCGATTAACACGCACAAAGCTCGTCGCCAAATACATAGAACGGCGCGACGGTACGCATAACGATTGTTACGCGTTCGCTTTTTTTTTATGTTATGGTTAATTAATCCGTGCAGTTTACGAAGCCCCGTGCCGGTAACCCACTTCCGCGGCCAATAAACGATTTCTTCGGTCCACTTAGAGGCCGCGCGCACGAGCAAGAATGAGGAGCACACACTGGGCGAAATGGGCCTCCGATAGTTAAATGAACGACGACATTTGATTCGACCGTCGGACGACACTTTCGAGCGAACACCTGTTTCCCCGAGAAGCATCGTTCATACTTGACGAGGAGATTCTACCATAGGAAGTGCTAGCCAATGAACGGGGTCGTGGAGGTGCGAAAAAGTCATTGAATGAGGAAAGTCAGTTTGAATTGTGACGCATGTACGACGTAGACGAAACGCGTCACGTGACCGGATTGTGGCCGATGCGTGGGGGAACAGCGTCGTAGTAGGGGAAGCTAGAGTGGGGGGACGAGCCTCAATCTGGCCACTCTGCCAGTGACTTCCACCACGGTTTTTAGAAGTTCTAGAACTCGTGGTGGGGATAGCGATCGGCGTAGGGGAAATACCGAGCGGAAGTGGAAACCCCGATTTTTTTATTGGTTATTTCTAGACATCTCTGTATGCAAAATAAAAATTTTTTATGCGAATTACAACAATTTCGAACGAAATAAAAATTTATATTCTTTCTTAACAGGTTGAAAATAATATAACAGTGCCTTTAAATTTTTCTGATATTGTTACTGTTTTAAATTGCGCCTACTAATTGATCCCATAAATGCATAAAATCTGCTGATAAAATAAGAACTTTTTATGAGTTACAACAATTTGGAGTGAAATAAAAATTTATCTCCTTTCTTAATACGTTTAGTAGGTTGAAAATAATATAACAGTATCTCTAATTTTTAAAAAATATTATTACTATTTTAAATTGCGTCTACTAATTTTTCCCACAATAAAATCCGCTCTCTAGTTATCTCTTTCGTTGTGCACAACTTCGATAGTTCTACTGTAAAAGTGATTTTCGATGACTTACCTGCTGGATGAACGGAAAGGGATGGACAGTGTTAATTGAACAACAATTTGATATTGCCACTTTTTGCAATGTAATGCTTTTAATAGATCTCGATCTGTATATTCCGCGCTCTAAAGTCAAGAGTTTCCTCGTCGTGTCGTCGACGGTGCCGCGCTACAATGACCGGTGACCGTGATAACGAGAATTAGAATAATAACGATCATCGGAATAATGGTGAAATATGTCAATAATAATGACGGTACTAATAATAAGAATAATTCAAGTCGTTGACTGTAAAAGTGGCTCGATTGGTATTGCTCCCCGAATTTCGAAGGCGTTTGGAGTTAGCAGAACTCCTCTATATTCGTTAAGTTGCAAAACGCTCTAAAATTTTTCTCGTCTACACGCTACTCAACGACGAATAAATTCCACGCATCCCCCTGCCCTTCCCCAACCACCGTCCCACCACGCCATTTTACAATCGAACCATCCCTCCACACTATACTGCACGTAACACTATCGTTTAGCCTTTAGCCGATCGAGTCCGGGACTGATCAAAAACGCCGAAAAGATCATTTGTATTTCTCGAATATCGTAAGTTGAAATTCGAAGTCGCTAGTTTAATAAATTAACAAAGAATCATGCACACCAACAACCGTTCGTTCTTACGCGACATACGACAATGCGATACGGTCCGATTGTCGAAAAAATTTCCATTCTAATCGAATTTCGCAAAACATTTTTATTCATCTAGGATTTACATTGGAACAAAGGCGTCGCAATTCTGTTCAATAAATCTGAATACATATTTTATAAAACTACGTAACAAATCGATTCCGATAGAATTTTTTCCGAAAATAATACTTAACTTTTCAAAATAAATGTATTTTCTAAAAATGTATTTTGTATCGATAAATATGCTTGTTTAACGGTCTGAATCTCGATCGGCTAGATCATGTATTATATCGCAAACAGAACGATCGCGAAGGCAGCTGCTGGAGTCCCTTTTTCCTGCGAATTTTACCTTTGACTTCGACTCGTGTACGTGTATGTGTGTGTGTGTGTGCATGGGTGGGTGTGTGTATGTGTATAGGAGTGTGTATAACAAAGCGTTTTGTAAATATGTATACAGGTATATGTATATAAATACGCGAGACGTGAACGTCCCCGAAATGGTTTTGTTCGCTGATTAGAGCTAGCTATTTCGTTGGCTCGCTTCCACGTGGATTCGGCTCGAATTCGATGTTGCGTATCGAAATCATAAGCAACGAACAACGAACGACTAGCTTTTACAGTGCAGTTTGTCGGCCGCTAGATCCCCAGGGCGATCTATTTTGATCCAGCAACCACAATAAAACCACGCTCGATCGCTTCTTCCACATGTGTAAAATCCCGCTTAATTCCGCCAATTTTCGCATACAAATCTGTAGTCTAACGATAACTGATTGGCGCCGAGAGGATTTCAACGTGAAAAACATCGGCGCACAGAGTAATTATTTACCGGGGGAAATAAAGTTTCTGTTAAAAAATTTTCTAGACTGTAATTGATCACGACAAAGAATTAAAAAATTTCGAGACACGAACGAATGGAAATGAAAATCAAAAAATTGTAGAATTCGAAACACGAAGGAATTAAAATGGAAATGAAAAAGTTATCAAATTCGAGACACGAGGGAGTTAACATGAAAACTAAAAAATTATGAAATATTGATGTAACAACGAAGCGAGAAAATTATTGTAAAAGCGGAGTTGATAAAACTGTCGTTATATTAGTGTCCCGAGAAGAGCTGAATAAACAACTTGAAGCTCCATTGGAGCAGAAATTTTGCGACATGTACTTTTTCGAAAATTTCAAAAATCCTCTCCGAATCCGTTTTCTCGCAGTTTCGAGCATCGCCGGTTTCGAATTAAACTGGATCGCCCTGGCCGAGCTTTCGCGCCGAAGTAACACTAAACTTTCGCGTGCTTTCGAAGCAAGTAAGGTCCTACGTCATGTGAATCGCAAGCTGGAGCGCACGCGACCAATCACCGGACTCGATGATTTCAGTGATTTCGATGCTTGGCGCGCGATCGCACGCGTCGATCGGGGCGTCATTGTATCTACGATACAAATTCAAGCGAAAACTCGACAAGCTCGAGCGTGATGCGCCGTAACCGGACTGCGGATCTTTATGCAAAAATATAAATATTAACAATCTACTAGAAAAAGAAAAACAGAACAGAATTTCTTTAGCCTATAGTACTCTGTGAACTTTCTCGAACATTTTCAAACGCATAAAATCCGCAATCTAGTTACGAAAATCGCTAGAGCAGGCACGGGCAGAGATGGCCCCGGGGGGCAATGGGGCGGATCCATCGAGACCAGGTGCAACGAAGCCACGCCCACTCGGGGCAGTTCGCGCAGAGGGAACCGAGATAGACGGCTGTGCAAAATAATAATTACACATATTCATACATCTCGTACATTTATAGCAACCTTTAAACACTTTTTCCAACAATGGTCACGTACCATAAAAATTTATCATTTCCCTCGTTTACTCTGGACACGCGAACCGCAGGGTGCAAGTGCGCATTCCCTTTGGAAATACGAAATGTATAAATATGTATGTCTCATAATTAGACTGCGGATTTTATTCGTGACAAACGCAATTATTTAAAAAAAAAATTCTTGCAATCGCTTCGGTAAATGGTTATTCCGCACGAAGATCCGCAGTCCGCTCATAATCTTGTCTCGTGGTCTTCTTAGTTCCGCTCTCGGACGTCGTCGGCCCCGGAGCGTTGCCCCCAGGAGCAATCGAGACCGCCCCCCCCCCCCCCCCCCCGCCCCTCCATTCAAATAAACGCGTCTCTTTCCTGCGCGCAACTACGCGAACGCATCTATTACCGCCCCGCCCCCGCTCTCCCCCAGGCTCTCCTGAGAAAGCTGTTTCTCCCGTTCGAGAATCTACGCTAAGGACTAGGATAATAGGATAAATCGAACTACACGCGATCAACAAGCCAGTCTAGAGTTTATAACAAGTCTTTACGCGAACGATTACTTTCGTCGACCGCTCGACCGCTCGACTCGCCGTCCGCCGTTCCGCCCGCCGCGCCGGAAGTCCGGGCTCGGCCCTTCGAACGCTCCGAATCCCGCGAACCTCGAAAAATTCACAGGGCGCCCCGACACACGATGCTGTTCTCCGTTGCACGTTCGCTCCGTTTTGGTCCCTCGTGGTGAATCGTAATCATCGAGAAAAGGTTACCGTCGTCGTGCGCTCTCGCAGTCTCCGTGCGCGCAGTGGAGGCACGCGACACGCGATCCTCGCCGTGAAAAAACTCAACGTCCCGTTAACGTGCTCTATAAAATCTTATAAAATCGCATTTTCTTATAAAAGATTTTCAATGCGTGCGTGCGCGCGCGCGTGTCCTTCTCGCCGATCGTCCGTGTCCGTTCGACGACGCGCTTCGACGCTCGCGACAAAGAAATCGATGCTCGAGCGCGACTCGGCGACAGGATAATAGTTTTTTCCGGTTTTATCTTTCGTTTCCGCGGGAGCGCTCCATCGCTCGCGAATCCTCGCGGAGAAAACACAGGAGAGAGCATGGTTCGAACCTTCGCGTTCACTCCTTACAGAACCGAAAAACCAGCGGAAGTCTGTTCGACGGCCGACCTTCGAGGCGAAGGTGGTGGATTCAATGAAACGTGGATTCGCGAGACGTCGAGGGTGATGTCCCGGACGAACGCCACGCGACGAACAGCTGGAACAACGTCGAGCGATCCCGTTCATACGCGTTTCTCTTCTAACGAACGTGCGCTCTTTCTCTTTGTCCGTAGCTTGAAAATGACGAGCCACGCCTACACGGATAGTCCCCGCGGATCTGTAGGTTTTTGAAACGTCTCGATCCCGAGGAAGTTAGAATTTTTTATCGTGATAGAGTCACGGATGGTAGAACCGGGCGGCGACCCCTAAGTGCCGCTAACAATAAAACGTCGCCTAACTTAAAACGTAAGTAATACGAAACGGTACAAGCAAGATCTCGCTCCCTCTCTCTCTCTCTATTCGTATGAAGACACGGCGTACCGGCCTCGGGAGGAGAATCATCAGGTTTTTCTCTTTCGTTTCAGCTGTTCATTTTCTCTCCCCCGCGAAACATCGCCGTTCCTCGCAGCTATTGCGACACCATATATGTTTACTCTAGAACTGCATAAATACTCTGTCGTTCACCTAAATAATATGCGTGTTATCGTTATCGACTACGTGCCACGGATGTTCATCAATGGCAGACGGAATCTTTACAAGTGTCGACGTTAAGCGTCGCCGGATGAATCGCGCGTGCGCGGCGCACGCGCCGTTTACAGTTTAGCATACTATAAAATCGTATTGTTCTTTTCACCGTTTGTCCGCGAATCCGACCAGTCGCCTCTGATCGCGTCCCATGGTGTACCGGCGCTGCGTGAAAAATTTCGAACACCGTCGCGCGCTGTGAACGAGGCTTTCAGTCGACGAATACCGAGGCGTCCGTCGACCCGCCGCGCCGTCGCCTCGAGTCTCTCTCGCCGCCACTCTCACTCTCTCACTCTCTCTCACTCGCTCTTTTTTTTTTAATAGAATTACGATGCTTAATAGTAAAACGGTACTTAGAGCTATAGTTACTTTGGTATAGTCAGTTATATCACACTAATGTCCGCGATGGCTGCGGGGAATCCTCTTTCAAAGGTTTGTGTTCAGAGTTCCGCCTGCAGAACCCTAAAAAAAGAAATTAGAAATAGTCACGACGAGTCAGGAATCTCGTGGACGCAGATTTTCGAGACACCCTGTATTAACGCTAAATCTACTGCCACCGGTTCTAGATTTTTTACTTCACAATTACTGAAATTGCAAAGATGCTTTCTTGGGAAATGATTAAATAAATGTTAGAGAGACTGAAAAGTAATCAAAATTTCTTTGGTGAGCTCGTTGATAGTCTGTGTCGAAGGACTTTTTTTAAAAAGGGAGTCGAACAACTGCCTCTACGCTGGCAAAAAGTGTTAGAAAATGATGGAAATTATTTTGTTGATTATTATTTAAGATCTTTTTAATAAGTGAATGTAAAAAAAATTTTTGATTACTTTTCGGTACCCCTAATATATCTAATAGATATTTTAATGTGAATCGCATAAAGTTCAAAGAAATTCGGTCTTGTTAGTTTTATGAGGCAACATGTAAGTACTTGTGAAGCTCGGTAGCTTTAAAAGCTCTAAGTAGCAGTAATAACCGAAATAATAAAATTTTATATTGCTGTTGCCAATATGCAGTCTAATATGTAGCATAAAATTTCTTCCCCTTTTAGAAAATCATGATCAAAGAAGATCTAACCACTTGTAAAATAAATCGCAGTGCTGAAATGCCCGATTCTGATTGAAGTACATTAAGAAAAGACAAATTGAACGACTGTGGAAACTGACAAGCATCGTTCTCGTGGTTGTCGACCAGTAATTAAGAGCGTGCAGTTTATTAGAGAACTTTCTCAGAAATGGAACCAGGTAAAAGTCACGAAATCGACATTTTTCCTGATCCGTTCGCTAAAAGTGTGCGCGTATGTTCCCAAGATGATTACCTGTCATTGCTTGGCGGACTTAAACCTGGCAAGCTTCAATTGCACCGGGTTAGAAACTTTCACGTGAACCGCGATGTCCTCGACTGGGGCTTCTCGAACGTCCGTGCCTCCCACTGCTACAACTCGATCGCCTTTGGAGATTTTACCGCTTTCCAGAGCGCTGCCGCCGGGCAACTACGAAGACAAAGAAAAAACAAATGAACAAACACGTGTGGCACCATCTCACGGAAATATTTTATTATCGGAGCCACGAGGAATTGATCTTTTAACACTAAACCAACCGAGCACCGAAAGCGATAGAAATGTTTTTACAAAAATGACAAGCCTCTATTTATTTAGGTTTTGTTTCTTAAGACAATATGTGCTTGGATAAAGAAATTTATCGAATCAATTTCCACGTAAAACTTTAGTATTAAAGATATTACATCGTTATTCGATAAAATCTACTTTACGATAAGATTGTGAGGAAGAAATTCCAGCTTACTAAGTCTGACACGTATGCCCCTTTGCCGCTCTTGTATCCCGTTAAACAGAGGCCAGCTCCTTTGCCGGATTTCTTCTGCAGCTCGACATCGATTTCTTCCTCCGGCTTCTCGCGTCGGTGGACTATCATCGTGATCTACGGATCAACGAGAATTATAATACGCAATGGAAGAAGACAATTGAATTACAATGTACAAGAGAAAGGGGAAATAATGTCTCACAGTGCCGGAAACTTTCAGCACGGTCGCGTGAGCTTTGTCGTGCTCGATCTCCTTGAAACTGTTCCCGCACATGTCGAGTATTTGGTCGCCGGACTGCAGACGGCCATCCTTGCCAGCTGCACCGTCAGGGAACACCTCGATGATGAACACACCTTTCTGCGATCGAATCGTCGAACGATCGTATCATTTTCACATTACATCATTACTTTTTTTTTATGGTAATTCGAAACTTTTTTCTTACGCATGGAGTGTCCGAGCCACCGGCTATAGTGAAGCCAATGCCTTTATCTTTCTCTTTCTGGAATTCTATCGTTGTATCCCTGCCCTCTGCGATCTTGCAGTCCTTTGGATCTTGTGGCGGTTCAGGCTCTTTCGGTTTCTCCGGTTCCTTTGGTTTCTCTGAAAGAATTATATTGTTGTTGTATTTCAAGAGCTCATGATTCAACTAGCAGAATTTAAAATAGAATCCAGCGTATGCAACTGCTGCACTCTGTGCAATTATTAAGGTGTACTAATTTACCTGGTTCGGCTGCAGGAATTATGCCTTTCGCTCTGTCCTCCTCGTCCTTCGCTACTTTACTTTGATTTGGATTGCACACCGTAAGCGTCACCACACCTTCTGCTTTCTTCAATAGGCTTGTAGCCTGGAAATTGAAACAAACAAGAACATGTTAGTTTGTTATATTTTAAAAAATTGGTATGTGGCTCACTAATTTACCAGTGACTCATTCATTGCTAACGGTACTTGAAATGTTTTAATCTTTACGGTGCTATGACTAGACTGCGGATGAAGTTAAATAAAAATGTATTTCCTCTTTTGATAACTTCAATAAGTCCAAAACAATGTAACATCAATTCTTCTAATACAGTGTTGTATTCGATCAGACCATTTTTGTTATAAATGCATTTTTAGACAATAATATTTGTATAACTTTTTCAGTAAATTTCTCACACACAAAGTACGATACTTGTAAATTCGCAAGAATAAATTTTTACGTATGTATGCACGGTCTCTCGTGACAATAGTGGTTGTTGAATACCTCGTCGTAAGTCGAGCCCAACAGGCAGTCCAAATTAACAGCCAAGATCAAGTCACCCACTTGCAAGCCGGCCTATGAAAACGCAAACAAAGGCGATTACGCGTTTAGAAAATAGACGCATTGTGTGTTGTATTTAATTAGTACTCGGGACACGCGGGGACAATTGTGCTGTCGTCGGGACAATTACCTGTTCCGCGGCACTGCCTTCTTGTATGTCGGAGATGAATATACCTTGACCGACTTCCGCGTGCTTTCCTTCTATGATCATTATACCTAACCCGTATTGACCCTGAAACGGAAAACTTGCATGTAATAATGACAGGTCGCGCGGGATTATTCTTACCGTGTAAAAGTTTATTGTTATCCCAACGATACTTGCCTTCTTCACGGGCATGTTGCGTACTCCCTTGTACGCGCTGAACATTTCCGACTGTAACAGACCGCAATCCATAATTTGTTAGTGGACCAATCAGGAAATCAGGATAATTGAGAAAAAAACAATCTTTTAACAGAAATGGACAAGAAGTACAAAATTTCAATTATTGGGTCGTCAAGGATGAAATTTGTAGAAATTAAATTTAATTAAATTATGTATTTTATATTACAGTAATGAATAAATATTAAATTTTAATTAAATTTCCACAAATTTCATCCTTGACGACCTAACATTATCATTTCAATGTTGCTAACGTATCTAACTCAAATTAACACTGAACCCACCGATTTTATATTTTCCATTTTACAAATATAAAGTTAATTATCGCATATTGGAATAAAATTTACAGAAAATCTAAATAAATGTAGAGTAATTTTTACAAGCTGAAACATTTTAATCGCTTCTAGTGCTCGGTAGGTTTAGCGTTAAACGTAATTAAACTGACAAGTTAATAAAAAAGTGGTAGAATAAAACTCTGGTGTATTTATAAAATAGCAATATTAATGAGAAAATATTTCAGATCACTGTTTTCGTACGACTGATATTATCTCATTGCCGTTATTTTTCCTTACAGACTCTAATCGTGCCGACCGAGTTCCATGATGTTATACTTCTACAAACGATCGGTCAACGCGGAATGATGGGCACGCAAGTGAAATCGGTTAATCAACACTCACGTCATCCAGGGTAGGAGGGAACTGCGTGATCGGTTTCACAGCAATGTCGTCAACGGCTGTCGATCTCCTGCGAGTACATCATTGCATACGATTAAACAAAACTCGATTTCTGTAAACGAAAAAACGGCGATCCGTAAGCGTATACTTTACCGTAAAACAACAATCTTGAAACAAGTACCGGCCATTCCCTTGATCATAGCGGATGCATTCAGGTGACATCTTCCTTGGAGAACACATCCGTTTACCTAGAAATACGGACGCTTTAGATATATCGATCAATTTCATTTTATCCGGATACATTTATTCAGTTATTTTAGCAAAAAATTTATGTAACGAACTTGTTGCAGACAGCGGATATTTATGTGTTTAAGAACATTAGAAGAATTTAAAAATATTGTTACATTACTTTCAATCTATCAAACAGATTAAAAAAGAAAATAAACTTTTATTTCACTCCAGTTTCTTGCAATTCAGGTAGAAAACTGTTATTTTTGCATAAAGATCCGCTGTCTAATTATATTACTGTTTAGAGGAACTGTGTGATTCAATAGCGTTGAAAGACTGTGTCACACTCAGCGATAAACTACTGAAATACGATATGTTACCAAATGCAACGAGAGTAACAGACTGATTTTTGTTGCATAAAAATCCAGAGAAAAGGAAAACTACAATCTTCGAGAAAAATTTTTCAACATTTCCGGTGACGTATTAGGATTTCGTCATGTCGAAGTATATATAAACCGTTCGGCAATCAACTGCAGAAATACAATGCGTCATTAAATATAACGAAGGTGAGGCCGATATACAAGTTTATAAGGTCAGACGGATGAAGACGAGAGTTCATGAATAATTTCAACGGCCCCGGAGTTCTCGAATCAATATCTAGGAGTGGATGCGGTCTCGCACCCAATTAGTATAGTACTTTCGTCGCGCGGACGCGAATGTCACCGCTGAATGTAGTATATCGATTACCATGCCGAAACGGGCGAACCGCGGAACACGGCGAAAAGTCTTAGGGCAAATGGCGGTACTACGTACCTCGAGTATCTCATCGCCGACCACCAGCTCGCCACTTCTGAGGGCCGAACCCTTTGGATTAAGGCCACAAATGAACACCGCCATTCGATTTCTGTCCCTGTGCCCGGCCAGAGAAATACCCAAACCACGCCTATCCTTCTCCACCTTGACTAATAGCACTTTGTTCCCCAGACCGTGGTACTTCTTTTGGACTTTCACTGCGAAGAGAAATGTCGGACCATAGTACAAACATGCCAGCAATACTTGTGAATCCTTTAGATCAGACAGTGACCCAAATGGTAGGACTTGAAAAGATAGTTGAATGTAGGCATTGAAAATTATTGCAATTTTTATAATAAAATTATTCTGAATAAAATTTATTACGATTTGGTTGAAAAAACGTTACAAAATCAACGGACCCGGAAGAAATAAAAAATTTCAAAAGAATATAATATTTAAGTTCACTAGGAGGAAGAAAAGATTTGATCAAGCTTTAAATTCATAGGTCAAAGGTCGCTTCCAAGCTAATTTTGAATATTTCAATTATTAACATCGTTCCAGCACTTACTATGCGTGTAGCCGAACTCGTCCTCCTTCTCAGGGTCGGCCTCGATCTCCTGTTTCGAGCGTTTCACGTTTCCCGCGCTTTTTCTCGAAATCTGCAAACAGTTAAACTCGTGTAATCTGGATTATTTTTAGCTAAAAAAAATAAAATAATAAAATAAGTAAAAAGTGTAATAGTCGACTACAAATTCGGAAAAATTATTTTTGGCGTTTTGAGCTAGACCTTCAATCTCTTTGAAGTACGATTCGGTGTGTTTTTCGATTACCCACCTCCATGCCAGCTTTCGTATAGATGTTTCCCTCGAGATCTCTGGTGTCCTCCTCGGAGCTCTCGTCCGACGAATACTTCCGCCTCGGTGTCTTGTCTTCCGGCCTCGAAGCATTATCTTCCTTCTCCTCGCTCACCTCGCGCAGTATTCCCGGATTAGAAGGCGGTGACGGCGCCTTTTTCCGAATAGACTTTTTCATGGAGGATCTGCGAAGCCAACTCGTCTCGTGGACGCTCTCTTTCCGCTAACAAATTATGCACGTTAAACCAATCTTTTACCTTCGCGCGCTGGATCCCGCGCCATCTGATGCTCTTGTACTTTGCCTACGGAAATCCGATCTCGAGCTACTCTGTTTCTCCTCGTCTTCGGCACCCCCCTGAAATGTGAATGCCATCGAATGAAAATCATCGAACGCGTCTTCGAACATCATTTGCTCGACCATAGTGGTGATCTGATTTAAATAATTTACATATTTTTAAGAACATCGAATGGAAAAACAATAACAGTGATATTAGAAGAACCTGAATATTTTTCGAAAATTAGCTCGACCATAGCGGTAGTGTAATTTAAATATTTATTAGAAAACTGAATGGAAGAAAACGAGGAAATTAGAAGAAGCCGAATATTTTTCGAAAATTATTAGCTCGTCGATAATGTTAATGTAATTTATAAGAAAACCGAATGGCAAACAGTGATATTAAAAGAACCTGAATATTTTTCGAAAATTAGCTCGACCATAGTGGTACTGTCATTTAAATATAATAAAAAATACCAAATGGAAGAGAACGACAAGTATATTAGAAGAACCTAAATATTTTTTATTTCATTCAATTTCTATATTTAGTTGTTCGGTGCACAATCGCGTTTAACAGGAATAACATTCGACCCATAAGAAAATAAACTGTGAAGAATCTAAAATTACGTCCTCGATCGTTAATGTTTAATCGACTTGAGCTTAGGGGATGCAAACAGATAGTGTCGAACTACAAGTGTACTTTTTGTAAGTCGAATTCTTCTTATTATTAAAGTAATCAGCCTGGGACGAACCTCAATCGTTTCTTCACGAATTTCTTTAAGAACTGGACATAAGATATTTTTATTTACATTCTTTTTAACAATAACTAATTCGGCCGAAAAAGTGCAACTTTTCGTATAATTTCTTTCAGGATAGATTCAAACCCAGCATAATATCATAAACTTTAATTTAATATTTAAAATTTCACACTTTTTCTTCTTTCTGTCACTGCGATGGACGACTACGTGGCACGCCAACATCGCTCACGCTGCAATAAACAATAAGAATAACTCAACTAAAAGAAAATCACACTTGCACTTCAATACTATCTCTTCTCATCCCAAAAAGTCCTAGTGCCATAATTCCAACAATGATTCCGCAGAAAAAATTCTTAAAAACCACTAATTCTCACTGTCGTTTGTCCGTCAAGTCCTCTTTGATACACCAAACAAAAAAAAAAAAGTTTAAAATAGTAAAAAAATATTAAATAAATTTTGCAAGGATCTACGTTTTTGAATCCATGGCAATAAGAGGCGCCGATAGTGTCCCAGTGGACGATCTTCGCGTAAACTTTGTAGAGCGTCTGCTCCATCTTGGATCTCCGCGACACTGAACCGTCGACGAGCAACGTGTTCATCCTTCTGATCGGCCGGCTCAGACAATGACTACAGCGGATTCGTTGTCTATCGAGTAATCACGGTCAGCTGGAGTATATCGAGTCTCGATTGTATACGTATCAATTCCACGAAACCGAGGAGAAGAAGGAGAGGCGAAATCGGACGGAGATTATTTAAAACTCGCGGGGGCGCGCGCGCATGTGAGTGTGCGCGTGTGTGTGTGTGGCTGTGCGTGTTCTCGCACGCGCCACTGTTTAAATCGTAAATTTCACGGTGTGTCGAGATAGATCGAGAAGTCAGTCGGATCTTGAGTGTGCGACAAAATAGACTGACGATACAACAGCGGCGTGTTCGGCAAGGGTTTTCCCCCGCGTTCCCACGTAACCGGCAGCCATAACAATCGATCCCATCGCGTTCCGAATTAATTTACATCGAACACAATCGAACGCCGCCTCCTTCCCGTCCGTTTTACGACCAAGGCCTCCTCCTCGTTCGCTTCTCGTGACGATCGCCGTGAGAATTCAATCCATTAGCTAATTATAATTCAATTGACCGGCTTTCGTCGCTCGACTGACCGAACGATCTTTGATAAGAGGAGCCGCACATTTACAGCGCGGCGGCGACGACTCCATCTTTTCGGAGACCCTGAATTTCGATCGACGAGAAGATGCGTCGGATGCATTGCGCTGGTTCGTTTCAACCCTCCACGTGGTAATTCGATACATTTTTCTGTGACGCGTTTGATCCGAAAATTTGTGACTTTTTTAATATTAACGCTGCCGATCAAATGAACCGTTTTATATCTTTCGTTTTAGAATGATTGAAATTGTGACATTGTCGTTTTTGTAAGATGACACATTTGTATCGCTTTTTCGTGCTCGGTAGGTTTAGTGTTAAAGCTTTGAATTTTTGAATATTTGTCAATCTTTGAATATTTGAAGCTTTTAATTTTTGAGTCTTTGAATCTTTGACTATTTGAAGCTTTTAATTTTTGAGTCATTGAACATTTGAAGTTTTTAACTTTTGAATCTTTGAAGCCTTTAATTTTTGGATCTTTAAATTTTTGAATTTCTGAATCTTTGAAGCTTTTAATTTTTGAATCATTGAATATTTGAATCTTTGAATTTTTGAATCATTGAATCTTTGAATTTTTGAATCATTGAATCTTTGAATATTTGAATCTTTGTCGAATCTTTGCGAGTAAAGAAGATTCAATTTTGAACTACAACAACTGTTCTGAGAATCAATCAAGCGGAACGAATAGATTGGCAGGTTGCTCGTGGAAAAGATCGAGTTCAAGGCAGTTATTAACGCGTTCGCATACGTTTCGGTCGTCGTCTTTATACAACATCTTATCAAGCGCAATCAATCGTTTCTATTAACGTAGAGGTCGTCTCACAAATCAAGCTCATTTGCTTCGTAAATAGCCGTAGTGGATACGTCATTATTTTAAACAACCATATAAACAATGTAAAATCAATTTCAAATTCTAAATATACGAATTTCTGCTCTATTATATCGAAAACTAGTTGCAACATTAGCGTTTCGAAAATTCCATTAAATAGAATTCAATTTTGAATTACGACGACTGGACACGAATGATACATCTATCTGCAAATATTACATTTTGAGATTTACGTTTCACTTTTTCGAAAAATCAGCCGCGATATAACGAGCACAAAGCCACGAAGTTCGCGGTCAGCTGTGCGAACGACAGCCACCTCTAAACAAAGATTTTCAGAGGACGGTGACGCGTGGAAAGGAGCCTCCGAACGACTCGCGTGGCGAAAGTAAAGCAAGGGGAAACGACCCACCTGTATCGCTTCCGGCGTGGTGGACCTGACTGACGTGATTGGAGACGTGGTCTGACGATAGGTAGGCGTACCGGGAGCTGCTCCGCTAGAGGGTTGACTCCTGGTGCTCTGTCTTCTCCCTGGTCTGCCACTGCCTCCGCCGCTCTGACCGCCTTCGGTCTCGTTCTGGAAATTGTCCAAAAGTTTTATCGCCGCCTCTACATTCCGCTCCAAATCGGCGTCGAATCACGCCGTCCCGGAAAATATTGCACATCTCGATGTTTTCGCTTGTTTACCCATCCTTAACCCTCGCACGCACGCCCGAAATAGGCGCCGTCATTCATCCCCGGATAACACTCCGGCCATTTTTGCGTTATGCTTCCTATCGGGTGTACAATTCGATTCTTAGGCCTATTAAATTAAATTCGCTAAGTTTCCCTCAATTTTGAAGTTTACTATTAAAATTACTTTGAATTCAATTTATTATGGACAATTTTAAATTTCCCGATCTTCTTCTTTCTTAAATAATCTTCGTTTCTGCGATTTCTTCATCTTATTATAAAGATGTTAAGTTTTCTCTCGATTTTCAAATTTACTATTAAAATTACTTTTAATGAAATTTATTACAGACATTTTTAATTTCCCAATCTTCTTCTTTCCGAGATAATCTTCGTTTATGCGCTTTCTTCATCTTACTGATTGAATGAATCTCCATTATGGTGATTGAATGATTCGAACTTAAAATCAAGTAGCAATTAATATGAATCTCCATTATAGTGATTGAATGATTCCAACTAAAAATGAAGTAGCAATTAATGAATCTCCATTATGGTAATTGAATGATTAGAACTAATATCGATACAAACAATTGGTACGCATTTATTGAAGATTACATTTTTACTTTTTACCACGTTGTGGTGATTGTTTATTAATTGTTGAAAGTCCATGGCTGAAGGCCTTTGTATAGACTCTTCAATAGCAATGTTAGCAATGTGAAAAATTTAATTTAAAAAATTCCTCGAGCAAATATATTCTTAGTATTTTATTGGTAAATATACACCACAATGGTAGATAACGTATTTTTATTTAAATGGCCACAAAATTTGTTTATCCTTTATATGTTCGTTTAGACAAGTTATACGTGTCTACAATTTTGTAATTTCAAGAGTAGTAAAAAAAATATTTTTTTCCTATTCTAGAACGTTGATAAAAAATCGAATAAATTGCATTTTTAACTTTGTTTTACAATGGTATTTCTGAAAAGTTTGTTTTTCATATCGCACGACAGCATTATCCAAGCTAATCAAGAAGCTGCGGACAAAATAATGTTTCATTTCAAATATCATCGAGCATTAAGTTACCGAAATAACATTCTATCCCGGAACACCGTGCGAGCGATTTAATTCTGCCATCGCGCGTATCCGGATCGAATAACGTCGATGCGAAAACATCGATAAATCCCGACTGTGTAAAATCCTCGCTTTTAATGGCCGCTGATTAATTTCTCGGCGACTCGATAAATTAGGCGGCGGTGCGATATTAAAGCGGTGCAATATTTTCCGTGATAGGGCAACTCGAGGGACGCGCGGCGGGAACTCACTGTCAGCGCCGATTCGAGATTGTCGGGCGAGAAAAATTGGAAAATCGCGTGCAGGATAATGGACGCGCGTTGCGATGACCGACGAGGACGACGAGACCGACGAGGCCGACGAGGCCGACGAGGGAAAACCTTTTGTCGCGCATCGCGAGTCGCGAGACGCGGATGAATCCGCCGACTGGTTGAATTGTTGCCAGAATAACAGTAATTTAGCAGCGTGACGCGTCCGATTCTGCGGCCATCGGCAATAACAGTGAGTTCTCCCCACCGCCGCTGCGCTGTTCTTAGGAATGCGATTAACACGTGTTATAGTTGGATTCAGGCTCGCACGAGACTGGCTACATGTTCCACAGACTGGGCTCAAGGATTTTGGAAGAATAGTGACGCTGTTATGGTTGTTCGGTGCCGGGGCGGGGGGCTGTCACGCGAAACTCGAACCTTCAGACTGTTCGAGTTTCGATCGACAACCCTGAAGAATTTCTTAGTTTGAATTCATCGTTTGACAGAAGAGACCAGTTTATATTTATTCTATGCTTAGAAATATTGGTTACAACATTACAGAATTTTTTGTACTGTTCAACCCCTGCCATATTACAACTTCATCTTCTGACAGAAGAGAGAAAAAAATTTATATTTCTTGTTACAAAATGACAGAATTTTTTGGATTGTTCAACCCTTGCCGCATTAGAGCTTCATTGACATAAGAGAGAAAAAAATTTATATTTATCGTTACAAAATGACAGAATTTCATTTCGTCCTAAAATTAAGGCACACTATTTAGTACGTTCTTATGGAAAATAAAAATTCGATGGACACTTCGAATAACGTTGCGCGCATTAAGCTACGTCCACAGTCCACGAGTAAACGTCGAACTTTTGTCGCCCCTTGTTGCCATTTTCTTTTTTTTTTATTCGAGATTCGTGAGCAACATTGTAGATTACGCTCGAGCTTAGAGTCTATAGCACAATTGAGACGAAACCGTCCCCCCACCGCAGCATCCATTTTCCCCCTCCAGTAGGCGCCGTTGTCATGAAGAAAGAACGAAGTTGAGGGGGGAGACACGTGATAACGCGACGAAAGTGCGCGCTGCGTGGAAGAGAGGTTGGTGGGGGAAGCGAGCGTTCGAGGTGCTCCAGCACTGGTCAGCATCTTATTACACATGCAACCTCGGCCATTATTCGAGGTATGCATTCAATTTTATTAATTACGAGCTAGGAGAGTTTTCTTTAATCATTGTGATAATTAGACTGCGGATCTTCGTGCAAAATAAAAATTTTCTGTATATAAATTGCAGGAGTCAGAAGCCAAATAGAATGGTCTTCCTTTTTTTAAAATTATTCTAAGGGGTTGAGAATAATGTAGTGATATATCTAAATTTTTTAAATTCTTTGTTTTATATTGCACATACCCAATTTGTTCATAAAAGCATAAAATCCGCGGTCTAGTAATAATCATTGCTTGCAAGTATTTTTACAATTTTCTGTTTTTAATCCTCTTTCTCCGACACATCTTTGTCGGAAATGCATCAAATTTGCAAGGCTAGTTGTTATACGGCAAGGCAGAATATGTTATACTTTTTAGATAAAATATCGAAAGACGTTTCTCGCAAAAATTCCAGCGATTTTTACTGCAATTCTCTGGCAGAGAGCACGAAAGGAATACACACGTGGATTTTCACCACTGCAATTCTGAAAGACTGGTCCCGATAAAGTAGATGCAAATGGCAGGGATTGGAGTTTCGTATAAGATAGTGAGGGAAGCCTGGATAACCCAGAGAGTTTGACATTTCCGAACCCTGCGGGGGTCGCTGCCCGAAGGCATCCTTATTGGATCGCTGTGTATCTGATACGCCTGCTACAATTCTCGTGAAAAGAAAGCACACGGACAATGCTTATTTTATTCGAATAGGTAGAAATCTGATTACCAGACTGCGGATCTCTGTGCGAAATAAAAATGGTCTGTATCTGGGGCCATTTTGAGATTTCTTTAACGATTCTAGCCGAAATCAATAAAAACTCTTCGATTATTTCTAACTTTTTATTGTTTCAAATCGTGGCTACTCATTTTTTAAATCCGCAGTCTACTGACTAATAAACAAAATGTAAATAATATTTACAGTGGCGAGCATATACCAAATGGGACAATGCGAAGTCTTTGATTTAGTGTTAACAAATTATAAATGGCAACTTCTACTATTTTCTGTGTAATTTCGACCAGTTGCAATTTTTTCAAAAAATTTCTTTCCCACGTCTTGTAGTTAACTAAACAAAATGTGAATAATATTTACAGCGGCGAGCGTATATCAAATGGGGCCACGGCGAAGTCGTCGTATTTCCTGTGTAATTTCGATTAATTGCAATTTTTTCAAAAGATTTTTTTGCCACGTGTTGTGATTAATTTCTCAAAAAGATTCAAGTACACGTAGTATCGACACAAGTGAAATCTGACATGCGGCTGTCAGTATCACGACTGGAAGTGGCACGTTCGACTGGAAATAAGGGAACGATTGTAGAAACGATTTGACCGTTCCGATCAATTTGCTTTATCGATCGAGCACGGCTCGGCCTCACAAAGCCGTCGAACATTGTTAACGGTTCAATGGCTGTGTGTGAACTTCGGAACGTCAGCGAAGAAAATTATAGTTAAAATATCGGATTATCCGCGAGCGTCCCTGATACAGTCTTCGGGATCCAACGAAGAGCGGAGGCATCCCGGAGAATTTAGTCGAAGCAGCGATACGAGAGGCGGTAGAGTAGCTTCGGTCTCCCAGGTACATAGTCGTGCAAAATAAAAAAGAAAAATAACAACATAAAAAAATCAGAACTCTAATCTGTCAGTGACAGAATTTTCGGTAGCATAAAAAATCACGTCTCAAAATGACGTCATCAGTTCTTAAGGTCCAACAATCGGAAAAATCGGTAGAAGTGTTAGAAAATACAAGTATAGTGCCCGATAAATTTTCAAAAATCATTTTCCACACTCGAGAAGAATTCTCTAGATTAAAAAACAGTAATTAATGTTAAAAAAAAAAATGTTTAACAGTTGGTAGAAATATTATATTGAAATCCACAGGCGTAATATTCCGAACTATATTCGCGGACAGCAATGGCATCACTGATACATTCGCCAAGGGTTTACAGAAGATAACGTTATACGTAAAATAACGTTAACACGGAGCCAAAACAACGAGGATGCAAATGCAGAAAAATTTGCTCCAACAACATCGGTTTTGAGCGACAAAACAATTCAAACGGGTTAGTCGAAACATAGTCGAACGAGCCGAGAGCCGGTAAAGGTAAACAACTGCCACTGGAGCGCGACAGAGTGTGCAAGTCACATTAGCGAAGGACGCACGCGCCGTGATGCTGTACTGTTTATTTAGACTGATCTTGTTGGATGGAGCTGAAAATTCTCTTAACCTTCAGGCACCTCTTCGAGGCTTCATCGAAGCACGTAGCACAAAATTTAAAAAGATTAGTCAAAACATGACAGCACTGTAACACACTGGTATCACTGGTATTTTCCAGGAACCAATAAAGAGTATACCAGCAGAGAAAAATTTTTAAAAGCTACATAACGTGTGGTTTTCGTCTCTTCAGGGTCCGACGAAGAGCATAGAAAATCCCGAAGAATATGTCTTGGAGCATGCGATCAATCAGCACTGTCAACACTGATATCGCTGATATTTTCCAGGGTCCGTCAAAGAAGAAAAGTCCTCAAGATGTACTTGAAGAATGTGATGAGTCGGCATTGTAAACACTGATATCACTGGTATTTTCCAGAGACTAACGAGGAGTATACCAGCAGAGAAAAATTGCTAAATCTACGTTAAGACCGTGTGGTTTTCGTCTCTTCAGGGTCTGACGAAGAGCATAGAAAATCCCGAAGAATATGTCTTCGAGCATGCGATCAACCAGCACTGTCAACACTGATATCGCTGATATTTTCCAGGGTCCGTCGAAGAAGAAAAATCCTCAAGATGTACTTGAAGAATGTGATGAGTCAGCATTGTAAACACTGATATCACTGGTATTTTCCAGGGACCAACAAAGAGTATATCAGCAGAGAAAAATTGCTAAAAGCTACGTTAAGATCGTGTGGTTTTCGTCTCTTCAGGATCCGTCGAGGAACATGGAAAATCCCGAAGATGTGCTTGAAGCATGTGACCTAACCCAGCACTGTAAACACTGGTGTCACCGGTGACTTCATCAGGGACCAACGAGGAAGAAATGCAGAAAATCAAAGGATACGAGCACGGGACAGCACCGACACACTCTTCAGGTCGAACTCCGGAAAGGTAACGAGGCACTCGACTGACGCGTGAAAAAATTCCGGAAGCGGACTGAGCGGAGGTCGGAAACGACGGTTATTCGAGGTTGCGTCGAGGATGATGCGTGTGCAACGTACTAGAAACGAGACGCATTTGCGTCCGAAGAGCCGGTGCATATCGCCGATACTCTTGAGGCAGCCGAGCCAGCTCTAACGTCTACCAGTCGGTTTCGTGTATGAAACTGCGGGTGTCGATATATCAGAAGGGAGAGAGAGAAGGTGGATGGTGTTGATCAGAGGGGGCGGCTCAGGCCAGGTGGAAGGGGTGGTGTGTGGTGTGTGGTCCATGGGGTCGGTGATGGACGCTCCATTGCAACGACGTAATCCACACTTTCTGTCAAACCGCGCCGAGCACCGGAGCCCGATTGTCAATCGGACGTCCTCGGAGCTAGCCCACGTGTTATCTTCGTCATTTTTCCTATCTCGAGTACCTTTCTCTTTTTTCCCGTTTTTTTTTCACCTCTCGGTTCAACTTTCTCTCTCTCTCACGCTCTTTTTCTCTCTCTTTCTGTTTTCATAGACTCTTTGACCGGAACACTTACCGGATGGCAAATTGGATTGGAATTGATCCGGCGCGGCGGCTCGCGTTTTATTTCGGAATCGAGGTGGTTGATAACGGGACTGCAGATTTTTACGCGTTCTTGACAACTCCGGCAATTATGAAATACGTCTCCGGCAGGAACGGAAAAAAAATATTCCATCGAACAGATCTGTCGTGGCCGTTCGATCTGTACGTTCGACGATTGAAAGAAATCAAGTGTTATTATATGTAGATACTGCGCGGATGTTTATGCAATTTTTTTTGCAGACGAATTTTATGAAACTCGAAGCAAGTATTAGGGCTTGTCCTAAAAGTTGCTTTCACTGTGTGTACATTCCGTATTGTTAGATAACATCAGCGTACACGAACAATCTTCTGCTCGTTAATATTTTATTATTCCTCGAGCTTACCCTTGATTAACCCACATACGCTCCTCATAAATAATTGCATGAAAGAGACTAGAATAATAATTGTGTTTCATTTATGACGTCACATTTTAAAGAAATACATCTTACAACATAAAAGGATCAATGATTTTACAGTACGTGAAAATAGTAAACGGATGAATTTTCACTCTGAGGAACGCACGTGGGTTAACCATGCCATTCGTTTTCTTACAAAACTAATTGAATTTGCATCGTGCACATTCAATTGAAAACGAAACTTTTGGGACAATCTAATATAATCTTATTTCCCGTGCCAACAGCCTCTTCCGATCTGAAATAAATTAAAATCGTACTAAACTCTGTCGTATTTTAACATCCTAGCATATTTTGAAAATATTCAAAGGCAATAATTTCATGAAGATCCGCAGTCTAATTATAGAGGTCGTATCTATCATTGACCAACTTTCAGTCGATACTTCGTTTAAACATTACATAATGTTCTGGTTTATTTTCCCACTCAAAGCATATCGACATCTGAAATATCAGAAATAAGTTGTATCTGAATGTAAAGTTCGATATACAGGGTGTCCCACGTAACCCTTTTCACGATTTTTCAAGTACTTGAATATGAACTGAAGATAGGACATGAAAGTTTAGCTTTGCATCTTCAAACGATATGTAATAAACACGTAGATTATAAAAATATTCCTTCAACCCCTTGACATGAAACGGAATTTGATGCGTCCGAGAAATGCTATAGCTTCAGAGAACAGTTATGTGTAAGCTTAGAAACAGAACATTGCATTTTGAAATTTGATTTGTATGAAACATTTCAAAACATTGTCGCGTCTCCCCCACGTCATTGTACGTAATGGGATTAAAATATTTCATGATGTATAACAATAACCAAATACAACGTATTCCGTCGATTTGTCTCAGACTATTTGACGATAAATTAAGTTCCAAAATGATCCGTGCAGACTCAAACAATACAGCACGAATAATCAACAATGCAGCAGCGAATGCAAACACACGTCCATCAGCAATCAGTAAAACTTCTCAAACGGAAGATTAGCGTCCGCGGAAACCTCTCTTTTACATTCCTGACGCCCCTTTCGCGGCTCGGCGAGCCGCGCGTGCTTGTAAAATTAATTTACCGGACCGAGATAAATCCCATTATCAAGAATTAATGCTTTCCACCGAATCCGCTTAATGGTTCGCGAGTGGACGTAATTAACGTAATCGAATTACGTACGAATGACTTGAAAGCTAAACGAACGCGCGGTTCCAGCAGCCGAATTGTATCTGCGAGTCGTACTACTTACGGTGTGCAATTTCTGTCGAACGGTCGGCGCTCAAAGCGCCATACCTCTGGACGCGTATAATTAACAACGTTACCGACAAATTGATTCGATCGCTCGCTTCCGCCCGCCACTCTCCGCGCTCCGCGAGAATCGATCGGCGAAGAAATCAAACGGAGAAAACGATCGCGACACGGAACTGTCGTTCGGTGTTTTCGGCGCGGCACGGGGAATCGCGAGCATTCGCGTGACAAACGAACGCGAGAGCAAGAGAAAAAAAAATTTTCACTTTGCAAAAATATGTATTCCCGTGTCCGATCAGCGTCGCGATACCGGCTCCCGAATTTCGCCGAATTTTTACGGCTTATCAAACACTCTTGTCCCGGCGAACAAAGGTATCGTCTGCCCTACGATCGCCCTCCGTTCGCAACGGCGCACACACTATCTGCAATACCGTTTGTTCTGATTTGCACGATTCTCATTCTGTTTCTGCCTTTCACACTGTTTCCCTCCTGTCACCCCCTCGTCAGCAGGTTTATTGGAAAGTTCGACCTCGATGCATCCTACATACATATATAAGGGACGTTCGCCGATAATGGCTGTCTACGTGCCCTCTCTCTCGCTCTCTCACTCTATATACATAAATACAGGGTGTCCCAACGCTTTTCACGATTTTTCCGATCTGACGGAAAAATATATTTTCAACAAAAGTTGATCTTCAGCTTTCGATTGGCTGTACGTTGCAACGAAGACAACGTTCCGAGACACTTTTTCCCGATAATTTTCAAGCTCACCACCACCTTAATTTTTTTTAAATGACACTTTTGACTCGACAGTATTGCAGACCGTATCAAGAAGAATTCTACGGCACTTGCAGGCACAGTCAAAGATACAAAGTGCCATTAAAAACAAAAATGAAGGACCTTGAAAATTATCGAGAAAAGTTTTTCGGAATTTTTTTTACTCATTACGATGTATAGCCAATCGAAAACTGATCATTAGACTACGAATGTTTATGCAATTTTCAATTTTTGTTGGCAAATATGAAGAAAGTGGAATTATTTATTTTCAGTGGCAGTAGCCTTTGTAGACCCGAAATAAATAAAATTCGTACCAAATTCTATCGAATTTTATATTCGGCATTTTTTGAGAATTTTCAGGTGCCATATTTTCTTGTCGGATTATCGCAAGTATTTGAAAAATCGTGAAAAGTGTTACGTGGAACACCCTGTATGTATACGTATACATATACATACTATATTTCTCTCTTTCTCCATCACCATTTTCCCGTCCCTCTCACTCTCTCCCTTTCTCTCTCTCATTCGTTTTTTCATCCAACCCCGTCCGCCACCCTCTGCATATTTTCGCTTTCTCTCTCCACCCAGTCCTCTGTCGTTTGGTCCATTTAATTTCATATACGATCGACGCCGTATCACCAGTCCGATCGATCTGCGATCGATAGAACTCGCGACGAGCCGTTCCGAAGCTAATTGTCCCGATCAAACGAATTAGTCGCTCTCGTTTGATCAACGTCGACCATCCACCTCGACGAAGATTCAACGTCGCGGACATTTTACTACGGGACCGTGCGGAATCGTGCGAAACCTGTTGACGTTCGGCCACGGTGCAGCTTCGGAATTTTTCATTTTCACAATTCTTCGGATTTTGTGTTGTTTTTTTTATTTACCAGTCAATTATAGAATGATGTATTCGGATACACTGATTATTTCAGTGGCACTATTCCTGTATGATTAATTACTAGACTGCGGATATTTGTGCAATTTACAATTTTTTTTCGACGAATTTTAAGAAACTCGAATCGAATATAATTAGTATCTTATTATAAACGGATCGGAGCGCTCTTACATAAATGTTTACATAATAGGAAAAAGAATAGATAATGAAGATGAAGATGAATAATGTTATTTTCCGATCTGAAATAAATCGAAATCGTAATAGATTCTGTCGTGTTTCATTTACTAGTATTTTTTTCTTTGAAGCCATCATTGCATAAAAAACCGCAGTCTATCAATTACCATCGCACTTCCTCTCGGCGATAACGAACGATAAATGTCGATCGCGATTTCTTGTCCGTCATTTTACTGTCAGATGAACCTTTACATTCGCAGATAACCTCGGTCGACACTCTGTCCCGAATAGAATTGGAATTCAATGTATCTTTCCGCTGTTGTGCTAAATAAAAATAACGCGCAGAGCGTTTTTACCAAAAGTAAATATTAAATCTGATAGAAACGTCGATCGATCGTTCGCCCGCTGCTGTTTCCATTCGTTTTTCGAGGCCCGATTCTCCGGTTTTAATCGTGTCCACTTTGAACTTTACCTTCGGATCGAATTTCCTCTTTCCGATTTCATTCCCGATGTCTCGAACCTCCTTTTCGTTCACGTCACATTTTAACATTTGGAATTGCTAATAGTCTTTACATTGTTCGAGTCAACATCGTTAGAAAACTTCGAGTGTTTCGATTCGAAATCGCCCGCCGGTCCGACTCCACTGTTTCAAATTAAAACTTTATTCGTTTCCGCCATTGTTATAGTCTGGAGATTCAGAAATTCAATTATACACCGGTTACCTCGAGTTGCTTCTGCTTTCAAATTAATTGTACCGCTCAGCAATACCTCGACAATGTTAAATTGCTTTTTTCTTCTTTAGAATACTCTTCTAATATTTTTTCTTTTTTGTACATCTAGTGTACACAGAATTTCACCCTAAAATTAATTTGTGTGAAGGCCGATTCACAACTTTTTCTTGTTAACCGCTATTTCCACTTTGTTCCGAATATTTTAAATTTATTAAACACTCCCACAATATTTAATATTTCATCTGGTAATTAATTCTTCGTTTGTTATTCAGAATGAGCGGGCCACCACCGATTGTAACGATCTTGAAATAAGGTAACACGCTTGGTACCGGAGCCTCGGGTCGGGACGGGTAACCGAAAATTAAAATGTGAGATTGTACTCACGCGATTACGAATTTATGGGATGCTCAAATTTTCGGGATCCCGACCCGACCCGAAGCTCCGGATTCTAATGATCTTGAAATACGTCAAACCGTCAGGGGTCTCTGGTCGGATCGGGTCGGGTAACCGAAAATTAAAATGTGAAATTAGATCGGAAGGTCACGAGAAAGCACCGTACTCGCGTGATCACGTGACCACATTGCAAACTTTCAGGATCCCGACCCGGCCCGACTAAAACTGCGAATTCTGCAGGCCCGTCGAGATAAATTCGGAATAATACAGATAAAATTTTAACTCCGCGTTATCTTCTGGTACCGGAGCCTCGGGTCGGGTCGGGTAACCGAAAATTAAAATGTGAAATTAGATCGAAAGGTCACGAGAAAGCACCGTACTCACGCGATCACGTGACCACATTGCAAACTTTCAGGATCCCGATCCGGCCCGACTAAGGCCGCGATCACAGTAGACCCGACTTCATCCGACGTCCGACATTTCAAATGTGTGGGTAGGCCTGTCTATGAGACCCTTCTGGTTTCCGATATCGGGCCAGTAGCACCAACACATGCCTGGAAACGCTCGTGCGTGTGCGCCGAAGTCGGACGTCGGACGAAGTCGGGTCCACTGTGATCTTAGCCTAAAACTGCGAATTCTGCAGGCCCGTCGAGATAAATCCGGAATATTTCAGATAAAATTTTAACTCCGCGTTATCTTCTGCCTAAGTGACCTTCCTGTAGCCCCGACTGCGATTCCCTTGTCGAAGCACAGATAAATGCGAAGCATCGCAACGCGCCGGGGATACCCTGGCGTCCACCATCGCGGAGGCGACGATATAAATAAACAAGGTGTTCGTTCCGGTATTATTGGGAGCTGAATGAAGTCGTCCGTGACGTAACGGAGACAAGGTGGTCCGGCGCCCGGCCCGCTTGCCCCCACCACCGACGCTCCCGATGGTCCCCAATGTTTACACTTCGTGTTTGTTTTTGCGCTCGGCTCAAAGTGACTTCTCTCTGCATCTCCCAATAACACACAAGCTCGGGACGGCAGTAACCAGGCTTACATCGAGTGAGTCCATAAAATAAATAAAATAAAATTATTCCTATACACTTTTGTACGATTTAAACGCTATTTTTCGCACGAACTGACAGAAGAGTACGTTGACATTTTTCGCTTCTCTCCGACGAATCTGCCGGATTTACGTAGACGAACCCCGTGCACACAACTTTCACCGATCTACCGAGTGGTGCACGCCGAGGACAAAGCGTGGACGTGCACGGAAGGAAGACGTCCTGCCGAGCTAATCTAACTCCTGCAGGATCTCCGAGATTCCTGGAGATACCGCGCGCACAGAGACGGGACACAACTGTGTATCGGTGTGCAGCGTCTCAAGGGTGTGGTTCGCTGTTTGATAGAAATGGTGGATGGGACAAGTGAAAATGTCACCGGCGGTAGAGGGGCAGCTTAAGTTTTAATGCATTGATCGATATGCTCGCAGCGGAGTGTCTCGACGCAGTTCCGAATACCTCTGCCGGGTCCGATGGTATGTATGTATGCATGTACGTGTACTGGAAAGGTTACACACGTATACCATCGTGTTTTTGTTTTTTCACCTTTGAACCCGTACATTTGAGAACGTCAGAATTTATTCGGTGGCGGAACTACGATATCGCGAGACCCTGCAATGCGGAGGGCGGGCGTAATCGGAGGAGACACGAAATTTATAATCTTGTGATTTCACTAAAATTATGATTCAAATTAAAAGTATGATGACAAAAAACCATACTTTTTGCGTTTAGCAAATCTTTGCAATTTTCCATTCCAAAAAGCATTAAAAATATCGAGGGGCCCGAAGCTTTTGCATTTGTTATCTTGTAATTTTACTAAAATTATCCTTGATTTAAATTAAATTAAAAGTATACTGGCAAAAGAAACATATTTTTGTGTTTACGGATTTTCACAATTCTCCTTTCTAAAAAGCTTGAAAAAATATCAGAAGAAAACAGAGGGCCCAAAATTATATTTTGGGGGGTGGGGGACCGAAAATTATATTTTGAAAGGGCGGGGGGCCGAAAATTTGTAGTTTCGCCGCACTGAATATATTCAAAATGGCCAATCGTTCAACACTTTCTGAACCTGTTTTTTAGTTTATTTTGTGAATATTGTTCAACAATCGAGTCCGTAAAACCATTTTAAAATTGTAGAAATTGTGAAGATGTTTTTTATGGACACCGAGTACACTTATTTAATGTATTTTGTGGAAATACTCGAGCAACAATAAATGTGGTCGTGTCATGATTAAAGAGCAATGCAAATGCTGGTTTGTTCTCTATTGACACACATTTTCCTAATTAATGGTGTGGGTTAGGTAAATTGATTATTTTTTTCATTTCATCAGTTTCAATTTAAAGAAAGTGACAAAAGCTCAGTGATCCTGAAATTGGCTCCCACGATCTCTCAGTACGAGATTAATTAATTTTTATCAGAAGCCTATAAGAATCCTTATTATTTAATAGAGTCTGACTACGACATTTGCTAAGCTACATCTTGAAAGCAAATTAAGCAAAGCTATGTAAAAGTATAATTTTCGGCACTGGCAGAAAGAGCAAAGGGGAAATAAAAATTAACAAAAATAGAACGTGACTAAACTTGTCTAAGTTGCTACTTGTGTTTTATGAAAGATAGCAAATTAAAGTAAAACTACTGTCACGTGGTTGCTATTAAATTAATTTATATTCTTATCGTTTCATTTTCAAATGCTATCTGATAACTTTGAAATTATATTTTACCAAATAAATTTCACCGGAATTCGTAAATTCTAATTAGGACCATTATACTAAAAATATCATTCTACATTGAGATATTAAACGTATTTCCAACTAATAGCTATGAACGTTCCTATACAGTCTCCTTGCAAACATATCACTAAAAAATAAACATTACTCCAAGAAAAAAAAATGAATAAAATTCAACCTGTACGTTTTATTCTCTTCTCGACTAAACGAATATAAATTCTCCAGTTAAACATCCGATTTTTGGAGTATTCAGAGCAGGAACGGAGACGACGCATGCGAGCAAATAAGAAAAAGTGGTGAGAAAGGTTCGAAGATCGTATAAACGCGTAAAACGGAGAGGAATAAGGCGGGGGTACGACACAGTAAACAAGCAGGGGCTTCGGGAAGAAAACGTGACACAATAGAGCACATACATATAACGAGCTCGATAGAAAAGGGAATACTGCGTGTTGCCGTAAACCGGAAGTCACCGGAAAGTCGTAAAACAGACATAAATAAAGTTATACGAGGTACCTGCCGCGTATACGATCGATTATTTCAGAAACTGTGGAAAACACGGAAAAGTTTCTCTCGGAAATGGCGCGAGGAGACAAAATGTTTAACCGAGGTGACGTTTTCGCAGTACATAATTTAACAGATTAGTAATTCGAATATCTTTTCCATAAAAATTTACATTTAGATCATTTATAATGCGCTCGAAAATTCACTAAACAACCAATGAAGTATACACTTCGATTTTCTTTTTTGGTTTTCAATGTTTCACGCGTGCAAATACTATAATATCAAAACTATCTATTTTAATTGCGATTATTATTATTATGAAATGTTCACTTTAAATATTGAAAACTCAAAATTCATAAATATCTGAAAATTGATAAAAGACAAAACCCTCAAGTTAACAGTGTCAGAAGTAATTGTTTACTAAATTTTGCCTGCTCGTACCATTCAACATCTACGAGGTAATCTAGTTGTGTTCGGCAGGAAGTAAGTTTTCTAGTTCCGCAAAATAATCTCTTTCTTGAGATTCAAATTGCATTAATTAAAAAAAAAAAAAGGTTTTCTAGTTGTTCCGCTGGTTTCGCGACCGGTTGCAGGCTATCGATCGGTGCGGGGAGGCGAACGTGCGACTTGTTAGCAAACAACAAGACGGAGATGTGAAAAAATGACGGCTGAGAGGAGAGGGCTGGGGAGCACATCGATATTCCTGGTCGTGGCGAGGTCTCACCAGGTGCACCAGAGATTGGACGAGAAGACAGACGGGATTTCCGGAGGCTTGTATCACCTCGACCGCCCGTTCGTGCGTGCCGTGTCGCAGGTCCACGCCATCAACCTCGATTATCCGGTCCCCGACCTGAAAGCAAACGCACGAACAGAGAGACACGCGTATGATATTCCCCCATTGTCGTCGAGGTTCTCTAAGAAACGTTCCTCCATCCGCTAACTCCGTCGACCGTTATCTATCGGGTAACCAAGATCGTGCCACGAGCTCCGGTCTAAGAATTTTCAATAAAAATCCTCTCACATTTATTGTATATTGCTCAACATTTATTGGGACACGGATTGCTCTCTGTCACTTTTTGATAATTTTAGGAAATTGAAGGAAATTTTGTCTCGATATTCGAAGGAGAGGGCTGTTGCAAAATGGAGATAGAAATAATTGTTAACGTTGAACTATTATTGCAATTATTGAAAGTATAAAAATTCATTTATAGAGAACAATGGAATAAATTTACTTTCGCTAAGTAAATTTATATTATTACAATAATTGCAATTATTAAAAGTATAAAAATTCATTTGTGGAGAACAATGGAATAAATTTTCTTTCATATATCTGTTTTATATTGTAAATTACAGGCAGTCCGAATGAATTTAACGTTGCCATTTTCACAGGGCAACGTTTACCGACACTTTTAATGCTCGACAGGTTCGGCGTCGAATCGTTGGAAAATGGTAATAGAGGCCGAAGCTGTCTATTATCTCTATCGATTCGAACGTCACGAGAGCTTTTTCCTGGTTACCTAATATCATCGAACGCGAGAGGAAAGAGGAAACAATGGTGTACCTTCAACTCGCCGGTCCTCCCAGCCGGACTGTTCGGTAAAACGTTCTTTATGAAGATCCCAGATATGTTCTGAGATTTACTAGAACTGCCATTGTGCAGATCGACCTGGAACACAGATTTCAATCTCGTGTAACAGATACGGCGCGTTTGTCGATACGACGGGTACGGTATTTCTCCCCTGAAAGAGTCTCTCGCGCACCTAGGAGAAGCAAGGTGAACTTCCGCGACCGTTCTCATTCGTCCGAAAGAAAGCGAGACTTGTGCAACTACGCCGGAACAGCAAAGTCTCGATCTAAGGAAAAGACGAGTCCGTGCTGTTTCTTAGGTCGTGTAGTTGTACAAACCATCGATTAAATTCTAATTAAGTTCTAAAATTCTGAAATTCTATCGCGTTCAGTTAGGAGTATTTCGATCGAGAAGGTCCATGCCAGCCGAATAGGGAAACAATTGGTGTTAAACAATGAGACTTGTTACATGATCGCCAAATGTAATTTTCTGATGGATCATCGGAGCAGAAGAATTAATGGAGACAATTCTGTTACGTTACGGTGTTACACAGGCGTCTTCCGTGTCTTGAAGCCATTCGGCACATTAATGCACTTATACCAACTTTGCACGTCATGCGTATTATAGTGTGTCGCTCGGCTGAAATTATCAACGAATGTCAGTAACAATATTTTTTCTGATTCAAGAAACGCGAAGGAAGTTCGTAATTTCCTTATGCCGAATATCCACAGAGATTTATTTAAAAATTTTATTGTTTAGAAAAATTTGAGAGAGTCGTGAAATCTGCCAACGAGTTGTTGATTTATATAAAAATTGCGAATGCAGTTGTTGAAATGCTTGAAACACTTACAATTAGTCCTGTAGAATAATAAATGATAAAATAATGTTAAATAAAATAATAATAGAAGGTTTCGTACGGTCGCACAGGAAGCTAGCTCGCGAGAGAAGCCACGCTCCGCGAAGCGCGAGCCCGGCTGGACGCGTGTTGCATTACGCACCTTTCCGCCGACGATGCTGAGGCCCAAACTGGTTTTCGGCTCCCTGTAGATCTCGACCAGCCGCTCCGGTCCCCAGTGCTTGGACCAGCCGACGTTCCCGTCGTGGTCACGCTGCGTGACCGTCATGTCGACCGGTTCGTCGACGAACGCGACCGTCGGGACCTTGGTGTACGAGCCTGACGACGCCGAGCTCTCGGACTTCTGTGACACGTAGCTGGACGGTCTGCTCTGGAATCTGGTCCGGTACCCACCTCCGACGTACTCGGCCTCTAGGATCTCGTCATCGCTGCACTGGACCGCTTTCGACTCCTGATAAGTCTGTACCTCGACCTCTCTCCTGGGACTCCTCGAGGATCTGTCCTGACCAGGAGACTGTTTCTCCGGCGGTTTGGCAGGACTGGTGGAGATGTCCTCGGGGATGCACTGTACGCTCTTCGACTCCTTGACCTGGCTCTTCTCGGACCTGGACGGGCTGTCGAAGCTGTCCTCAAGGTCGTCCAACGAGCACTGGACGCTCTTGTTCTCGCCCTGGGTCTGTGTCTCGACCTCTCTTCTAGGACTCTGGTAGTAGTACCTGCGCAGAGGACTGTCCTTGGAGATCTCCGACGGGCTGACGCTCTGCTCGGGGCTGCACTGAGTGCTCTTGGTTTCCTGCTCGGTCTGTGTCGCCGCGTCTTGCTTCTCCTTCGGCGAGTACTGGGTCTCCTTGTAACTGAGTTCGACCTCTTCGACGCCTTTGCCAGGCAACGACCAGCTCACGGGCGGCGGCGGCGGCGGCGAAGCTGCTCGCAGCAGGTCCTCGAACGACGCCGAGAGAGAAGCTCCGTGCAACAGATGATCCGACTGGCTCTCTAAAGTCTGGCTCTGGTACTCGAGCGAGTGCTCTTTGCTGATCAGAGTGTCCTCCTCCGACTTCGCCGCGACTTCCTCCAGCAGCGGACGCTTCTGCTGCCAGAGGGTTCTGTCATAATCCTGGGACTCGAATGGTCGTCCTACGGTGTCGCCGCGGTCGTCGTCGTCGTCTAATCTCTGCTCCTCGACTGGCTCAACGATCCACCTTGAAGGATGCTCGACCTCCTCGAGCTTCTTGTCCGGTTGCCGCGGGCCGACGCTTTTTCCTGGCTCCTCCGGGCTTCATGGAACAGAAAGAAACCGGGCGAGCCCGACGGCGAAAGTTTAGAGAATGCGTGCAGGAAAAAATCGCTAAGCGACTAAACCGACCCGACCCGACCCGACCCGACCCGACCCGATCCGCCGCGCGAAGGGGGAGGGTCTTAATGAAACGAAGTCGGTTCGGTCTTAATGAGTGGCACCGAGGGCTTCTTAGTCCCAGCGAACGTTTAGACTGAATCCGCTAAACCGACGAATGGAAAGGTCTTCCGCGGTGACCCATTAATTGCGGACACGTCGCGATGGTTCCGTGGGTTCGCGCGCCGCGTTAACAAACACGGAATTGCATGGGCGTTAAAACTAGGAATTTACCGACGACGCAGAACCTGACGAAACGATCGACGGCGGAAATCGATTCTCGCGGTGATTGTAAATTGGGGAAGACGTTGCTCGTTATGATATGGCGAACGCCATTTTATGATATTTGCTTTCGTTAGCCTGCAATTGAATCGTTAGCTACGAATTTGACTTAATGTAAGCTGTGTATTAAATTACTTTAATTAATTAATGCTCTCAGCTCAAAGGTTCGATCATTTGTTACCTGATTTACGAAGCAATTTTACAAACTATTAGAGTAATTCCGACGTTCCAATCTTTATTTAGATCATCTTCAGGCCTTACTAGAATCGCGCCTGTGAAAAATTTGCGAAATTTAGGAATTCATTTTTAGTTGTAATTTATGTGGTTGAGAAAAATACTCGCTAGCTTTCTGATGAAAATTAATAAATCTTGTGTGATAATGTAATACCTGTTGAACACTGAGGTAACTACATATAACCAATGAATATTCGGCGGTAAATTTGAAATGCTTTAAAGCGTAATAATATTTTATCACCTTTTAAAACTGCTTATATACCATATCTATTAGAAGGACCGAAAAGTAATCAAAATGTTTGTTTACATTTGTTTATTAAAAAAATCTTAAATACTAATTAACAAAATAATTTCCATCATTTTCTAACACTTTTTGCCAGCGTAAAGGTTCGATTCCCTTTTTTAAAAAAAGTCCTTCGACACACAAACTAACTGTGAACGAGTACTCATCGAATTTTTATTACTTTTCGGTCCCCCTAATATATGGTAATTCTTTTTTGACGTTCAACTATCTTTGAAATTACCACATCCTGTTCAGATTGTATGTGAGAACATATATCTACATTTTTGTAAAGTAGTTATTTTTAAATGTACCTATGCTGAGATTATGAAAATGACACCGGACATAACCGCAACGCGTTATAATCCATGAAACCGAGCGACAATGCCAACCGCGATGCTCATCGGAGAACCGGAAGAAGAACTCTCGCGAAGGTTCTCCTGCGGCTTTCCGTTATCCAATCGGCACTCGCATCGATCCCATTTTCCAATACTATATCAAACCTAAACTCTCTATGCAAATGTCCGTTCCACCAGGAAACGAAAAATACATACGTAAACAAGATAAACGATAAGAGTCTCGGAACGAGAAGAATAGTAAAATATCCACCGTGTTAAAACAAGAAAATTGCAGATAAGAGAAGGAACAGCATTTAAATAACTAGATTGCAGATCTTACAAAATAAAAGATTACTACATAAATTATAACAAACTATGTATAGTGAAATAGAAATATATTTTTCTTTTCTAGTATGTATAATAGGTTGAAAGCAATATTATTTTTAAATTCTTCTAAGATTTTTACAGTTTTAAATTATACTAATTTTTTTCATAAATGCATAAAGATCCGTCTTTTAATAACACAACAAGAATTAATAGAATTTACAAAATACGATGGTACCCGAAAAAAATATCGAAGCCGAAGTTTCGATACGAATTTCAGGATTCTCAAACGAAAATATAAGCGACAAAAATATAAAATACTGCAATAAATAAATTGAGAAGAGAGTACATACTTTCTTTCAATGACGAATTAACTCGTCATACGTGCTTTTGCCAACAACTGGTGTAAGTGGTTAATTTCCTTCTTCATTCAGATAATTATTACATCAAACAATCTGTAATGATTCAAGAACATAAAATCTAAAATAATTTCGATATTCATCAACAAAAATGTTAAAGAAGTTTTAAAGAGAAGTTAAAAGTGGATACCCGGTTATTGTCATAAGGGTTAATACATTGAAAATGATATAGCAATAATTTTCAATTATTCCTATATTTCCAATTAGACCTAATCAGTTTTGTCATAAACGCGTAAAAGTCCGATGTTTACAAATAATGGTCAAATAATATAACGTGCAATCGCAGAGGCAACTCTCGCTCGACAACAAATACAAATTAATATTATAATATACATTATTATAATATATTATTTATAATATACAAATTATACGAAATAATAAATTCGAGAGAATCAAAACACACTGGTATCCAACGAAAACAATACTCGAGTACAACTTTAACTCATTAACGCGAACCACACTGCGTATTCAACAAAAAAAAAACCAAACAGAACTCGAAGCGGTAGCACTGCGTCAGCGTTTCACCAAACTCTTTCAACGAAGCGATTTTTCTAAGATCCATACGATCGGAAATCATCGTCGTGATCGTCTCGACCATGAACAAACGGGGAGGACACAGATGAACCAAAAAAAAAAAACAAAAACAAAGAGACGCACAGAGATCGGACCGTCGGAATCCGGGATCCAGCGGGCGCGCGTAACATGAATCGAGAAAAAGTCCGAAAGAAAAAAACGAACCGATGGTTCGAAAGAAAGAGAGTACCTCTCACGTTCCGCAACGAAGCCAAGGTGTTCACTGGCGTGTCTCTGGGCGGCCGTGCGTCACTGCAAACTGGCTTACTCTGATCTAATAAACAACACACTCCGGTCCGCGTGTACACGAAAACGTGGCGCTGCGCTGGTGCGTTCGCGTGCACCCAGAGCCGCCGCACCCGCACACACAAAAACACTCGCATTCGCACGCGTGTTACAGACTATGACTATAAAACGATGCCAGTCGTCGATACGTATCTTTTCGCTTTTATCGGTGGACAGAGTACGCCGCCGATGCCGGCACCGAATCACGACTAAATCGCGACCGACCACCTCCTGTAGTATTCTCTTGCGGGTGCAAACACGTTCGCGAAACCCACACACACACACAGAACACTTGCGCCGACTTAACACGTAGCATGGAAGAGATTCGTGACGCGAATCCACGCGAGTACCAGTCGTTACGAAGGCTTTACAACCGACTGTGCGTGCTTGTGTATGTTTGTATGCGTGTGTGGGAGTAAGCGAGCGAGCTTCGTTGCGGCAAAGCTTTCCGTCTCTATTCCTTTCTTGTCTCTAGTATCTCTCGTCCTTCTTTCTCCCTCTCTCTGTCTCCGGTTTATGCTTTCCTCGTTTTTCACCGTTCTCCTTCTATTTCGCATCAGATTCGTCGCGTCCCTTTCTTCGAGCTCGCCCGACCGCTCTCGCCCTTATCTTTTATCTGCCATCCGTCTCCGCCGCCGCTGCACTTTTCTATATTTATAGTATTCCTGTCCTGGTTCGACCTCTCCTTTCGGCACGCGGACGACCACGTTTCCGTCCCGATATTTCTGTTTCGGATCTATCCCCTCGCCGTCGAAAGTTCAGCTTCCGCCTCGGCTCCCAACGTTCCTTTAACCCACTTTCCGACGGCCGCTCCGACGCGCGTCGTCTTCACCTGCATCCGACGACATCCGCCCGTCGAACCGTGTCGCTGCTGCTCACCTTCCTGTTTCCGCGCTCTCTGCATACGGTCCAAGGGCTTCCGGGGGCGGGTACCTGACGCGGAACAGCCAGGAACCCGGCACACTGGAGGACGAATGGATTGGAAAGCTAACTCGGTTTATCCTGCTGATAGCGCCGGAGAAAGATTGCCAGCTCTCGCTGACGGAGTAGCAATAAACGGACCGGCCCGGCCCGCAATGCTTGCTTGCTCGCGACCCGACCCTTCGCGAAGTACGCTGCAGTTGCCCACCCCCAACGGCGAATTTCGATTCGGGTGCGATTGATCAGATACATTGTTTTATTTGAGCATATATTGAGATGACGATTGCACAAAATCTAAATGAATAGAGCGACAATGAACTGTCGTTTTATAAGAGACAATTTAATCGGTTCTAGTGCTCGGTAGGTTTAGCGGTGAAGCTTGTGATTTTTGAATTTTTGAATATTTGAATGTTTTAATTTCTGAATCACTGAATATTTGAATATGAATTTTTGAATCTTTGAACATTTGAATACTTGAATCTTTGAATTTTTAAATCATTGAATCTTTTAATTTGTGAATCTTTGAATCACTGAATATTTGAATTTTTGAATTTTTAAATCTTTGAACATTTGAATACTTGAATCTTTGAATTTTTAAATCATTGAATCTTTTAATTTGTGAATCTTTGAATCATTGAATCTTTGAAGCTTTTAATTTTTGAATTTTTGAATCATCGAATACTTGTATCTTTGAATATTTGAATCTTTTAATTTTTGAATCATTGAATATTTGAATCTTTAAATTTTTTAATTTTTGAATCATTGAATCATTGAATATTTGAATATTTGAAGCTTTTAATTTTTGAATATTTGAATCTTTTAATTTTTGTTATTTGATACTTTTAATATTTGAATATTTGAGTTTTTGAATTTTTGAACCATTGAATATTCCAAGCTTCGAGTACCTAACACTAAACCTACCAGTGCCGGTCAAACGACCGCCCTAAATTGCTAGCAGGATGTTGACTTCTTAAAAAAGATTTCTTTTTTTTAAAATGGCTTTTCGATTATTCACTAGTGCCCCACTTATGAACGGTAGCATATGTTTGTACCATAAACGGGCTAGAAAGTAGTGTATTATTCATTGGTACACTTAGCACGTCTTGCGTCGGCTGTTACCTATACATAGCACCCGTCTTCTTAATTCCAGTGCATCGTTCGGGTTAATTTCACTCGAAAATAAACGTCCAGTGGACGCGTAGCGAAATTATAAAAGTATTTCGACTTTCTTTAAAAACAAAATTCAAGACAATGAATATTTTCTGGAAACAGCGTACTCCAACGATGAATTAACACCCCAATTAAATGGTGAAACGTGACAATTCTGCGAGGGTGTTGTCCATCAATAAAAATTCGACGACGAATCTAGTTTTTCCATGAATCACCGGGCGAACTCTTACGATCCAGCATTCAGTTACGAAAGGTTAGCCATCGAGGAATGTGAATCGTTTCCGTGGGCATCTTGCGAGCCCGCTGTACGGCTTCGTGTATTTTTGAAGCTTGACTGTGCATGATAAAACGAAGGGGAGAAAAGGAGGATGATAGCAGCCACGGATCGATGCTTCCGACCGACGGGATATCGACTTCTTCGAGAATGCTTTTGCCGGCTTTTTGAAAACAAGCTTTCGTTCCGCTATTGTCGACTCGACACACCGGCGATCGTACTCGAAACGAAATCTCTCGAACCGAAACATAAACTGCAGAACTTTATACAAAATATCAGGTTAAATATTTTGGAAATATTTTGGAAGTATCAGGAAAGTAATCATAATTTCTTCGTTGAGCTCTCATTCAAAGTTCGTTTGTGTCGAAGTACTTTTTTAAGAAGGGAGTTGAACAACTGCTTATTTTGTTGATTTGTATTTAAGATTTTTTTAATAAATAATTGTAAAAAAAATTTTGATTACTTTTCGGTCCTCCTAATGTATAATCTTCCATATTAATTTTACATAAATAATTCTGCTTTTATTCTATCGTTCTCGGTAAAATTTGCAGACCTTATAACACATAAAATAAATATATAAATAAATAAATAATATAACACATAGAAAAAGTTACATAAATAAAAAGACACACATAGAAACAACATCTAACAATTTTTCAAAAATTTTTTTTCACATCCTCCAGTAAACTACTTGCTCTAAACTAAATCCAAGTCGTATTAAAAACGTTATCGTGCTTGTAAAACGTTGGAATTGTAAACAAAAATTGATCAGCAGCGTGAACTGTGCGATGAACCCGGAGAAGCCGTACGCGCCGTATGCGACGATAGGTCGACCATAGTTCAAAGCTACTACTTCTACGCTTCACACTATCTACGAAATCACACGGAGTTACGAAACAATGTGTAAGCCTGAAATTTTACGTAAGTTTTTACACAGAATTTCGAAGACCTCCGAGGAGAACGAATCCGTAGTAACCTTCGAGATCTCGTGTCCGGGTGCTTGCTTTTCTAATCGCTGGACTGCGGACATTACGCGGGTATAATTATGCGAAGCATTATGCGAAAATTTTCTATTTGAATTGCAACAAACTGCAGTGAAATATAAATTTATTTTCATTTCAGAATGAAAATAAATAAATGTTTTTATTTATTGATTTTCAGTAATTGTATTTAGTATTTTCAGAAATGATCAGTAATTGTATTTAGTAATGACTTAATAACAAACTGCAGTGAAATATAAATTTATTTTCATTTCAGAATGAAAATAAATAAATGTTTTTATTTATTGATTTTCAGTAATTGTATTTAGTAATGACTTAATAATTTTTCTAATCTTTCGGCTGTTTTAAATTACGTCTGCTAATTTCTGTTACGAATAAAATTCGCTGTCTAGTTTATAACAAATGTGGGAGAAACACAAAGCAGCAATCGGCATAATACAAAACAATAGTATTATCTTGAGTCTGTCGATCCTCTTGTGAAGTGAAATGAATTTTTACATCGTAACAATACATCGCCGTTTACAATCCCAGGATTTAAATATTTATTATTATGGCATATCAAATGTTTTTATTGCAATATAAATGGTATCACAAGGTGAACTCTGTTTAAATGTTATTTTTTCCTCGAGGTTATCTGTTTCCGGAGTGTTCGCTTAAGTGTTCGAAGATCAAGGTCACTCGAAGGTTATGTTATTATACATATCTGAATGTGTTGTTCGCTCAGCCACGCGATGCAATAAAAGAAAAAAACAAGTAGTTATGTAAGAAATAACACCGGTAACCTTGGTAACTCCGAAATAAATTACCATGGTGGAAAAAATGTTTGATATTTGGTCCATCGACGCCACGCACATTGCGTAACAAAATAGTTTTTGCATCACGATAACTTGAACAAATGTTTATGTGACCCTGCTTAAATCGACCACCCTGTATATTCTCATTGATCGAAAGAATTGGAAAATGATTTCAGCGAATGGCAAGCAACAATGTATTATTGATGTTTGGCTTTTATGAATTTTTTAGCAACCAGGTCGACGCGTAAAGCTCCACAAAGAGCACTAAACTAAAATTGGCATGAAGCCGGGACGGCGCTGTGCCTCGAGCAATAAAATTATAACGCCCCGGCTTTAAAACGTTAACGATTGCTGTTCCGAGTGCTGTGAAGCAATAAAGATCTGCTGCGGCGTCGGAACGTGACGTTCAAGTATCGAAATGAAGGATTAAGTAAATAAATGAATGAACGGTTACAATAAGTAGAGCAGTAAATATGAATGGAAGAAAGAGATTACTATGAAAACACGAATAAATATACAAGATTCGGTAAAAAAAAACTAACTAAATAAGGTAAAGATACGTGAACAAATATCTTGTTTGTGGAATAAATAAAATAGACCGATTACACGAACTCGGACAAACGAAAAAATATCGCGAATAAATAAAATCAAAAGGATAGAATAAATAATATAAATGGACTAACGAAATAAAGTAAGTGAACGATCCATCTCGAATAAATCAACTAAACAGACAAAATCGTTTGGACGAATGAGCAAATATCGTGAGACACTAATAAGAAAAAAAAGAAATAAACATAGTAAAGCAAAATAGAGGGGCACTGTGAAAAAAGGATAACAACAAACGTACAGATAAAATGGCTGTGACGCTACGGAACGGAATACGCGAAATAAATCGTGTTAACGAACGAATAATGTTCGAGTGTGGTCTGAACGTCTCTGATATTCACTTTGCAGGTCGTATTCGTCCGGTTTATTGTTCCACGATGATTATGGTCGGGCAGGCGCTGCGAAGTAGCGTACATTTGACAGCGATCAGGCGAACGTCGTAACGGTCCGGCTCGTGTTTCATCGGTGTAAACGTTGAACACGTTGAACGCTCGCGAGCTATCGTTCGGCAGCGATGAGAATCGCAGCGAAGCGGAAGAGGAGCGAACGAGCTCGAAGACGTTGCTCGAGGCCCGAGGAAGGAAAAATACGTATAATTTATTACCGGGCGCGGGCCTATTTTCGTTTGAATGATCGGCAACGCGAATAAAAAAAAAGAAAAAAAAGAGAAAGGGGCGTGCGCGCGCGGCGCGACCGCGACCGCTATAGAATTTTCGGGTCGCGAAACACTCTGTTATATTCCAGGCGACCTACATTTCCAACCAATTGTGCGCATTTCGCGGGGTTTCTACGGGCACTCGTGTAATCCAGCCAGCCAGCCAGCCAGCCAGCCAGCCAGCCAGCCAGCCAGCCAGTCAGCCAGCCAGCCGCGCCAGGCGGCTGCACAGAAAATAACGTTGTTCATTAATCGGCATTTGAAGCCCCTCCCAGGATAATTTAGATCGAGTTATGAGCAACATGGGAATTCGGATCTGTATCGACTGCTTGTACAGCCCGCGCAAAACAGCACGCGTTCTCCGTTATTTCTAACGATGTACATACCGCTCTGCAAGAGAAACAGCCACCCGGTATAATTATAATATATTAACCCCTTGCCGTATTTTAACGAGTCAGACTCGTGATGAAGATTTTAAACAAAGTCTAACAAATACGAATGTTACGCGTCTGTTTCCAGATGAAAGAAAATTTGATTTGTTTGTAATGAATATTTCTATGTAATAATATTATGTGTAATAATATATTTCTATGTATAATATTTCTATTGTATTCTTTTTATTTCTACGACATTTTTGGGGATGAAGTTTTAATCACTGTAACCGTAAAGAAAATGGTACGGCAAGAGGTTAATGACAAAAATAATATATTTATGTAGAGATTCTATTGTAACGATGATTAATTGCATTTAAAGTATCAGATAATCCGCAACAACACATATTCTGGCAACTATTCGATTAAACAGCTTGGAACTTGCTGTGTTGTTGTTTGCCTTTGCTATTAAATATGGCCGGGTGATTCTTTTGCACGGTTGCGTAGGTTACGTGCATCCGCGGCCATTGATTGTGCGCTTGCACCGAAATACAGGCTTTGCACGCTCGAAATCCGCCATTTTGCGGATCCAACCGTTTCCTTCCCTTAATTTAGTGTCATACATATTTGTAGTTCTTATGCCATATAGTGATTATTATTTTTTTTTTCTAATAATTATTTAGTAATTATTAGAAATGAATGAACGAGGAGAGAGTAATACTGTTTTTTCTTCTTCTGTAAACAATGGCGTATGTTATCTTTTCGTGTTCGCACTATCTTCTTAGAAATTCAGGTGACCTGCGATATTTTTCGGTGGAATGCAATTTTTCATACCACACGAAACCTGACAAAAATTAGTTAATCGAGAACAATGAAAATATATAAAAAAATATAAGACCGATCATTTTCAACTTAACGCCCAAGCATAGAAAGAAACGCATACCTAGTCCCCCCGTATCATGTGCTAAGTTTTTAATTTCGCATAAAAGACGCGCAGTCTGACCTTCAAATGACTTTGAGCAAAAGAAAAAAATCGTGATACCAACGTACACAAATCTAGTACTATAATTGTTCCTAGAAATGAACAAGCCACTGTCCTCACTCACCTCTTAGCGACCCTCTCCTCGGCGTCCTCGAGAACCCTCTTCTTCTCCGCGACGCCGGTCTCGAGCAGAACCGTGAGTTCCGGCTGATCCGGCTGCGCGAGACTTCCGATCTTGAATCCGTCCCGGTCCTTGGACCTGGCCTGACTCCTCAGACCTCCCTTCTTCGAGCCCTCGCTGCCGGTCCTGTTCAGTTTCCTCTCCTTCCTCTCGGCCTCGGACGGCGTGCCGATCTCTTCCCTGACGTCGTACACCTTGGACAAGTCCAGTAAAATCTCCGCTTTGATGTTCCTCTCGGACACCCTGTTCTCCTCCTCCGCGGCGTCTACCAGGGTATTCTCCGAGGTGGACTTGGCCAGGTTGATCAGCTGCAGGTGAGACGCGTCGACGGTCTCCGGCGAGGGGACGCGTCCGCTCCTGACCCTGATGGAGTCCGCGAGCACGACCACTTTCGGCGGCGAGTGCACCTCCACCCTGGCCACGGCGGGCTCTTCGACCCTGCTAGCCGCTGCTTCTTCGGCGGTGATGATCCTCGCCTTGACCAGCTGCACCTCCGGCAGCAAGCTGGAGATCTCGCTGGGCTCCTCGAAGAAAATCTCCTCGACATTCTCCTGTATCCTCACCTCTTTCTTCGTCTCGTCCAGCAGAGACTCCCTGGAGGACTCTCTGGAGAAGGTCCTCTTCCTCATCGAGCTCCTACGCTTCGGCGCCGCCTCTGTTTCCGGCGTTAGAATGCTCCTCGGCTCGGCAACGCTCACCGGAAGTCGCTCGACGGTCGAAGGCCTCTCGGACACCACCGTGGACGGCGTCTTCGTCGACTCTTCGGGCGTGCTCTTCGGGTCCTCCGCTCGATGGCTGCCCTTGTCCTCGACTCCCACGGCTGGACTCGCTTTCTCCAACTCGTTCAGGCTCGACGGACGCACTCGTTGCTCCTGAATCACGACATCTTGACCGTAGTGGTCCGAGTAGGTCAACGTGTTGTGCCTGCTCAGGAACTCCGTCACCCTCTCGATGCACTCTTGCTCCTTCTGCAACTTTCTATGCCCCTTCGACCTGGGCGCGTCCTCTGGACTCTTCCTCGTTGGATCCCCCAGCGCGATAGTCTCCGAGACCCTTCCGCTGGCTTCGTCGGCTTCTTCGAGTTCGTCGATCTTCATCGTCGCTGTTCTGTCGTCGGACTCCGTGCTCTGCCTCTTCACCATCTTCTTCTTCGCGTACCTCTCCGAATCCTCCTGCTTCAGCGACTCCTTCGACGTAGACATCCTCTCGACCGAGTCCATCCGTCTCAATTCTCTCCTCCTCTCCTGATGAAGCGACTTCTGAGCTGCTGCTGCTTGCGATTCCGGTTCTATCTTGGTCGACGGTTTATCGTCCGATGGTTCTCTCTTTAATTTCACCTTCGGGGCCACCTTCTCGATCCCCGTCGTCGCGTCGTGGGTGTATCTCGCCGCTATTTTCATGTCCAACGACGTCGGACTTATGTCCGCGATGATCACGTCCTCCAACGAACTGCCGCTGGCCGCCGGGTAGAACTCGTGCACGTCGACCTCCACCGTCTTCAGGGGCTTCTGGTCTTGAGGAACGACCACGCGACGACGTTGCTCCGTGGGACTTATGGTTGGCGTGATGGGCGACGCGTCCTTCCAGTTGTCCTCATCCTCGTCGTCGGATTCCGGCTTGTCCATGGACAGCTCCGTTACACCTGACGATCGAGCCATCGAGAATTTTGTTAAAAAAAGATTTGATTGATTTTTGTTGTTGTTGTTGTTGTTGTTTTTGTTTTGGCGAACCAGTGGAAATTGTGGCGGTTGGATACCTGATCTGGAAGAGAGGAAGTCCTCGAGCTCGGCTGCGTGATCTGTCGTCTCGCTTTCGTTCGGAAAGCTTTTGCTGCGTCTTACGGGACAAATCGGCGGCACCCTCTACCGCGTGATCGGCCATCGGGACATACAAACAAAATCGAGAGAAATCAGGCAATTAATCTCATCGTCCAAGCGACACCGTCTCTTCTGTGGGGAAGCGGAGAAGGGCGGAGGCGATCTTTACGCGGGAAAGAGAAGCGGTCTCGAAGTGTGCTACTTTTTTCTCTTTTTTTTTATTTCTTTTTTTTTTGTCGAAGATGCAATCGTTTACTCGCAGCGTGACTTTTTTCTTGCGACAGATTCGAGGACAGAGATGCTGCTGATGATACAGACACTATGTAAAGTCATCTTATTTTGGTACAATGTTTTAAAATTTTTTTAATGTTTTTATCGCTTTGTCGACGGTGAACCCTTTCTTTACAGTGGACGAGATATCTTGATCCCGCGATATCGATGCTGTGTACGAGATATCTCGTGCATCTTTATTATTGATATGATGTGTTTTCTTTGTAAATTTGACACAAATAATCGATTCTTATGACATGTCTTCGTTGGTGGAAAGTGCTGAATGTACAATAATTAATGTTCAATGTTCGATGGCCAAATGGTCAGTGGTCAATAGTCAATGATCAGTGGTCAAATGGTCAAGTGGTCAAGTGGTCAATGGTCAGTGGTCAAGTGTTCAGTGGTCAGTGATGAAGTGGTCAGTGGTCAGGTGGTCAATGGACGAGTTATCTCGCTCATAACATCGTTTCATCGACATATTTCGTCCACGGCAGCGAAAGGTTTAACTAATTTCTACGAGTTCGTAAAAACCGCAGTTACGGACGTAGGAGCATTTTTTAATTATAAATACAGTAAAGCCTCGATCTAAGCCGGATCGTCGGGTCCGTACTCCGACATAGATCGTGTAGATGCTTCTACGTTTCGTGACGTCACCAAACGTAGAAAAGGCCACAGCATGTAAACGATGCAACGAATAAAACTGTTTTAGAGAATAATCATAAGCAGCAACTCCACTCGAACCAGAGAGATAAAAACAAGTATAATCGAAAATTAGAATACACACAGTCCGAAATTATACATAGAGCGTACGTACGAAGCAACAATTTCCAAACATTTATGAACTAATAGTGGACGACTAATATTTACATTGCTATGTTCAATATATGTATATCATTTATACAGATCTTTCCTACAATGAAATCGATAAACTAATCGAGAAGATCGATCGATTTTTACTGATGAATTAAAAATGCATTAAATTATTAATGAACGCGATCAAATAGAAACCAACGCTTCACCGATTAACCACAAAGTAGAAATATTACCGTGTACTTAACAGCGATACAAACGATTATAAATTCTGCACGCTGGGAAGTATGGTAATTCGTATAATCACCAATGTATACTGCCGAAGCATTGGGAAATACTTTACACACGCTGCCTCCTCCTCCACTAGCGAGAAACGATAATGTCTACAGCATTAATTCGACTAATTACAATGTCGACGTGTTCGAGTATGTAGCTGTTTAATTAGGGAGCGATCACTTCGAACATCTACGTCCGTGAGAGGTACAACACGTTGAAAGCTATATACTCCTTCGTAATATGTAAACACGTGTAATTCCTGCGAAAATGTTTCGTTTAATTTGCTGGATGGACTAGAAATTGCAATAATTCACATAAAAATCTTTTGATTGCGTCACACCCGCTTAAGAATTCAGAAAATCTGACAATATGGGTACCGGGAATATTGAATTTTTTCACGTTTCGCAAAATGATGAAAAATTTAACAATCCGTAAGTCGATATAAACACTGTTGAACATCAAGAAGTTTGAAAATTTTTTTTTTAATATCTCGACGCTCTGGAAAAATGAAAAACTGTCAATGCTTCAGAATATTAAATGTTAAACGTGAACACTGGAAAAGTTGAACATCCAAAAAAAATATATATATATAAACATTCCAAAATTCGTATATTAGAGAAGTTTAAAAAAAGTCGAAATATTTGGTAATCTAGAAACGTCAGAACAGAGAAATTCGAAAACCTGAAAAAAAAGGAACTGGGATCGAAAGAGGATTAGCAGATACATGTCAACTACTGAGAAGGTATTCTAACAAAAGTTTTCACTGTCTCGTCTATGATCTACGGCTCGATCCTCGTAGGTATATCTTCATGGGAACCGACATGGTACGTGTGTAGAAAATAATTAAGCGTCATTTCCATTAGACAACAAGCGTTCCACGATTCGTACATGTCTTAATTGTGCATCCTCACCTTTCCATTCCGAATGCTTCCTGTTCGATCTCTACGCGTCTAGTATATGTACCTCGGCGACGAACGAGAAATCGTCGGTCTAACGCGCGTTCTCGCATTAAACTAGACTTAATAAAAAAAGCCTCGATCGATCACGGAAAACTCTCGAGAGGCTGCACATCAAAGGGAGCGCCTTGCGAAATAATTCCGAGTAATTCTCGCGAGCGTGAATTGCGTACGGAACGTTAAAAAAATACAAAGAAACCAACAACAAGTCACGAGATCACAGTATTCCTTCTTCTTTAACACCCTGTATACTGCATCGACGGAGATCCTCGCAAGTCTCCCGTCACACCGACCTGTGTCGTTCAGCTCGGAACGAACTTGAACACTTACCTATTAATCGAATACATCGTCCGATGTAAAAATTTGCCGAATACCGGAAACGTAACTGGCAGAATCTGCCAAAAAAATATATGGCGTGTCCCAACAATATTCGGCTCGTGGGATACCATTCTCGTTACTAATTATTGTAATTAATTATCCGCGGACCGTGGCGCTCGTAATGGTTGTACGAATCCTGGGAGCACGTTACTGTTCAAGATGGCGGATAGTGGAGGGCCGAAATGTCTTCGCGGGATAATAATTAGTCGATCGTTTCAAACATTTGATACGCACCTTTCAACAAAAGGATATTCAAAAAATATTCTTAATATTTTTAATATTTCTCAATATCAATATTCGGGTCGTGTCGAAAAAATAGTTTCACTTTTTATTTTCAATAAATAAATTAGAATTTTATTATTTCTCTTGTGTTTATTTTCAATATGAAAAGGAACGCCATAAGTGTCGGTAAAACGCCCGCCATCTTGAAAGAGCAGACCGTAATCATCGCGAGCACCGTGCCCGTCCAGCGGGAAGTTATTTCGATTAATTAATAACGAGAAAAATTGCTGGCGCAACGGAGGTTCGATGAGCGTGTTCGCCGGGAACCGTGAAATCCGCGAAACGTCGGAAATGAGAAGACGGCTGGGAACGGTTGAGAGAGGGTTTATACGAAGAACACGTTTAGGCAAAAGAAAAACACTCATGTATAATATTACATCATGATTGGTCATTGCTTTCGGATATGAATATCATTGTTATTATTAAAACAGTCATACGACGAGCACATTTTTGCGTGTGTTTTGTGTGTATATTATTATTTTTTTTTCTTAATCGAATATCATTGTTCTTTCTTTCTTTTTTTTACTTTTTCTTTCTTTTTTTCGTTCGTTTTTTTTTTCTTTGGTCGATTAACTGCGGCAAATTGATAGAACTTGCTTCGCAAACGGTCCCGGTCTGGACGATTTAAGCATTGCCCTGAAAAATGAAAATAACATTGCCGAATTAGTTGGCGGGAACGCGTGGCGCACGCCGGCGATATTTAAGAGAGAGAGACATGAAAAACAGACAAAAAAAAGAACAGAATTATTACACAGACAAGGAACAATGGCTACGGAATCGTGATCGGCCGTACGCATTCCATCGCGGAGCATTCCCTCTAAAATTGTTTAAACTTTTCTCTTGCTACTAGAAAACAGAAGCGCACTAACGTGTTCGAACTAGGGATGTGCAGGTTCGGACCTGCAACTCCTTTGGACAAGAAGAGCAATAGCGGGGAAGGGACTCCGAGGTCGCTCGACTTCTACCGACCGGGCCCGAGTACTTACGCGCATCCGTCGGACGCTCGCCCGAGCCCGCCCGAACTTTTCCGGTCTGAGCCGAACAGTCGCGTGACCACTCGGCGAGTATGCCCCGACAACCCCCACTCCCGCAGCGGACCGTTCACGTAACGCCTTTCGTCTCCCACGGTAATTACATGGAAGGGGAAACCGTGTTCCCCTTAATTTCCCCTATGCGGCCGTAGCACGAGCCCGCATATCCCTAGTTCGAACGCTAGAGATGCTTTCGTGTCTGACGCGAATCGTTTAGCAGAAACGGAGAATAAACCTTTGTGCTGTTGTCGATCCGAGTGTAAATGAATTCAGCGAAATTTCAACAGACTCGGACATAAATTTATTTGATTTTCTAATAAGTTGAAAATAATATAGAAAACGTTCTTCGAATATTTTTATAAAATCCACAGTTCAGCAAAATTTCGACCTTAACAGACTCGGAAAAAAATATAAATTTATTTGCTTTATCCTGATAAGTTGAAAATAATGTGGGAAACGTTAAAATATTTTTATTTTTATAAAATCCTCAGTTCAGCAAAATTGCGACGTCAACAAACTCAGAAAAAATATAAATTTATTCGCTTTTCTAAGTTGAAAATAATATTGCAAACGTTTTTCAAATATTTTTATAAAATCTATAGTTCGTATTAACAGTTATTAAATTCCCAGAGCAATCACCGTGATAAAAATTTTTTCGAAAATTTGTACCACCATTGGACGATTGCATAAAGAAAAGAAAAAAAAATTACTATCACCGCGGTGTGACCACTCAAGAATTCATAAGAGTTGATAAGCGACCGTTTTATTATTGCCCATTACTGATAAACGATTCATGCTCGTGTAAGTAGATGTTGCAGCGAGAGCATAAAGTGGCGGTATCGCGGGGCCAGGCAAACAATTACCTCCGCGAATGGTATGCAAATTGTTTACGCTGCGGCGTTATCAGAAAAGGAGAGGTATATCGGAATTTCTCCCATTAGAGATGGAAACTCGATCCGAAAGTTTGCCTCACCCCAGCTCGAGAATAAAACCGACAAAGAAAAGTTTCAAGTTTTCCAATTTACTCCCGCGCGCTCGTGTCCCGTCAGTTCGAAGTAGCTTTGATCAATTTCCAAAGACGAATACAGGGTTGTCTCACCAGAAGGAGTCCGCACGAGCATCTCCATCGGTCATTTTCTTATGGTCATTGATTATCGCATCTCAAAACATACATTTCATCTATGCCCGACCTTCGAACGACCTTGGGCATCAGTAATGCAACGAAATTGAACCGAGAAAGCTGGTTCAGCCTACAAAAACGACAAAGCATTATGAAAAAAAGTTTGTTGCACAATTTTAACAGACGAAGAAACGCGCTGGAAAAACAAGTTTTTCCTTCTCAAGATTATCAAGATATTTTTTGTCCGAGGAACTATTTCGTAGCGGACAGAAAAGTACATTTCACCTGTGCCCGACCTTCGAACGACCTTGGGAACCAATAATACAACGGAATTGTTATACGCGAAATTTTATAACGCAAGTTCGTGCACCAATTTCGTCACATTTTTGGTTACCAAGGTCATCCGAAGGTCATATATATCTCTTCTAGTTCCTCAGACAAAAAATACCTTGATAATATTGAGAAAAAAAATGTTTTTCCAACGTGTTCCTTCGTCGAAGTTACTAAAATTGTGCAACTAACTGTTTTTTCATGTAATGAAGTAAGAAGAAGATATTTAGGCGATTCCGTTTGGCTGAGACACCCTGTAGATCTGCGTGCAGTCATCGAAACTGGATTAGCCTGGATAGATTTGTGAAAAGGCAAGAAGAGAGATCTCGAGGAAATCTGAAACTTTCTTTGTACATGTGGCTCCGATCTCGTGGCCATCTTGAACTCGCGTTTCCTGTCGGTGAGTCATTTTCAAAACGCATTGCGAACCATTATCGTTCGTATCGATGGTCCAATTTGCTGGTGCTCGCCACAATTCGCGCATCATAGTACTCGCACAGTAAACATACGTTGACTTCTGTCACGAAATCACAGAGTCCCGCGGGATAAATGAGGGAATAGTTTCGACGGACGTGAAATTAAGCCTTTGCTATTTACGGTTTACATCAAGCATCTGTAATATTTTGTCGTTGCACTGTTATTGTCATTGTTTTACACTCGAAAAACTAGAAAAAAAATATTGTCCGATTTTCCACATAAAAACGAAACAATGATCACTCTGAGATCACGAAGGATTAATTATTATCATCGTTACAATGAATTAAACGATCAAGGCCACTCCCCTTTAATTCGCTGTCCAGAAATTTTAAAAGTGTAACTAAAAAATAAATTTTTAACACTAACTTGGATTCAGTTCCTCTAAAATTTGTTCAATATCAGAAAAATCCCTTTGCATCGAGATTTTACACACTCGTACGATTTTTTAAAATGAAAATAATATTAATTTTTTATAATATTGATTTTTTAAAATGAAAATGAAAGTAAAAGTTGAAGTTTCAGTTGATGTTTCGTTGTGTATGAAGTAGAAGATTATGGCCCGAAAGAACTGCAAAAATTGTTTACAAAATGGCGGCACATCAAACTCGAACAACTTGTATCTCCGCATTTAACACGATAAAAAAATTATTTTTTTAATAACGGATTCTAACTTGAGACGTCTTAATTAAACATTCAACTGTTAACATTTCGCGATGCGCGTCGCGTTCTTTAATCCTCTGTAGCCACGTTAATTCGAACAAATTCTTCCTGTACACATATTCTACAACACTAATATTTAAAAAAAATCAATTTGTTTTTAAACGAAACAACAGAATGGTCCATTGATCGCGTCGAACGGAAGCTTGAGTTTGGTAGTAATCCCATACTTACTAACAACGAGCAGTGGCCTTGAGCGGTAAATTAATTTCGTTCCGAGTCTAATAACGAGTGTCACAGGCCTACCGATGAAAAGCAACACGACCGTGAAGACCAGACCAGTGAGACTGGAATTTTCGGAAGCGTCGACTCGGTCAGGAACCGAGCCAAAATGGAGGAAGTGAGGTCGCCAGCAGAAAACAGAGGTGGGGGTAACTGCAGCAAGCATAATCTTATACGAAACCCGTAAAAGCCGAGTTGGTCAACTGCACGTTACTAATTCTTTTTTTTTATCTCACCTCGCAATATTTCAATAAATATTCTCAAAACAATACTCCATTTTATACTTTAACACCCACCGAGCACTAAAACCGATAAAACTATTCCAGCTTACGTAAATGACAAGGCTCTATTTCCTTAGATCTTGTGCATTTCTTAACAAAAACAAATTTGTCTGATCAACTTCCACGTAAGCAACTATTTTTACAATTGTTAAAAGAAAAATACAAAATTCACACTCTCGTGGTAACGCGAAACTCGGCAAAAGCGTTTCTCGCGAAATTAACAAGATTCATTTCGAATGATTCAAATTTAAAGTGAAACAATTATTTTCGTTAATTTGTTCATAAAAATTCACCTGCTCCGTTGCGCCGTCAGTCACCGACCACACCCTGTACAAAAAAAAAAACAAAAAAATACGAAGCAACCTCTCGTTATCGCTGCAGCCCCTGTAAAGGTGCTGTCACAACGATATCGTCTCGAAACGTCGTTGAGACGTTTCGACATTCGCCGATGAAAAGCAAGCTGGTCCGGATTGCGTTTCTGCGGCGTGTTTGCCTGTCGGAGAGCCATCGATGCGAACGACAATGAAGATGGGCGATGGACGATGGTGAGCATAAACGACAGTGATCATCGCGTGCCTTCGAGACTCCGTTTTAAAAGTTACACCGGCGCGTCTAACATCTCCGCGTGTAAATCGTCGCACGTGGACACACACTGTGGTCGGTCGTGGTTGTGCGTACACGTGTACAGAGTCGAACAGTACGCGTGTTCGAGGTGAATGAAGAAGGAGAACGTAAAGGAACAGAAGAAGAACGGAAAAAAGAAAACGGCTAGAGAGAGAGAAAGTGAGAGAGAGAGAAAGAGGAAGCCTGCAGGAGAATCGATATGTATTATGTAACTTGCGGGCAGATATCCAGCGGCTACCATCGAGGAAAGAGGTTCCGTATCGGTTTTGCTCGTTTCGAGTGTTCGGGGGTCGAGTCGGGTTAGTCGAGACGAGTAGTCGTTTCAGGTATAGAAACGTGTCCGCACGTGTTCCAAGCGGCACGACGACTACAAGTAATTAAACAACAGTATACACACACGTATCGATCCCCGGACACGAGAGCCGCTTGATAATAGTGAAGAAAGGTGCCAGTGAGTAGTAGCGACAGTTGTGGAATGGCAGTAGACCGCTACAAAATGGTGGATAGGTTCGCGTACGAGCTGATGCGTGATCGTTAAGAGACCTCGTTTCTCGGAGAGAGACACGGAAAGGTCACACCGAAGGGCGACACCGCGCACTGAAAAACGTTCGAGCGCCGGTTTTCTTTAGGGAAAAAGGCGGGAGCGTGTTGTTTTGCGTTTCGGTATCGAAACGCGGCGTTCCATTTAGCGACAATTATTTAGATCTAATTAGTGTACAAAAATGTTGTATTTATTGGCGGACTTTATGCATTTTTTTTTTAGAGAGATGAGCAGGTGTAACGTGGAACGGTAAAAACAGTAGAATTTGAAAATACTGTTATTTTCAATATATCGAAGATATCGAGCAAGAAAATAAATTTATATTCTTACCGCCTGGTTGCGGTTCGGGTAGAAAATTTTTAATTTGCATAATAAACGTCCGCTGTTTATTGATTTTTATTTGGTAGACGGCGGATTTTATGCTTTTATTTTATTTTATTAAATTGATGAAGTATATTAAATGGATTTATGATTTTATTTTATTATAAAAATGAATATATCTAATTTGGAAAATAGTAAATTTTTTGGAATAATTAAAAAAATACTTATATTACTTTCAATCTGTTAAACGTATTAAAAAATAAAACGAATTTCTACCTCGCTCACGGATAAAAAATTTATTCCATTTACTAGTCACGATGTTGCTCGTTGCCAAACTTGCAATTTGCCTGCGCCAATGTTTCGCGAGAGAAAATAATGAGAATCTACCGTTACTACCCTCTATGTGTGATTACCGTGTCGTGTCTAACTTCGAAGCATTTTTGTCAGTTGCATCGTTGAATTATTTCATTTTATTGTTCCAACACCTGGTAAACAAATTTCTCTCTAGTCTCGTCGAAGGAGACACTCGAAATTGTTGAGTGGCCGTTTGTAAACAACAGAGATCATTAGTGACAGTGTAGGTGGAACGTACTAAGGATGTTTGGTTGTGGGGGGAGGAGGAGAGGGGGATGGCGAAGAGAGACAGAAAAAGAGATGACAAACAGTTACACGAACGGAGAAAAAGTCTGTTGTTCTACTTGCCTCTTTCGTAACCGTGTTCCCTTTCTCTCTCTGATTAAATGCAATCGCATTCCCTCTTTCTCTTTCGTGTTCTATCTCGACACCCGCGTTTTGCACGACCGTACCCGCGCGAAGGTGGGGGGAGCAATGAAAGGAGGAGTGGGGGAAGGTCCCTGAGACGACTATACTGCTGGGACACTGAAATTAAGCTCCGGACCGTAGGTACTGATTATATCGAACAAAAAAACCAATTTACATGAACGTAATTAATTGATACAACGAGAGACAGTGAACTTTCAGAAAATTTTACATAATCTCCGTCAGATCAACAAATTTTGTTTGAAAATTTCATCTATCTATCTCCCTCTCTCTTTTTCAATCTCCTCCCACACCCCCCACCCCTTCTTCCCCCACTGCCCACCCGCTATACTGCAAGAAAGATACAACGGCGGACATAATAATGCGTATGTTTTATGTACAAAGAAAGAAAAATTACTCGAGCGAATGCAACTCGCTAAAACAAAGATCGCTAATACGGTCACGGTTCTGTTTTTGTGTACGTGAGTGTCCGTGTTTATGGTTGCTTGTGCGTTTGAGTGTACAGGATGAAGTGGCTTCCTTCGATTCCTCGTCGTTATCAGTCCGGTTCCGACCGGAAATTGCATAATATCTGGAAGATGGTGCGATGCTTTGATCAATTCTTTTTTTTTTAATTTCGTTGTCTTCAAGGTCTCGAAATTCAAGGTCAAATGTTTTCTCGAAGTCGTAGATTATATACGCATTTCTAACACAAAATTACAAAAGTTTCAAAATATAAATATAAAACGAATAAGTATAGTTTAGACTTGCTAGAATTATTGAAAGAGAATTATTGAACTTCGAAGCATAATTTTCGAATATTTATTGTTAATCTGAAAAACTAAGATTGCGAGGAGAAAAATAAAAAAGCCCTTAAGCGTATTTAGGCTATCGTATATTGTATAAGCATCCCGTAATATTCAAGAGATTCCCTAATAAAAAAAAAATAATCTTAAAAAGTTGAAAAGAAGGGCGCCCACGTTGCGTAAACTATTCTCGAGAATGTTCCCCCGTTATAATCGTGCACCTCACGATCACATTATTCGCAGTCGCGTTACACGTTCGACTACCACGGCAAACAAACCTCGGCAGAGTCTACAGAAACGAACGATAACAAACGCGCGAACGATAATTCGAGGTTTACATTGCCCGCGTATGGAAATTTCTACGGCGTTTCCGATACGTCGCACGCTGCGCGGAACAATAAATAACCCTACAGCGATCGATGGGCAGAGACTGAACTTTCGCTCTAGGAACCAAAAATCATCGACTTTTCTGAATGCGATGTTACATGATTCGACGAGAGAATGATACAATTTGAAATTCTAGTGCGCGGAATCCAAATTTCAAGCGCGTGTCAGAGCTTTAAGAACGCCGTCGTATTGGTTTGCAGACATAGGATTCGCTGATCAGATTTTGGATTCCGCGCACTACAATTTCTAGTTTTATCATTTTCACGTGAAATTGTGCTATATCACATTCTGAAAAGTTGATCATTTTTGGTCCCCTCGACGAACGTTTAACCGGCTTCTAAACTAATCGCGACACCTGATAAGTAAGAAGAGGATAATTCAATTGGCAGTTTCTGGTAATTTCGCGTTGCCCGTGCAAACGAGACCGACGCAACGTAGAGCACAGCGAGAAGGTGCTGATCAAAGCATCAAACGCTCCTCTCGGAACTGTATGCAACTTCCGTTTCGACGCGGTGGTCTGTTGTAGCAGGCGGTCTCTAACACCGGCCGGGAATCGAGAAGCCTCACGCTGCACACGAGCTTCGGATTCTAAACGAAGGAACGGTGAGAACAGAGTCGTCGAGTCGAATGCAAAATACCGAATGCGATCGTTCTGTTCAGCTACTCTACCAGGCAACTTTCATTCACTATTACAATCGTTTTATTCAGTACTTACTTAGTCGGTGGTCGGCATTTTTCGATATGGTATGTGTAACCCATTTTTCTCGCACGAATCGAACCGTTTTTTTTTTTGTTTTTGTCTCTTTTTTTCTTTCTCTATCGCTCGTTCACTTTCTCTCCCTCCCATTCTCTCTCTCACAATCTTTCTCTCCTCGAGCTCTCCGGCTGGTCGCGCAGGATTCGCGCACTCGTGGTCACGTTTCTCACTGCTTCTTCCCGACCAACTTTCTTTCTTTTTATTTTTTTTTTTTACGAGAAAAAAACGTAACGATTTTCCGAAGTTCGAGCACTCGCGTTCGCTGGAACCGCCAGCCTCGATCAATCGCCTTATAGGCTCCGTCGATCGTCGCTCGCGGACACGGCGCGACCGGTCGCCAATCTAGCTGGACAAAAGTCGTCGGCAATTTGTGTTTGTTAATCGCGCGTCGAGCGCTACTATTTTATCGCGTTAGTTCGAGCGAGGCGCGTCTGGAACAACTGAAAACAATATTTATAAAAAACGAAAAAATATCAATGTTCGTGCAAAATAAAAATTCTCCCTGAGGCCCATCAGCCGGAATTTATTTCTGTAGCGTCAATCTGTTTTTTTTTCGCAATTATACCGATCCATGTTCGCATAAATGCACGAAATCCGCGGTCTCACGATCATGAGTAGTCATATTAATTTGACGAGAAAAGATTAATAATGTAAAATAATATATATTAAAATATTAATATTATATTTTACAAATTATATTATATATATTATAAATATATTAATATATATTAAAAATTATAATAAAAATGTGGACATTATTTCATGCTCGAACTTTGTCCAGCTAGATCAGCGATCCTTCGTCACTGTGCTGCGATCCAAGTAGTAGTTCTCTCTCTCTCTCTCTCTCTCTCTCTCTCTCTCTCTCTCTCTCACTCTCTCTCTCTCCCTCTCTCTCTCTCTCTCTCTCTCTCCCTCACTTGCTAACCTGATAAAAAGTTTGTTCGAAACGCGAGAATGCAAGCCGGAATTTCGAATCGAGTCGGAGTCAGCCATTGATATCGATTCCCAATACACGATTGAAACTTGCGGACTGAATCGACCTGAAAGCATTTGACTGCTCAAGGTCACCGAGTCCCGACCCCGTCCGCTATCGTGGCGCAGCGCTACACACCGGCGCACACTGGTTTGAAATCGCCAAAACGTGGCCAAACATCGAAGACATTCTCCAATACTTCCATGCAAAATTCATCGTGACCTCGCGTGACTTCCGCTTTGTAATCGTCATTAAAGAAAAAAAACAGACTGGAACGTAGTTGTTTAGGAAGAGACAATTTTCAAAGTTTCAAACTTATTATATATAATGTTATAAGTTACACGTACACATAGCTGAAAGAACGCTCTTTAACGCTATGTAGTTAGTTTTTCTAAAAATATTACTCATAAAAAAGTATAATGAGGCAAACAACGTCAATTTCGGGAAGAAATGCAATCTATCTTAGACTTGCATTTTTGCTTGTTTTCAAACTGCTCTCGAACACTAATGGGTGACTTTTAGGAATTTATATTTATGCTACAACTTAGTTTGAACATTTCAGAAGCTATTGGCATAAATTTCATTAATGTTGGACGAAGTTGAAAAAGTGAGTTTTGACCACGTTTTGGCGATTTCGAACCACTGTGCGGCGCGGCGCGGCTCGGCATAGTGCACGACAAACGGCTGGCTCGTGTTTCACGCGTATTCGTGTGCAGCACCGAAGTTTTCTGTCACGTGTCAATCACGACGACAGTATATTTAGCTCGAGATTCATTAGCGGACCGTGAGTACCGCGGATTGACAGCGTTTCGAATATTCGGAGCCACGATGGAATAATAAATTCTCGTTCGCCGATCTCGAATATAGCTTTCGCAATCAGCTGCTAATTTATTTGGATACTTGCTTCGAGTATGCATGATTTCACGGTGAATCGATGAATTCTTAATTAGAGATTCAGCGAAGGATAATCGCAACCGGCCATTTAACGCTAAACCTACCGCTACCACTACCCTGTCTCGCTATTATTGAAATTACAATGACGCTTTCGATCATTCTACACATTGTCGTAGCCAAGCACCTATTGTAATAAAGATCACAGAAAATCTATACAAATTTGATGCTGTCGTTTCTCTAAAGCTACGCATGCCAGCCATTTTTACAGATCGGTAGGTTTGTAGCATTAAGGCCAGTTTTTCATTCGAACCTTGAAAAGTCATCCGCACTGTCGGTATCAATTGCTCGTTGAAACTCGATCCGCACCGAAATTCTAAAAAACTCGACGATTCGACGGCTCGTCGAATTATGCGCAGTCGGTTAATCTCGACGGGGCGCGAATGAAAATTATTAGTCCAAATATTTCATCAGCGGAGAACGAAAGCCACGGTGTTAATGAATACGCGCGCGCGCGCGCGCGCGGGTGTTTGGTCACTGTCTATTTGCTTACAGTTCGCAAGGCAAAAATCGATTCAGATTGCCGCATGCGACAATTACCGGTCGCGCTGACGATATACAGGGTGTCTTGAAAAACATGCAACGGAACCAAATTTCATACGTTTCGTTGAACTCTGAATCATGTTTTCCATCGATATTCACCGTGTAGCATTAGATCGACTGGCAAACGCCGACTCCGGAAGCGCCTCCGGCTCGCTTCGTCGCAAGAACCGTGTAGCACAAATACGTGACCAATTAACTCTGTCCGCTCTATTTCACATACAACGCAAAGAACAACCTCAACGAATTCCTCGTCGCTGGGCGCGCTTCAACGTAAACCATACGGATGAACGCAGGTCGTCGTTCGCAACGTACAACACAGGAAACGCAAAAACAAACAGGCAAACGAACAAAACAGAAAATAATGCAAACGTACGAAAAACGGAAAGCGCAGGAGAAACACACAGAACACATTGGCGAAGGCAACAGAAAAGAAAGAGGGACGGGAGCCAGGGTATCGTGGAGAACGTCAAATAAAATAAAATAAATAATAACGTGTACGGCACCCTATTTATTATCAACAACTCATACACGCTGCGAAACGTTTATTCAATTTGCACGAGAGCAAAAAAAAAGAAAATAAAAAGATTATTCGTCCGTTCGTTGTACGTACACCATTATAAGTAGCATACTCTGAAAACGTTCGATCGACGTGTAGATCCGAACGTGATCGAGACTCGTCTATACGCTAATAAATCGCGTAACAATCTACTACGCTGGTCCACAATATGCAGTCTTATAATACGTTCTCGTCGAACTAAACACAAATGAAAAAAAAGAGAAAAGAAATAATTTACCAATTCATATTTGCGCGATCATAAATGAAACTCCGCGATGTTTGTCGAACATAATACGAACGGAAAAGCGTGTAAATAACACAAAAAAACACGATGTTAAACCGGAGAGAAACATCGAGAAGCCTACGCGATTTTATGCAACGTCCGAAAACACTTCGCGGTACAGTATATAAAAAAAAATTGTAAAAATTCGTCGATTTCTTCTCATCCACGAATACCTTCACGGTTTTCGATAAAACTATTTGAGCATTGTCACGCGAACGATTGTCGTAGCTGTGCGAAACGTATACACATATAGTATACATATATGTATACAATAATATATAGCAACGGTTCCAACCGGCAAAACTGACGGAAAAGCATTATCTGAAAAAATCTCATCGACGGACGGACAGTCTAGGATCGTCCTGGAGCACGCTCTAGGTACTCTGGGATCTCTAGAGAGAGAGAATAAAAAAAAAGCAAAACAAAACAAACAAGTACTCTCTGATCCATTGAACAATCGATCGATCATGGTGAGTTCGGCTACCGTACGATCGTCTCGAAGACACGCGAGTCGCGAAAGCAGTATCATTGGTCCAACAGAGGCTGAATAATCGCGATACCGATGATGGAACAAGCGCACCGGCGACTGCCTGAGAGCTCGTAAACCGCTGACGGACCTCTTTATCGTTTGCCACGGCTAGCGTCGACGTGTACTTCGTCTCGCTGGACCTGGACCTGGTAGCTTCGGATAGTTAGGCGTGGATTAGGTATCGTTCGTAGAGGGGAGCAGGATGAGAGAGAGACAGAGAGAGAGGTCAATTTCGGCAATGCGTCATTGATCTTCTGTACAAGACGATCGCGAAGGCATGTCCGGCATGGTCCAGGTCCTGGCTTCGGATAAAGACGTCGTTCGAGGAGTCCTCGGTCGGCCGAAGGTAGTCGCCGATGGTTTCGTTCCATCGAGAGGAAGATCGAGCAGCGACGCGTTAGACGCCGCCACGAGCGGCGCTCAGAAGCTCTCGGATTTGACGAGATTGTGCTGGTGCTTTAATCCCTCGATCAAATCCATATGATGGGGCGGCTCGATTACGTTCACTTTGCGCTCCCGGAAATATTCTCGCCTCTGTTTGTGGCTATCCAGAATCGAGCAGGCGGTCGTCTCGTTTTCCCTATCTCTGCTCGGTTCGATCCGATCGTCCTGATCGCTCACCTGGACAATACTGTCTGGGATGGGCAGCGGCTTGGCCACGCCGATGCGCACGGTGCCCTTCGGCGCGCCCTTCAACGCCTGCACCGCCTGGTCCAAGGTCGCGTTCTCCAGAGCGATGTCGTTCACGAACAGAAGCCGGTCGCCCGGTATCAGTTGACCGTCCACCTGGGCTACGCCCCCAGGAACGAGCGATCTTATTACTATCACAGTCTCGTTGGGGTTCATCGGATCCTGGAAACGGCAGACAGGGTTCTCGTTTTGGATCAATCGCTTCCTCCATAAGGCGCTTACTTAAACCGTCGCACTATAATTCAGTTTGCAGTAACGAGCAACCGTTTCTCTTGCTAATAACATCGACAACAACAGATTTTTATAATGAGTCTCTCTTATCACGAGTCTGACTTGATATTATAGTGCGAGGGGTTAGCTGGGATGCTTAGTTTGCCTCCTTATACATTTCTCTTCCTTATATGTACATTTCTCTAGGGAATCTAAGGAATCACAGATTTTCATTGTTCGGTTATAGTATTTTTTCAATTGGAAAAAAACGTTTGATGGGTCAACCCCAGCGTCGCGTTTTGTTAAACAAAGATGGTTAAGCCAATAATTTATTAACTGCGTGCGAAAGCAGCGAAGAAAGCGATAACGATTTCTAGATTTTGTTCAGACACCGACGCGACGGAGGGAATAGGTTCCGAATCACTCGAGGATGTTACCTGATAATCCAAAATGGAGAACCCAAGGCCCCGCTCCCCTTTTACCAGTTCGATGATTTGCGGTTCGGAGCTCCACATCGCAAGACCTGTCAGCGGTTCCAGGGAACGTGACTTCATCTTGTTCAAGCTGGCATCGGTCACGGTAGCGGTGGTGGTTGTTGAAGCTAACGAGCCATCGGACTTCGCTTTGACGAGGCGATCCATCGTGGGCAACAAGTTTTGCAATGATCCGCCCAGAATGCTCTGCGTGAAACATGTAGAACATCATTCAATGAGAAACAATTTAGAACATTGCGTACAGCGTAGGCATGCTCGGCAATAGATGCAAGAAATAAGTGGATTTTCATGAGAAACATCACGGTTTTTACTTTTTAGTTATTAACACTAGAATTAAGGAAAAATGACGGGCTCTAATGTTTTTAATATACAACTATTGAGATTGTAAAGATTAACAAACTTATTTCTTTGGGTGTATACTGCAAACAAATGGCTGAAAATGTTGATAGGCACATTATTTTTATAAAGTAAAATATAAAATACAAGTAGACTTTAACGAGTAATTATTTAACAACAAAAACTCGGTTATTTTATTTTTGTTTAAACTGTCGTGATGATCCCTTAATTTATTTTTCCATATGTTGCCAAACATTCTGTATATTGTATTATTAACATTGTATGAAGGGAATTTAGTTAAGAAAATAAAATAAAATTCAATGAAATATGTTTGGTTCTAGTGTAACGTTCGGGTCGATTTAACTCAAAAATACGTATTGGTGTTTAATAATATGTTTTATATAAATTACATTAATTGATTTAAAAGAGAAATTCTGATCTCGCATAAAGATCCGCAGTCTATTGATATGTCTTTAAATTGACTGTTAACTCTGATCGAATTTAATGCCGAAAATGTTCACGCAAGGCATATTGTGTGAACGGTGCGCCGGGGTTAATTGAGAAACTTCTACGACACACGACGTATTTAAATATTAAGATTCCGACTTCGGGTGAAACTGAGCCGAGCGTACGGAGGTGTCGGGACTATCGTGAGCTTCATTTAAATAATTGGTGAATATTCAGCATCATCTTACCCTGGTCTGGAACGCGGCCTGATGTTGAGCAGTGTCGATCGGGCAGAGAGGATCCTGCGACGCGATGTTTCTTCCGCAAACCATTCGAACGTGGATAGGTAATTCTTTTAACACGCTAACTACTTCCATGTGGTTGATACCGAGCAAACGATATCCGTTCACCTTGCGAACAAAAGAGCATACGCAGTTTCAGTAATTTATTTAAATTTCGCTCGTAGTTAAAAGATTGCAAAGTCAGTCACAAAAATCTTATACCTTCGTGAAAGATTCCCGAGGCGATTTCGAGCAACTTTTTCCTTTGCGAAAATCCTCTGCGAGGCCTGTTTCGGGAGTTATCAACGAAAAACACGGGCCAATCGGAGCGCGGTTGCCGATGAGCGTGGCGCTGGCATTGGCCGAGCGTCCCTCCGTCCGCAGTAGCCGTGCTCCGATTGGCCCGTGTCTTTCGTTGATAACTCCCGAACCAGGCCTCGCAGAGGATTTTCGCAAAGGAAAAAGTTGCTCGAAATCGCCTCGAGAATCGTTCCCTTGAAATTTTCCGAAATTCTATTTTCTCGATTCAAGCGAGTATCTTGTTCGTCTTTCGCGAAGAGAATTCGAGAATTTTCGATTTACGAGGACGGCGACGCGGCTAAATTTCTTGTTAGTCAAATAACCCGACGCGGAAGTTCAGGCCGGTGTATCTATGTCAGGTTCCCGGAGGCGTTAATTCGAATTACATTAAACGCCCGACAACATGCTGGAACTTTGCGAACGCTGTTCTAACGTTACCTCCAGCAGCTCGTCGCCCGAACGGAGAGTACCATTTTTCCCCACGGGTCCTTCCGGCAGAATCGATCGTATATAGTGATGGGGTCTGACTTCCTGGCCGTTCTCGACGTCCACCGTTCCTTCCAGGCTTATCCCAAGGCCGCTGCCCTCCGCGAATTTTTTCAATTGCGCCACCTGCGAAGACACCCATGCACAGATATATGTATGTATCTGTAACTAGTGAAATTCTACCAGCAGTCGCGTGGTCCGTTTCAACCGGTTATTAAACCATTCGAATTCCATTGTCCGCGCACCCATGCTCCAGATGGCAAACATTAACAGCTCTGTGTACCCGGCCAGTTTACACTATTCCATGTACATTGTCGGGCATTTCTCGAATTGTTTTGAAACGACGTGTTTACCTTACATACAATTTAGCACAATGGATTCTCGATGGTCGAGCACTTCGCTCGATAATAATTATTTATTATTCGCAGCTAGTTACCAGTTCGTTCGTTCATATAATTCATCGTTCGATATATTCGAATTCGTTCTCTTAGGTGACAACAAAATCAAATTTTTCGTTTTTCTCTACCGACTAGACTGGCAGATTTTAACATGCAAAATAACATTTTAAATAGAAAAAAAATTGTTGCGATGACGATTGAAACAGAGGATAATGTTCTTAAACTATTTTGCGAACTTAGCTTTCGTACTAAATCGACCGTTATGGCAAACTCTGTCTTTTAAACAGTTTCGAGGATAACGATAATTACTTAAACCTACCGCTGTCGGTCAAACGCGATTGATAATAATTCTTAAAAACAATTATCTACACATTAGCTGGTAAATTAATCCTTCTAACATCTCCAAAAAAAACTCAAATTGTTTGGGCAGTGACACCCCTTATTTCCACTGGATCTTATCGATAACATTTGACATAATGAGTCCTTTTTGTCTCTAATTCTTTATACTTGTACATAATCCTTAAGCTTAATGTCAGTAGTCATCTCCCTTTTGCACAATTTTCAAACTAAGACTAAAAATTTTCAGTTGCCACTGCGTTTGGTCCAATTTGAAATAAGTTATTTGCTTTTAAAGAGTGTACTAATACATTTTACACTCACACTGTTTTTTTCGGGTGTACTTCCGAAAAGCCCATACCTCCGATGTTTTTTATACTTTGGACTCTGACGTATTTTGACGTGCGGAGAGTACGCATACGAAACTCCAGTAGTCTTTCAAGATTGAAAGCTCGCTCTATGTATACATATACAGGGCGCGGCCGAATAAATGTACCATCGGACAGGGGGTGATTCTACAAGTGAATATTAATCGAAAAAAGGAATAACATTTTTTCGTATGACGCATGGTTTTCGGAAAAATCGCGGTTAAAGATCCGTCGGATTCGCGTGCTCTAGTATACGCAGGAAGTAGAATAGGTCGGTCATGATCAGACGCGTTAGACGGTTCCTATCTAAATAGTACATACGTATATTCGCTGCATTTTCAAACTCGGTTTCCTCGAAACGAAGCTTCGGATGAAAAAATTTTTATTCTATATATTTCTACTATTTTCTCATAAGGAATCACGTCGGGCCCGCTTGTACATGTTATTCGGCCGCACCCTGTATGTATGACCAGAGTGAGATCGTTTTTCTCAAAAAGAGCTACAACTTTTATTTGAAGTATTTTTCAAAATTACCGTTGTTTACGGAAATAAATGGAAAAAACTGATTTTTTTATGGTTTCCGCTATGAAAATAACATTTCCGCCAATTTTCACTATCATATTCGTAATCACCAAGTCAAAATACGTAAGAATCCAGAGTATCAAAAAAATCGGAGGTATGGGCTTTTCGGAAGGTTATCCTTTTTTTCATTTCAATAAAACGCGTAGAAGTGATCGCACGAAATGACCGGTACGGTTCGCAAAATGGCCGTCGACAGAGCGAGCGTGCGAATGAACTTCGCGTACGTACCACAATCTCGGTATCTGGACCGACGATTTTCTGCCACTTGGACTTAATGGCGGCCCTGATCTGCGGCGTAAGCTCGCTCGATGGATCGCTCAATAAAGCCTCCACGTTCGCCGCGTCGTCCAGCTCTTCGGACGTCCTCTCACGGTCCCCCTCGTGAAGCACAGCACTGTCCACCGTTGTATGCGACTCACCTTCCGGTTCTATTTCGGTGGTGGTTTCGCCGTCCTGTCGCAGAACAAATTTTCCCACGTAATATTCGATCGAATCCCGATTGTTGCCCGGTTATACGGTACGTCCACGCGTCTAGACTCCCCGAAACCTTTTTTCGCCCGAAATAAATCATTCCGTGTATCGGCAGATTCCTTCGATTCTCAGACACCTATTAAATATTGCACGTTGTCCAGCGGACTTTCCAGTCTACTCAACATATACACACACATGTACACATTGTATGTAGGTCACAATCCTCCGGACACCGAAAACATATTTTTCTCTTTTGTTAATGGCCGGCTACAAAAGCTTTCTATTTTTAGCTTCATTAAATTCCGCCGTTTTCTGCCCGCTGCCACGGAAGGCTTTCAAATGTTACTCCTATCGTGTTCTAATTCGTTTCAATTCATGCTAACACCATTAATTATATGCAATTTTTATTTCTTTTTCGTTTTCTTTTACCACGACGCGGCTCAGCAAAAAACGTGAAAAAATATAAACAGTGTCGCTCGTAAACTTCAATGCGAAATCCGCGTTTCTTCAAGTTTGGATTTTCTACGACCGAGACGTTCCACTTGAAAATCCGAATTAATTACAGTAGGTGTGTTTGACAGCTGATAGGTTTTTGTTTCCAGAATTTTTGACGTAAACACTTGGCATGAAAATTAGAATTACTATGGGGACCGACAAGTAATCGAAATTTTTATTTACATTCATTTATTAAAAAAACCTTGAACACTAATCAAGAAAATAATTTCCATCATTTTCTAACACTTTTTGCCAGCGTAAAGGTTGTTCGATTCCCTTTCGAAAAAAGTCCTTCGACACAACTGGGAACGGGAGCTCATCGGAGAAATTTTGATTACTTTTCGGTCACCCTAAGAAATACGACGGAGTCAAAAAACCCTCGTTTTTCGTGGGATGGAGGTTGGATAAACTGTTGAATCTTTCGTAGTTGACTCGGAAGGGAAATTCAGGCGGTTCGTCCGCGCGGCTCTGCAGTTGGAAACAATGGCCGCCGTCGCCGCCTGAATTCGAATGAACGTATCGATTATGCCCGAAGTAAATGAAACTCACAGCACTAATAGGGAAGCTGGGTAGACTCGTTATCGACGGGGAGCTCGGCTGCGGCAGTCTTAGCTCGCTGGCCGCGATCGCCTGCTGAAGCTGCTCGTACTTTGGTCCACGTAAGTATCTCTCGAGGCATAGAACAACCGTTTGCCCGGTACGCCTTAAAACTTCGACGGCCTCGTGATTCGAATAACCCTGTAAAGAATGCCCGTCCACCTCGACTATTCTATCGTTTATTTGGATCTTGTTGCTCAGGTCGGCAGCGCTTCCCTCGCTGATGCTTTTCACGAAAATCCCGGACAGCTCCTCTGCGAAAGCAATCCAAAGGGAACGGATTTTAATTAAAAAATAATAACACCATCCACGCCCCATCTTTCGTTGCTCGCGCAACGAGCAAGATCGCGAAAGGTAGCGGAGGCTTGTAAACAAAAAGGAATTCTCGAACAACATTTCAAAAGGAATTTCGTATGAACTCGAACGAAACGAACACAACAAATAAAAGCAATTATTTAATCATTTCAGTGAATTGAAAATGGCTAGAATTTAAGAACAATTGGTTTTTGTTTGAATAACTTTCACTTTAACTCTTTTACTTTAAATTGCACCTGTTAGATTAATAATTTTAACAAAATGATTATGATAAATTTGAAACAATATACCGACGTTCTTAAAATCTTTCACTATTTCACTAATTCACTTCTTTACTATTTTTTGCATCCACTCGTTTTTATTATTATAATAAATTGAAAATGATGCATCGATGTTGCAAAATTTTTACAAATCCCTCTTTCACTTTAAATTTAGATCAATAATACCAATGAATTTGAAATAATTTTAAATTGCATCTATCCATTGTCAGATTAAAAAATTTTATAAATTTAAAGTGATATACTAATGTTCGTAAATTCTTTTACAATACAAAAATTGAATCTGTCCATAAAAAATCTTTTCACTATTTAAAATTGCGTCTACTCACGAATAAAATTCGCAGTCTGACGAACGAGTGTAGTCGCGGGTAGAATTATAAGATTTATAGAATATAGGAATAGAGTGGCTCGTTAATCTTATGCAACTAGATAGAGGAAATACGATGACATTTTCCAAGATTACCCTTCTCGCAAACGTATCCAGCAATGGTGATCCCAAGGCCGTAAATGTCTTTCTTAAGCTCGACAGTGAAGCGTTCCATTTCTGGCAGTGAGTTAACGTCGATGGTGTCCATGGTGAGGACCGGTAGCTCCGGGATTTGCACCGGAACAGCCGGTATCACTGGCATTGCTCCAATTGGCATGGGATTGCGTACTACGTCCATGATGAGGCCTGGTCTTGCCTATGGAATTGCAAAAGTCTTTGCAATAGAGCTCATCTACGTGCAGATATTATTAATATAACCACTAAAAAAAAAAGAAAAATCGAACGACCAACCGAGGTCTTTCTAGGCCTGTTATATTCTGGTGTTCAAGGTTAGTAGCAGACATTTGTTTAACATTTAACAAATTATTTCTAAGTTTTTTGTCTGAATTTCTCGAAACAGTGCTTCCAGTGTAGCAAAGTATTTAAAAATTGTCCACATTTAAATCGCTATAATTTCGTGAAAAAAATTCTACAACCATGAAACTGGATTTGTGTTAATGCTTGAAGCTTCATCTTTCGCATGGCACTACTCGTTTTCCTCTAAGAGATTTTTACACCACGTAGCAAATGGGAAATTGAAGACCCATTTTTTTTTTTCAAAAATGCTGAAAATTCAAATGTCCGCAGAAACTTAAAAAACTTTTTTTTAAGAAACTGCCGTAGATTTGAAAACTAAAAATTGATCTATGATTTCTTCCCGCTAATGGAACAAAATTGATGAACACGTTCGTGTGAAGCCCTACTGTAAAGCAGGCGGCACATCTTTCATTCGATAACGCGAGTAGAAAAAAATCGTACGTCGATTTTTAGGGTATCGTCGTGAAGTGGAGGCTTCGATCTTCGAATCTGCGGTGGTTTCGTCTACGAGAAAAATTTGTCAATGTTCTCACGGACGTTCGAACTTGCAGGATTTTTAGGAGAAATCGGTCTTGCGTTTCTCGCTCGCTACATCGTGGGAAAAAAATCGTAAAATGAAATGACCGATGGATCGTGAAACCAGAGACTTCCAGCTTCAAAATCAGCCCGAGTTTATTCTCGCGCGACCATTTCTTATGAAATTATCACGGTTTGAATATAGACAGTTTCCGTGTAGTCCGAGCCAATCCCAGTTTTACAAGGCTACAGAACCGGCGAAGCACCAATCCAGCTAAAACCAAAGTGTCGTTGAAAACGCGAGGATGCTAACGTGGCGGGGCGAAACTTTCTTTGGAACTTTCTACGGAAGTTGTGCGGTCTCCTTCAGTTTATGGAATAGATAGCACTAATAGAATTAGAACAAATGCAGAGGACTAATAGAGATCGGAGGAGAACACGCGAGCTTCGGAAGTTGCCGTAAGTTAGAAGCAGGGTAGCAAGCTGCACCATCGTTGGAATAATAAACTTCGGCTGGTAGGAAAATTTTCATCGAAACTTTTCCAAAAGTTTTTCACGTTCGCTAAACGATCGCGTCTTTCATCATTAATAGACTGCGAATTTTATGCGCTCGCGAAAAGAACGAGCTAGCGAGATACAAAACTTCAGAACTTCTTGTTACAAAAAAAAAAGAAATAAATAGATTTTGATTTAATTTCTGCATAAAATACTTCTGCATCTGCGCTTTCTCAGCGTAAAGATCCGTAGACTAAGAATGAACGATTATTGTCCTTAATTTAGAAAACTGGATCCAAAGGAAATATTGAGAGGAAATATTTTATTTCTATAAAACTTTCTACGAATTCCGAAGATACAAATATTAAAAACTTGAAAATTCAAAGACTTCAAAATTAAAGGGTTCAAATATTCAAATATTCGAAGATTCAAAAATTTCAGATATTCAAAGATTCAAAAATTCGAATATTCAAAGATTCAAAAGTTCAAATATTCAAAGGTTCAAAAGTTCAAAGATTTCAAATTTAAAGATTCAAATATTCAGATTCAAGAATTCAAATATTTAAATATACAAAAATTAAAAGCTTCGAATATTCAAAGATCTAAAAAATCAAAGATTCGAATATTCAAAAATTAGTGTCAAATTGTACCTATTGATTATCGTGAAAAATGCATAAAACCCGCTGTCTACTAATAAAGCGAAGTGTTTGTCCTGAAAATCACCGCTCCTGTTCTGGCCTGAAAAATATCGATCAGGGGTTGAAGGGCATCGCGTCTAATTGATCGAAGTGCATCGGCTATTCATGCTTTTCGGTAGGCCCGGGGGGCATGTAATTAGAACATTCGGTGAGTGGTTATGTTAAATAAATTAAAGCTTTTTGGCCAAGCGGGCATTCCGATAAAATGGCCGAGAAGGGATCGACCGTGGTGTAGGATGGCGGAAGAGTTAGGCGAGCAACCCTGCGCGCACGTGTATGTAGAATAGCCGTTGCCGTAGAAGTAGATGGAAGGTCTATAGAAAACGGGAGTGATGCGGCGGGAATCGATAAATATGCCGGCCGGAGATCCACCTGAAATATTCGCGCGCATCGCGCACACATCGAAACGTTTCGGTACACTCACGTGCATTTCGACGTCGGATTCCTGGGAGTACATGTAGCCGTTGTCGTAACCGGTATCGCCCTGCATGTGACGTATGTTATACGTCTCCGGCACGCTGTGCACCAGGTGGCGATCCAACTCATCGGGGTCACCCAGAATCTTCGTTGGTACGATCGGAGCGTGGCTGCCGAGCGCCTGGAACGCACCCGTTCAATTGATATCCCCAGTATTTGGAGCTTCAACATATTTTCCTACCCGTTTCCACGAGTGTCCATCGGCCGGACACCGTTCTTTCATCAGGCATTCCCATAACCCGACGCACAATGGTCGATTTTTCGAAAAAGTCCCAGAGAAATCAGTTTGATTGGAAAAAATCGTGCACGATAGATGAGAATGTTTAAATTATTCCAAATTATGTTTAAATCATTCTTTTGTTTTTGCTTTTTGCTTTTGAATACTAGATATTGATGAATGAAATTGTTATTTATAATTTCCAAAGTAATTCGTTTTTCTATTCTACTACTAAAAATTTTTAATTCCTGAAAAGAGTGATAGAATTGAAATAATTTTCTTGCAATTAGTTCAATATTACATATTAAGTAATCAAATTGTTGTCTATAATTTCCAAAGTAATTATTTTTGAATTTCTAGTAAAAATTTTGAGAATCAATACTAGATAATATAAATGAGTCAAATTGTTATTTATAATTTGCATTTTTTTTTTGCATTTCTGTTCCAGTTTATATGCTGCTACCATCGTGCGTCGTGTTTAACAGAGATGAAAGAAATGCATTGTTTTAATTACAGTAAAATTCATAAAACCCACCGAAGAATTTATAAACGACCTTCCCACGAAAAATAGCTGCGCCGAGGAAATTGTACGTCCGAGACTTTCCTTTCTTAATTATTATTTACCCCCATTTTTCGTCCTCGAATGTGCTAATGAAATAGGTTAATCGAATTTCGCTTTAATTAAATTGCAGTAGGGCGCTTTCATTAAATTATCGGGGAAAGGTCTGTTTGTGCAGTAAATTCGTTATAATTGATCACCACCCTGGCGTGAGCCCCTTCGACCAACAAATTCGGTCGGTTTCGAAAAATATTTGGGTCACACATAATTACATCACACTATCGATATCGATCAATTTTATTCTCCTGGTAGACCCTTCTACGTTTCCTTGATTTGTGCAAACATAATTCCCGCGAGCACTTTCTCGATCAAAAACACTGCAACACTGTTGTACAGTGGATTCAAAAAGAATTTCTGAACTTTTTCTGATGACTTTAGAATCAAAATTTTCCGAGCTATTTTGTCGAATGTTCTTTTCTTTTGGTAATTTCGGAAATCGCTGTTCGAATACTTTTCGAATCGACTGTACAAATCGTGGACTAATGCGGTTTCCAAGAAAAATAAAAATTTGTAATCAAGCATTTTCTGTCCGACTTCAGACGCGAAATTGCGGGAGATACCGCGTAAAAAAAATTCCAAAAAATGTTTGCCGATTCTGCTAGCGAACAATTTCCATGACGATGCAACAAAATTTTTGCTTCCGCGTCTAAAGCGTTCGCAAAGTCATCGCGGAGTGCTCTCTTAGTGTTTGCGCAACCTCGGTAATCCTATAGTACAGTCAGTTTAAGGGTTGTATATGTCCCTTGCTCGTTAACTCGAAATCCTCGCGGAGTTTAATGCTCCGGAGTAAGAATGTTAATTCGTGGATTACGTTCGGAGTGTTGAACAGTTTGAACGTTCAAGTCTGAAACACCGTATAGGAGGATTTCGAAAATCGTAGTCCCTGTTGGCAAGTTAATGTTGCAGTGTGTGTCGAGGATTATGAGCTTTCATTATTGTCCGTAGTTCGTCTTGAGAATCTCCTGTTGCGGGACCGGGAGGTAAAAATGTGCCAGCGTTCTCCTTGAACTCTCGCCTACAAAGTCAGCGTTGATTCGGAACAGTGTCTTGCAAATTGACGCCGTAATGAGATGTTAAATGTCGCGTGCGCTCTATTTCGGGCAAGCAAGCTGCACTCCGCTGCTACCGTTGTTGCGCGTCGGCTGTTCGCCTCACTTTTACCCGGCATTAGCTGCAATGTGGTCTAGGCAAAATGTCGACAAGTATCGTTCGAGTCTCGATGCTCTCGTTCACGAGAAGTCTTCGGCTACTTACGGTCGACAAGCTCTCTTAGCTCGACGAGTACGAGAGCTCGATGACGTCCAGGCGATTTATTAAATGGTACGACAACACAATATTTATGACGATAATTTATCTCTCTATTCATTTATTCTGATTATTTTCATATGGATTTTAAAATAAAATTGTTTTTAAGAACTCAATATTTATGTCAATAATTTATCTCGCAATTCGTTTATTCTGATTGTTAACACTGAACCTGTCGAAGCAATTTTTCAAATAAAACGAAAAATTCAACACTAAAAATAATATTTTTTTAAGAACTCAATATTTGTGTCAATAATTTTTCTCTCAATTCGTTTATTTTTTTATTCAATTGGTTGGAATTGCAGAGAAAATACTAAAACCTGTATTTTGCAACTTTTTTATGTGGGCTTATATTGAAAATTTGAAAAACACGTTTTATAGATCTGTATCAATTAAAGATATTTTGAACATTTCATCAAAATCGGTCAACGTTGCAATGAGCTACAAACGTTTAAACATGGTAAAAATTGCAATTTTTCACGATTCTCAACTTCTAACTGCAATAAATCTAAGGATTCTTACATCTTTCAATGCCTATCGTTTTTTCCAATATCAACCGATTTCGATGAAACTTGCACAATGCATATAATTGACACATATCTAGAAAACGTATTTTCAAAATTTTTAAAATCGCATGGTCGAATATCGAAAAAGTTATCGTTTTTTTAAGAGCGTCTGAATATTAATAGGAGTCACTGTAATTTGGAAATCGTCCTGCCATTCCGGTCGCAGAGAGTTAAACGCTCGGTTACTGTCACGCCGAGCGAGCTAATAATACGGGGCAAGGATCGATTACAATCGAGTGCCGGTGTAAATGGGGCGGGCTAGCGACTGAAAAATAAATTTAAAAATAATGGATGCACGTACCTGATAATCGGGTGACGTCGGCTCCACGGGACGCGCGACAACGAGGCGCACGTGCGTGCCGGATTGTCGCAGCACCGCGGCAACCTGTTCACTTCCCATTCCCCGCAGATTGACATCGCCGATTTGCAATATATGGTCCCCGCTCTGCAGCCGATTATCCTGCGATTCGCATTGCAAACGGACCGTATTTAATTCCGCGAATTGACCTCGGCCCGGCCCGACCGGGTCCGCCGAACGCGCGGCGATTGTTCTCTCCATTTCTTCCTTTCTTTCTCGCGCGCGCCAGCATTATCCGAATAAATTGTTTGAAAAATATTAGGAGCAGAATGATGAATGCGAATTTTTATGCAAAATAAAAATATTCTGCATCGATTGTGGCAAGCAGTAGTTGCACAAAAATTGATTTCAGCCTTTAATGATATTTTCACGTTGAAAACGACATTAACAATATTCTTAGATTTTTTATATTTTTCACTGTTTGAAAATACAAATATCTCAATGTTTGAAAATTCCAATATTTCAAAGTTTGAAAATCCTAATATTTCAAAAATTCAAATATTTCAAAGTTTGAAAATTCTAATATTTCAAAAATTCAAATATTTCAGTTTGAAAATTCTAATATTTCAAAAATTCAGATCTTTGAAAAATTCTTCATAAATGCATAAAAATCCCCAGTCTAATGGCGAGTATTACAGAATGGCACGTGCTAAGGTGCGATTCTGGTGTAGAGGATAAAAAAACTGAATTTTTTTTGCTCCAATGAACCATAAATACGTTCTTCTCGAAACTACTGCGACAGACCCGGCCGACGAAAGTAGTTAGCCGACAAAACACGATGACGAGCTACTCCGTCTGCATCTGGTTCTTAAAAGACTTTTAAGTTAAATCGAACAAACTTCAACATTTGCAGTTTCTTTTAGAGAACAGTTTAGTGCAGGGAATTTCGCGAAGGAGTGAGTGTTCATTGTTGCATTCGCTGACAGAAAACTTACCCGATCTGCGACGCCGCCGGGAAGAATTGTCTTGACGACGACACCGGTGCTGCGTCCGCCGACAATTCCGAATCCAAGACCGCTGCCATCGTTGATCAGGTTTATTACTTCAACTTGAGCCCATTCCGTGTTCAGCTAAAACATACGAGGCCGAACGTTTCTATCGTGTTTCGAACGCATCTCTTCTACAGGGTGTCCCAAAATTCCTACAACTCCCGGAAATGGGAGGTTCCTGGGGTGATTTGAAGCAACATTTTCCTTTGCAAAAATTTCTGCCGGGGCTTCGTTTAGGAACTTCACACTCGCGATCACTGTTCACACTTGTCACCACATAGCTAACCACTAATAACAATTCCAATATCACTTGTATCGCAGCAAAAATCACAATAATGAGGTAATGAAATCAGTAGACTGCGGTTTTCATGCATTTGTAGCAAAAATGAGTAGGTGCAATTTAAAATTTGTGATTTTGGCTGCGATACAAGTGATATTGGAATTGTTATTAGTGCATAGCTATGTGGTGACAAGTGTGAACAGTGATCGCGAGTGTGGAAAAATTTCATGGCATCTGTATGAAAGAATCAACACGATTTATTTATCGTTTGGACAGTGAAAGTGAAGGTCCGGATCTTTGACTTCACCGCGCATCCCTTGGGCCTAAGATTGTCGTATAGCTACTATTCACCACCAGCTGTGCGGTGCGTTGACCTGACCGTACGTCCCTTACCGTTGGGCACTGTCGTATACCTGATGCCAGCTGTGTAGTTCGTCACTGAGTGGGCCAGTGACCCACATTTCCAAGCACAAAGTGGATTTACGACTAAATAAGTGAGTTTTTACTTAGTTATTCAAAATTTCTACTCCTTCACATGTTCACTTCTTCTTCGCGGCGGACCGCTAACGCTCATGACGAAAATATGTTATTTTCGGTTTATTAAAATCCTTAAAGATGAAAATAAATTTTTATATGTTGAAATTAATATCTTGAAAATATTTTATTTTCGGTTTATTAAAATTCTTAAAGATGCAAAGAAATTTTTATACGTTATTAATATGTTGAAAATATGTTATTTTCGGCGTATTAAAAATTCTTAAAGAACTCTTGCGATTGATGAAGACAATTTTTATTTTGCATAATCCTCAGTGTACTTATAAGAAATACTCTTACAGGTTAATTATACAGGGTGTCTCGAAATGTCCTTGAAGGGTTCCTCAGATCTTTATAGGGCAAAGAATTATGGTGGCCGTCCCCACTCTTCAACGATGAGTTGCCCCCCTCCACTCGGCTGGTGAGCGAAGGCGGACGAGTGGGGATTCATACCTATCATTCTGACATAGTCACAACGCAACACGCAAGTTCTGTCAACTATAATTTCCTTAAAATTACTCATTCGGCAAACTAAATGAAGTTCTCGAAAATATTCCAGCCATTCCACTTTTACATGTCAAAGAGGACGAAGACCTCCCGGACAGTGAGTTCGGCGAAAGCGTTCCCAGTAAATAAAATTCTACAAATGAACGGACTTCAGTTCGCAATGAATCCAGGAAACAAGGTCCTGCGTGTGTCGCGTAACTTAACTACCCCGTCGTTTCTCGCCAATTCCAGCTGGAAATGAAAGACAGACAGACAGAGACAGAGAGAGAGAGAGAGAGAGAGAGAGAAAGAGAAAGAGAGGAGGCGTTCCAGTTTTCCGGAGTCGCTTCTGCATGCGCTATCCGCATCCGGACCCGACTTCTCGAAGAGCCGCCGTGGAAAATATTTGCCGACAGAATCCGCCGTTCCACTCTATTTCCGATAAAATATCTCGCTACCGTGTAAACATCGTAATTGACTGTGGAAAGTTTTTTAATTATCGGTCGGGGCTCGTGAAGTGGTAAGAACTTGGGACGATTGCGGCGCGGAGGCAGAGAGAGAAAGAGAGAGAGATATGGGTCAATAGTTCTCGTTAAAACGTACGGAAGAGAAGTCAGGAAAAAGGACGAGAGAGAGAGAAAATTGTGGAAGGAATCATGTCACGCTGTGGTTTACTTCGTTACGTGACGGTAAGAATGTTTGCCGAACCAGTCAGCCGGAAGGAAGCTCTTTGTTCTTCACTCTCAATCTGCTTATATTCCGAGTTCTCTAGAGTCGCGATGTACAATGAGCCGCAGAGATTTTCGTGAAATTATACGCATACGTATTTCTCGCGAGCGGACTTCAGCAAACGAGAACAGACAGCGAATGAAATTCATTTATCGTGTTCGCTATACATATAACCGACTGTACCGCTCGCGATTACAATTTTCATATGTTGCATAATGCATAGCACGCGATCTTGGTTTGATTTTTAAAAAGGGTAAACTGTCTCTTAGAAACCCCAAAATTTTCGATTATTATATATCCAATCTTGTATAGATTGTATAGATCCACGACACGTATATCGAAGTCGTGGACCGCAGAACCGATACACAATCTAACTATATCTAACCCAGACTTAACCCAGACACAATCTCTATAGTAACGTCGCCACTAGTGAGTCACTACACGCAAGGAGCTCCCTAATAACCAATATAGCGACGCCCGAGACCTGTCACTTTCTTAGAAGAAACACTGAAAATTACTATCAAATTACTCAACTTTACATGCTCATAACTATTTAACACGTGGTTTCCGCGGTCCGCGACTTCGATATACGTGTTTTATCGTCGATATAAACAAGATTGGATATATAATAATCGAAAATTTTTGGGTTTCTAAGACACAGTTCAGCCTTCAAAAATATTTGCATGCCAATCGTCCTTGGACCAAGATTTTTTTAAATAATGGGGAAATCGATTTTTTTTATTTTGTTAATTGACTTTGTAAAAAATGATTCTGGAGGCGTTTCGAAGTAACATTTCCCTTTGCGAAAATCATGTCCGAGGCTTCGTTGAGGAGTTTCCAACGAAAAAGACGCGGACCAATCGCAGCGCGACCGGCGATGAGCGCGGCGCTGCAATTGGCCGGGCCGGACTCTGTCAGAGATAGTCACGCACCGATTGGTCCGTGTTTTTCGTTAATAACTCCTGAACGACGCCACGGAGAAGATTTTCGCACAGGAAAAAGTTGCTTCAAATGACCGGGGGATTCAGCATGTATGATGAAATTATATGTTTGCGACTTCAAGATTAACATTGACCTTTAGAAGGTGGTAATATTTGACTGAATCACCCTGTAGAATGTAGATCGAAGGCAATAAATGTTCGCAATCGTCGGTGTGGTATACGTATTAATTTTAATATTAAACAACAACTATTATTAGCCGATGTAGAGACGGAAGACGAGGTTTAACCTACTTCAAGCAATTCGCTCTATCGAAGCAATTATCGAGAACCTTAGCTCGGGGAAATCTTGGATTTCTTCCTCGATAATGGGAACCGAGTGACGTCGTTATTGGTCGTCGTTCGTTTACCAGACCGGCGGATTATTTAAACAACCGATCGTGTTGTATCTGAATCGAACGCCGCTCCGGTTTCGCTGATAAAAAAGCAAATAAATTGTCGGATTTCATCGACGATGAAACGGAAACTGATGTACCAGGATGTACGCGATCAAAACGTAGAAAAAAATCACTGAAAATTAATCGACAAAGTTCCACTGTACACGATCCAGTCGGAGAAACATATTTTCCCGAACTAAGAATACAATTCTGGTTTAATCTCCCCGAAGGTATAAAAAATTGTAGAAAAAATTTGTAGGTCGCTGAACGGGGTTAAATGAAAAAGTTCATTCTATTCGGAGGTCGAACGAGAGCCTGAAAGGCCGGGGGGAAATACGCCTAATTCCGGGTCGTGAGTTTGACAGCAGTCGAGCGAAACAGCAGCGCGGGCAAAGTTGAAATCAACACGATGAATTGTTTAGGGCGAAACCGCAGGATTCGCGATTCCGTAACAGCGGAATGGAATACACGCGCGCGCGCACACGCCGTTCGATTGACGGGAATGAACAATTTCGCATACGTCGTTAAAATCGTGGACGAGCCGGCACTGCGTCACGTTGGTCTCGTTAATAATCGACCGTCACCCGAATCGTTAACGAAATGACAATGGCGGACGTGGATCGAATAATCGTACCGGCGGCAAACACGAAAACGCGGGACGAACGGACCTCTCTATCAGCAACTCGATTTCTTATGCAGCTGCCGCGCCGCGCCACGGCCATTCGTGTTCTCATTATCGGCGAAGGAGAGAAGGGGGGAAAAAAGAAAAGAAAAGGTGAAAGATCCGGCCGGCTTATTGCTTTCTCCCCTATTCCCATTCGCAGATCGCCGGGATAAATTCCTTCCATCGATTTCTCCGCTCGTCGGATCCGAGTATCGGCCCGAAGAACGTTTGATTACGACGAGAGCCGTTAAAACGTCCCGATTCCGTGGTTAAGGACCTCCAGCAAATAGAGAACCCCCGACAAAAATGGATTACCCTGTTTGCACGTTAAATTATTCCGAATATTCGATAGGTTATTCCTGCCTGTCTCGGTCCAGGAATTTTACGCGGTAACAAAAGCCTTGTGGTTTTTGATCCCGTTGAAAATTCGACTCGGTCACACCTACACGCGTTTCCGAACTTTAATCGTTGCACGACGCTATTTCGTATATTTTCCACAATAATCACTAGTCTTCGACGCACTATTTTCACCGGCATACACTTTTGTACGCAACAACCTGGTAATATGGAAATTCGAGAATTTTAGAATTTGGATGCTTGATAATCCAAATATTTGAAAGTTTGATAATCCAAATATATGTAAATTTGAAAAGTCAAATATATCCAACTTTAAAAATTCAAATGTTTGAAAGTTTGAAAATTCTAATATTTGAAAGTTTGAAAATTTGAAAATTCAAATATGTCGGAATTTGATAATACAAATATTTCAAAGTTCAAAAATTCAAATATTTCTAGATTTGAAAATTCATATATTTACAAGTTTGAAAATTCAAATATATCAAAAATTCAAACATTTGAAAGTTTGAAATTCAAATATTTAAAAAATTCAAACATTTGAAAGTTTGAAATTCAAATATTTAAAAAATTCAAACATTTGAAAGTTTGAAAATTCAAATATTTCCAAGATCGAAAATATTGGAAAATCTGACAATGTCGAAACACGGGAGATCCAAAGCCTGCGTGTTTGAGCATTTTTCTAGAACGTCACGGCCCTGGAGCGGTTCGAGGTAAAATGGACGTTTCAAAGTAAAATTGTCCATAGCTGTGTGTACGATTTCCAGGCGCTGTACTCCGGTTTAGTAAACAGGGCCGCAGTAAAATAAGCAACGGAAAATTTGATGCGATTAAGCTCGCTTCGGTAGGTATAATTCGATCGTAAGTTGTGTGACGGAAGAGCAACTTTCTAACGAATTTATTCGGGCTTGTTTCGCCCGAAGAAAACGTTACCGAGCCGGCAAAACGCGTCGCGGAACAGTAAATTCATGGGGCGGCGTTGAACGTGGCTGCACGAAAAGTTGGAAGTTTCCCAGTCACGTGATTCTGCGCTAACAATACTGTTACTGATGAAGGCGAGCATAGGTGGGATAATAAGGTAGTTCCCGGTAATTGTGTTTCGCGTGTAAATCTCAGTTAATTATCCGTAAATGTGCTAGAGTGTCGCAAACCGAGCGCTCGATTTTACTTGCTTACGTATTCAACTGTGATTCGTATTCAACTTGTTCGCGTTCAAGTTCACCTTGCAAGACGAATAAACGAATTAACTTAATCATCGCGTCACCTTTCAATTTTTCATTTCTTAATACGCTTTCACAGCTACATAATTTTGGGTTGAACTTCACCTGAGGGAACCAGAAATTTATTAATTTTTTCATTGCAATCCTGTAAATTTTGGCGAGAAAATGTCGAAAATCCAAGTTTTAATTTTAGGAATTCACTGGTTCAAAAGTTATGCGTGTTTAAAGTTCAGAGATTTTTTGCTGTTTTCAGCTGCCAAAGGCGCAGCCGCTAGGTGGCGCCACAAGCATGCAGCGATGTCTATAACGCAGGTATCTACTAACGTAGGAATATAACTATTTTCTAAACACTGGAAAAAGTCAACGTTTGTGCGGACAAGCGAAGCAAATTCTGTTCTGAACGGGGAAAATCAAAAAAGATACAGCATTTATTCGAAAATATCGACAACGAAGCGTGTAAACAAAAGAAAAAAATATTTTAAATTTAGGCGAAGCTCGGGTGGAGAAGGACAATGTATTTTCAGACTAAGTGGAAAGAGTCTGCTCGTAACCCGGCACAATTTTAGAAATAGGAATTAGGACAAGGAGATAAGGGCAGCTTGTGGTCAGGCAAACCGGTACAGAGAACAATAGACTGCGGATTTCATGCGTCCGTTACAAAAATTTGTAAGCGAGGTACAACATTATCAAACAATCATTAACATTAATAACGTTAAAACTATCAGAAAAAGAAAAAATACATGATCGATAAATTATTAAAATACATTTTTATCGGATTTCTTTAGCATCGATGTAGACAATTTTTTGTTTTGCATAACTATCCGGAGAACCGTATTTGTTGAAACGGGCGAAGCTGGACGTGCCACGATCGGACAAGTGGAATAAGCATATTCTACATCGTCGTGTAACTTGGTTAGATAGTCTACGTAACGTAGTCCATAACCAGACAGGTGGAATAGACGGTGTACGCGAACAGGCATAATGATACAGGACGCCATGTTTATTCGATAAAGTAGAACAAGGTTGTCCGATAACCAACATGTAAATTAATAATACTAGTGGCATTTAGTTGGACGAGTAGAATGACGTTACATAGACGTTAATACGAAATTGCGGATACTTTCGAAGCAGTTCTACTAACAGTGACAGTCTTTTTCAATGGAAATAGTGAAAGAGGCCTGCACATGATCAGACCAAGCCATAGAGGAGACGGATTCGGTAAGTGAAGTGAGATACCATGTTCTCTGAGCAGACAAGTGAAATATATGGCCTATAGAGTATACTACTGTCATTATTCATGATCCTTCAGCCCCTAGTCAGGAACAGAGGGCATGGGCGAAGTCATTGCATGCTCACCGGGTAGGAGGTCGTGTCAGTTGCAATGCTAATAGAAGTAGATTAATTAAACAGCGGACTATCTTTCTATACTAATCCTCCCTAATTATAAACAACAAAATTATAATACATAATATTAATATAATTTAGAATATTAATAATACAATATTTATATAATTTAGAATATTAATGATATAATATTCATATAATTTAGAATATTAATGATATAAAATAATATTAATATTATAAACAACATATACAATATAGAAATTGTCGTTATATGGTATATGTGTATAAAATAAAGTTTCCAAAAATAACTTTTGCTGAAAGTATATTGCCAAAAAAATATTCTGTAAAAATTCTAATTTCATCTGAATGACCTTTGCCGTAATACAAGCTTGTTGTCACATGTTCATATGTTGCTTAAACAAAGGCCGAATAATTGATGCATTGTTAATATCACAAATCAGAGTAAAACAGTGTTCAGTGCTCGGTGAACGAAGCGTTGAGGGGGTGTACGGAAAATATTTCGAAAAATCGCAAAAATACATCACGGCGAGCAAAGGGTTAATTTTTCCGGGAGCAGCGTGCGTAGAAGTAGTGGCGAGTATTCGAGGGGGATCGGTGGGGAGGATCGATAATTTCTCGCCGATAACTCTATTTGCGTCGCGGTCGTAGTTTTTAGAACGTAGGGATCGGGGAAGGATCGAGGAACGGGGGGAGGGGGAACGCCGTGGGAAGGAGATCGGTAGTGAAAAACACGGACGAGGTGTATCCAAATGGGGGCAATTATAACAACGATCGATCGAGATTCTATCGTCGCGACACTGCTCGAACGGGACACGCCGCAAATCTTTCTTGCTTCCCCCTGCCCCACCCACTCCCCAACGCTGGAGAGGAGAGAGAGAGAGAGAGCACCCTCGATTTTCAAGGGGATACAAAGGAGCTACAAAGGAGCTGTGCGGAACGATGCCTCTTCGATGTCGAGAGGCAACCTTTCACCGACGAAACCCGAGATAGATGGAACATTACAAGAGCGTGTTTGCCAAACCGGCGTCTCCGTCGTCGATAGCACTGACGATCAAGGTATCATTAGTGGGAGAGACTTTCTTCCCATCTCTCCTCACCTCCTGCCGCCGTCTCGCCGAACACCGAACACCGAACACCGTGCATTTCGATTTTAACCGCAATAGGATGAGGTGCATTAGCGGGTATTAAAGATATCGTCGATACAGCCCCGATCGGAAACCGAACCAACAAGCGAATGTACTTTGGACGACCGCTGAAAGTGTCTCGAAATTGGATTCCCATCAACGGTTATAACGGGTGATTCGCGAGAAACGGAACACTCGAATAACTCTGTTGTCGTTGTCAAGGTCTTTCGAAAGTCATCGGTGATTTTCAAACGGCTACCATATATTTTTAACGTCGCTATGCAGTTCTAATAATATACAATAACTTTGCGATTAATAATCTCGTTCGTGATATTGATTTATTTATTATTTTCTGGATTTGCACAGCTAGCACAATTTTCGAGAAAAATAATAATTTTGAAAAGTAGTAGAAAAAATGGGAAACGTAATTTTTCAGTGGCATGTGCGTCGCGTACCCCTCGTAAAACGTGAAAGTGGTAAACAGCGACTGTTTTATTGAATATGATCTTTACGATGCGTCTGACCACTGCATGCTGGTTCCACTGTCCAGAAGCATCGTCGCCAGTGCAGTACGTTATTTGCCGTCTATCGATCTGGGAATCCTGTTTATTTCTACTTTAACCGGGAATGGATGGCTCTCGGAGATGCATCGGGTATATCGGGGCCGACTATTACCGATATCGAAATATTGTGTAATCGAAAAGACGTTTGCCCCGGCGAGCGTAAAAGCAACATGCGAGAGGCGAAATGTTCTTACGCGCGCTTTGTTCCTCGATAATTGAAATTAAACGGCTGTCGGACACACGTGATGGCCCGCCGAACCGTTCCGGTTATTTGTCCGAACGTTAACCGTCGCTTCCGTTTGCTGTAATCGTTATTCGCATTACTTATTTCGCGACAATAATTTCTGTAAGAATATAATTCGTACAGCATCGGTTAATTGTCGATGCGTTTGAACGTTCAGCCAGCAAAATGCATTTAACGCGCAAAAATTAAATAGACGCAATTTGAAACGAGAAGATTCAAAGAATTTATCGAAAATAGCCAAACGATTTAAAAAATTCGTGTACATCGATCCGTGTTACTTTTAATTTACTAAAATGATTTTTGTTTTCAAAAATTTATCGATTTCAAAGGGTCAGAGCTTCATCCCCATGGGTTCTATTTTTTCACCCCTTTCACACGGTGGCTTTTTTTTACCTCGGAAACGATGACATCATAACCTTCCCTCTCTCATTCTTCTCTCTCTCTCTATCTCTCCCTTTGTTAGCCCGAGGCACACATAAATCAATTAACACCGTTGAAATCATAATTTAATTACATTTATCTACATCGCGCCGATCAACTCGCGAACCCTCTATTCGTCACCTGATTAATACGGGCCGCTAATGAAAATAGATAAGTGATTCGAGTGCTGTTAATTGATTTACGAGTTCTGGCTCCCAGCGACGGGGTCATTCAATAACGACCGCTAACGGCGACCGACGATTTTGTTGCCATATTACGCGATGTTTAAATTCTGATAATTCTCCGAAAACAAATAGTACAATTGGTATAATAATTTTTTACGAAATTATCGCAGTGCAGACAATGTTCCGGGTGTTCGGTGTTCGAACGTGTGTTTTTATTCTACAGGGTGTCCAAATATTCCTTCAACTCCCGGAAATGGGAGGTTTCTGCGGTGATTTTAAGCAACATTTTCCTTTGCAGAAATGGCCGCCCCGGCTGCGTTTGGGAGTTATTAACGAAAAACACAGACCAATCAGAGCGCAGCTATAATGAACGGATTCCGGCTCGGCGACAGGTCCCGTTTTTTGTTAATAACTTCCAAACGAAGCCACGACGGCCATTTTTGCAAAGTAAAATGTTGCCTCCAATCACCCTGGGAATCTCCTATTTTCTGCAGTTGAACGAATTATGGGACACCCTGTATAAGTGTCGCACTTGCAACGCGTTTTCAGCGAGGCAAACCGCGAATTAAAAAAGTGGTATTATTTTAGCAAACGTGGACAACGAAATATTTTTCTCATGTTTTTCGATACTGTTTCTGCTCCATTCGGCTCCACTCGGCTCATATTCCACGGAGAAGCCGCCCGTGTTTTGTTCTGCGCGCATGTAACAAAAATATACAGCAAATGCGAGTCTGTGGTTGAAAATGAATTAAGCGACCGAAAAATGTTTTCGCCGCTAACAGTCTAGTATCGTACGTTTTAACGAAGAATTTCATTGTTTTCTACGTGTCTATGCATGATTATTTGAAATTATTCTACATCGAGCAAAACAAAACCACTCTCCGCCGAAGCACTGAGAATATTTCGAACAAGAAATTATTATCTCTTCTTTCTGATTCAAAAAATTCGTCCCTCGATATTATTTTCCGTAGTTCTCTAGCTGTGAAATACATTGATGATAATTGTTCGCGGTGATTGGTACATTTTTAAAAAGATTTGCCAAATGTTAATGATTCCCATTGTTCACCGTCTCAATGGGAACAATTTGTTGTCCGACCGTACACAGGCTGAGAGAACGACGCGATTACGTAAATGCATGGCAAACATGCTCAAAAGCTACCTAATCATAATGCTATTAAGTGATTATCAGGTATCTGCCGACGTGAATCAGAGGGATGTCTGTTTCGATCGCTGAAAGCTGCAGTCGCCTCGAGGAAATACAGGTACTACTCTAATTCCTCGCACGATATACCGAGTACGTATGCATCGTAATTCTGCTCGGTGATCGAAACGCTTGCTCCTATTCTTAGAGTCACGAACGATTGATCTGCAAACGACTCGAGGATCCCGCAAATGGCGTGAAAAACAGTCAAAATATACCGGAGAAATTAAAATTGCAAAATAGAAAAAAGTGAAAATATGTTTGTATGCAGTGAATTTTTACCGGATAATTTTAAACCAACCTTGTTTGGATAAAATATTTAAATTTTCAAACTTGGAAATATTTGAATTTTCAAACTTAAAAAAATTTGAATTTTCAAACTTGGAAAAAATGTGAATTTTCAAACTTTCAAATATTTGAATTTTCAAACATCCAAATATTTGAATTTTCAAACTTCCAAATATTTGGTTTTTCAAACATTCAAATATTTGTTTTTTCAAACTCTCAAAAATATTTAAATATTTGAATGTTGCAAAATACAAATATTTGAAAGTTTGAAAGCTTGCTCCGATTCTTAAAATGATATGTTTGTCTGCGTTGAATTTCTAACCAACAATTTCAATCAATAGTTTTACACCAACGCTCTCTGGTTAAAGTAAAGTAAATTCGCCCAATTTAAAAAGAAAATGCATGATTAAACAGCAACGCGTGAGCTAAAAACTGTAATTCGGGAAATGTACGTTGAATACGGGAAGGGAAAATACGTGGACTAAAAGTGAAAAGGATACGTTTCATTAGCGAGGAAGAAATGTTTTTAGTAAAAAGGGGAATAAAGGAACGTTTCATATTCGCGAGGCGAGGGAACACATTTTGTTCGAATGGAAATCAGATTACGTAGTCCGAATGCGAAAAATGGAACGCGCTTTCGAAATTACAACGTTGCATCCTATAATCCGCGTAGCATTGCTGCATAGAATCTAATAATACGTGCCCGGTTGTAGCCGAATAATGGGGTACGCGAAATTCAACGTAATTGCTGCACCTGAATGCGACGTAATTTCCATTAATCTATTACATCGATATTTCGGCAAACGAAACTTATTGCTTGCTGGACGGAGCAGATCGTGTTCGCTATCGATCCCGGTAGCGATAAAAGAAATTCGATGGTCCTATTATTTACAATAGGATCGAATGCGACAATGTGGCTTATGGACAATTGAAACAGTGGATATAATTATATTCATAGATATAATCATTAATTATATCGACTACGCAATATCTCCCATCTTGCTGATCGATTAATATTAATGACTCGCGTCATTAGTCAAAATAAAGATTTTCTACTGTTGTGTTCTCGTTAGACAATGGATCGTTATGCAAAATAAAAATTTTCTACATGAATTGCAACAAAGTTGGATACAATATAAACATATTTCGTTTTCTAATATGTTTAATACGGTGAAAATAATATAATAATGTTTTAACTGTTTTAAATTATGTCCACCGATTATTGTAAAAAATGCATAAAATCCGCGGTCTAATTACCGTAGCACCAATTTTATCAAGGGTGGGTGCCGTTTGTATATTGTTTACAACTATTAAAGGTGAAAAATAGAGAAATTTCGATTTTCCATAGAGATCCGTTCTCCCGTGATTCAGTATACAGGATATACCGAGATTTTGTTAAAAATACATCGAAAACACACAATGAAACTTTTCCAGCCCGCGACCTCGATTCCCGCGGAAAATCAGATTCGAAGTTTGTCGAGCACACGTGCGCGCCCGGCTATCTTCAGATTAGACGCAGAGCAGCACAGCGGTGGTTATCCTACACACGAGAGAGTGAATAAAAAAAAAAGAAAGTGGAGACAACGTGGTTTTTTCCAGATGAGTATGTCGCGCGACTGCGTTAGAAAATCATTCGAACACATGAATAGTGGAATTCGCTCCCTCTCTACCATCGTGCGGAGGGGCGTGGTCAGCGTCGACTCGAGCCACATTTAGCAACGGAAGGGGAAGCATTTCGAGGGGAGTACAATACAACCCTGCTCCTGGGACACCAGTTGTAAACTTTAAATTATTTATTTATTGTTTTTGTTATTTATTATTTATTGTTTTTAATGTGAAAAATAAGTTACTATTATTACTTTTTGAAATAATGTTATTTCTTAGCATTATTCGATCAATAGGATTACGTGTACATATGACACTATGAGACGCGAGTACCCTCGAAGAGGCGGAGCATGCGTAATGGGGATTCCCCCTCGTCCTCCGTAGCCGACGAGGTTGATGGGAGAAGCAGGCAACTGAGGGGCTCCTACCGTGCCCATTACTGGTTCAGGTTATCGCGAGGGCTTAGTACACCCGCGGAGGCGGGGCATCCGTAATGGGGATTCCCCCCCCCCCCGTCCTTCCTCGCCGACGAGGTTGGTGGGTGAAGCAGACAGCTCAGGGGCCCCTACGGTGCCTGTCACTGATCTGGGTTGTCGCGAGGGCTTAGCGAATAGCCCCGGGGAGGCGGGGCATCCGTGATGGATTCCCCCCGGCGCAAAATAAAGTAAACAAGGCATTAGTTGGTAGCATAGTGGCACTTACCACCATGTCAGAGCCACTCTTGGAGGCGTCGCTGACGGCGGAGGGGCTCCTTTCGACGACCAGGCCTCCGGGTATCGGTGTCGAGGTCGGTGTGGGTGTCGGGGTGGGTGTCGGTGTCGGTGTAGCCGCGGATGTGGTGCTGGCTGGCTGGCTGGACTTCGGGGTCGGCGCTGGTGTAACAACGGACGACGAGGAGACCAATTGATCCTTGTCGGTGCTGGCCTGACTGGTCGCCGCGCCGACAACGCCGCTGATGATGGACACGCCTGCTCCCGCGGCCGCTGTCGAACTCGAACCACCGGACAATTCATCCGTCGGCAAAGAACCCCCAATGTCTGCCGGACCGAATAAGAAAGGAGACCGTAATCATCCTGCCCTACCCAGTCAGGGTGGGCGTCTTTTCAATGGGAGGGCTGAATGGGAATCTCTATTGGATAATGTTTGAGTAGCTAGGCCCCTCCCACCCCTGCCTTCGCTGGGAGACTAGGGTGGCCCGCCGGCCACAACCGTCGGGACTTAGAGGATTGTTCCTGGTTAATTAACACTCTTACAACGGCGCGTTAACAGGCTTCCCCAGCGACCAGCAATTTTCTCTTCCAAGAAAACTTGGAGATTGGTGCGTCGCGGCGCGAGATGTTTCGCGAAGATCGGGTCTAACAGTCTGCCATTCATTCGTTAGTCTACTTGCAGCTACCATCGATCTAGTGAACACACTGCTCATCGAAATTGGTCTGGATAAATTGGTAAACTTATAATTTTTAAAGTTCACACACTTGGTCCCTTGACTCTAACATGATCCCAAATAATTAATACTTCGGGGACGCCATGACGACGATCGTTTCGGGCTAATTCTTTGATCATGGTACACTAGATTCCTGGTACGGTCCTGTCTTTCCCAGCTTATTTCGAATAGCAGCAACACGTCGATTATGCTAGCCGGGGATCGAAGTTTAATTTAATAGAGTCGATCCCCACACTCCGGTCTACTTCTGCAAATTTGCAATTTGTTTGCAGGTGCATTAAAACTAATCCGGTTCCGCGCTCGTCGCGTGTGATGCTCCTGCGCCGCGCGGAGTTATGCGAAAGTTCCGCGAGGCAGCCTAGGAGTTTATGCTCGTCGATCCTTCGTTCGGTTGGAAAGTTCTGTCGACACTTTTTCATTTTTTTTGCGTCTCTTTATTTCCGACGAGATTCGAGAAAACAGAATTCGATTTTATTCGTAAAGAAGCTTTCGTACGAATTATTATTTCCATTTTGAAACAACAGACGAGAGATTCGCGTCGACTCGACCGCGATGGTGCAATCGATCGGGTATTATGCGAAGTTAAAAATCGTGTTCCGTCGTCCAAGATATTCTACATTATGAGTTAGGATGGTAATATAGAGTAATTTTCTAGGGCGACTGTAGGCGGCAAGATAAGGATGATGAATTTACGCGGTATACAGACAGAATTTAAATTACCTTGGGCGCTTCTTGCTACGACCAACTCAACCAGACCACGTGCCTTCTGAAGAATCGAGATTGCCTGCTCATGAGAGATATTCGAGTCTAGCGGCTGGCCATCTATTGCCAATATCTGATCCCCTTCTACCAATCGGCCATCACTGAAACATAGAACCGTAGAAAATTTAATGAGAAAAAAGATCGGACCTGCTTTATTGCCTCCGAATCAACTTCTTACTTCAACAACAACAATGAGAACTAATAATGTGCTTATCGGTAAATTTTAGCGACGATGTTCTGACATTGTGACACTTTTCATTTTACGAAATTGTTCGTCCTAACACAATTTTTTATTTTACAAAATTGTTCGTCCTCACAGTGCAGAATTTTTTATTTCACAAAATTGTTCGTCCTGACAGCGTACAATTTTTTATCTAACGAAATGACTCGTGCTGATACTGCAAAAATTTTTTATTCGACGAAATAGTTTGTCCTGATGCTGTAAAATTTTTTATTTCATGAAACAGTTGGTCTTGATAATATAAAATGTTTTATTCGACGAAAATTTTGATTTTTCATGCACAGTCTGCTGACAATCTTCGAGATCCTCCGAGTTCCCCGATTTCTCGATTACCAATTTTTCAACAGCAACATAAACATCGAGGCTCCGAGACAAACGGTTATTGTTAATCGAGGAATTCGATCCGCTCGTTTACATTAAACTCGAGCCAGATTTCTGTTAAACGAAGTCCAATCGAACCGATCCAGTCCCACGGCCATTAGAATCTATTAACCGCGATAATTGGGGATAGTCCCGATTAAACATCTCGCATTTACATACCATTTCCGTCAAGCCTCGATGCAAATTGATTGTAAATTGATGAAACACGGTGACGTTAGAATCCAGAACGTGCTGTGTCCGAATTAACAATTCAAGTGCGAACAGTTGCCGAATCCACTTCGGCCAGAATAGTCCGAATAATTGCATTCCACAAATTATTAATTAGCTCTATCGCATATTATTCGGTAGACGTCGAATGAAAACGCACAAAAATATTTAAATAAGTTCTTAATTCGTAAAATTTGCAATTGAATTTTTTAAGAATCGTTGTAATTCATTTTTTACAGTTCTACCGGCTGAACTTCATCTGAGGAAACTAAAAGTTTTTAATTTTTTTAAATGTAATCCTGTAGATTTTGACGAGAAACTTCCGACAACCCAAATTTTAATGTTAGGAATCCAGTGGTTCAAAAGTTATGCGCGCTTAAAATGAGAGAAATCTACGTTATCGACGTCGCCGCTTGTATGTGCTGTCATCTAGCGGCTCCACTCGTTACACTATACAACGCTGAGTATATACCAAGATGGCGGCGTCCTTGCCGATCGAAAACAGTGAAAATCCGTGAACTTTAAACGCGCATAACTTTTGAACCAGTGGACTCCTAACATTGAGACTTGGATTTTCTGCATTTTCTCGTCGAAATCTACAGGACTACAGTTAAAAGATTTAAAAATATCTGGTTTTCTCAGCTGAAGTTCAACCCTATTTATAATACGTTGTATAGCGGTTTCTTCTCAGAATTTCTGTAACTCCGAATAATCGCTACGAATGGCACACATGCTCGAAGAAGCAATGACGTCGATTTAAACGCGTTCCTATCAATCTCGATTTCTATCGAGTGTTTAATTAAGCTCGCGCCATTTTTGCTCATCGGACCATTCTAATTTTCTCCATGGAAGCCGCTCGTTCCAGCATTGTCAAGTGGAATGGAATCAGTCATGAAATGGAATTGTCACCGATTTCGAACGCGTTCGACGCTCTCTTTATGCGCTTTGTCCAATTTGCTGGTTCTATGGGTTTCGCTAATACTCTGTTGGCGATTTTCCAACCGTGTGATTTGAGAAACCGGCGATTTGGTAAGTGCATTACCGTTCGAAAGTATTTGATCACCTACTCGTCGACCGATCGATTCGACGTTTTTAGCCGGGGAAAGATGGGGCTGGGCGTTCGAGCTTTTACACAGGATGACCCACCAGCCGCCTGATTTTTGCCGAATCGAATCGATGTTATAAATTTTTTTCTCCCCGATCCCCAGCCGGAATAAACAAACGCTTAGCGATCGCGTAAAAATTCATTAAAATTACCATTTGTTTCACGGCGAAATCAAGCGGAATAATATAATTGAATGACGCGTATCGACGGACATGTTAACAGAATCGTGCGCCGTTCTCGCCGTCGGATAACGAATTATTGTTCGATATAGGATCCTGTTGCTTCAATGGAACTTGAAATTTCGCTCGGGGGAAAAATGTAACGGGCCGTATCAAATTGACCTCGTTAAGAATTCATTCGCCATTCAAATATGACGAGAGGACGTTCTGCGAAACCGATAGTCCGTTAATAACGAGCCACCTGTGCGAACAAACGGATAGTTGGAACAGATTCAAAAATAGGATTCGTGTCTTGTCGAGCTGGTTTCTGTGATTCGGCTTCCTGAACTTTTGACAGATTACGGGTAGGCTCTCTGACAGTCGTATTTCACGGTCCGCCGGAGTCCTCGAGTTTTAATAGATCACCTTCGATGGTCCGCGAACGGGGCCATTTCTCTCCATTTAATTGTCTTTTTTAATGTAGAAATTATCCTCAGCAATTTCTTATTTAAAACCAGTGGATACTGAATCAGTATTACTCATAGAAAGAAAAAGATTAACGATATAAAAACAACTAAGTAATGGTTTCAATAGATCAACTTGATTCGATTTTTAAGTACAGAAATTATTCTAAGCGATTTCATATTTGAAACCAATGATAACAAAGATTAACGATGTAAAAAACAGTAAGTAAAAAAAAAATGGAAATCACAGTGTCGCTGTGTTTTTCCTATTTTTTTTTAATAATTCGTCCCGGAAAACGGTTCCGCGCCTATTTATCGGTCGCACGGTTTAAGCGTTCCACGGAGGGTGAAAGCTCCAGCGAGGCGAAAGGGGGTATTTAGTGGTCCGATAGCGGTTACGTTACCTAATTTCCGGCAAAGGGAATTTCGCTGGTTTCCGCTCCCACGGCGGCGATACCGAGCCGCGAGCCGAGGTAATCTATGCGCCGAATTTTCCTGGATCAAAGGCACAACAAACCCTGACATTATTCCTGTTGATGCGCCGCGCCAGATTGCACCCTCAGAAATATACACGCGCCTGCCGCCCGGAAATTCACGCGTGACCCACAATGACCCATCGGCGACCCATTTTCACCTACCGTTCTCGCAACGATCGTCCATTGACGGACCATTTAGGTCCATTCGGGTCGCCGGGAACGATGCTAATCTCCAATCGTGATACGCTCGGTGACCAAAGACGAACTATAGCCGACGGTACAGGTGTGTGCGTGCCTGCACGTGACTGTTCCCGTTTTCGGGGACAAAAAATATCGATCCCTCCTCCCTCTCGCTTTTCTCCCACTTCGGAAGTCAAAATTTCACGACAGAATTGGAAAATCTTTTTTTCCATTAGTATATCTTTAGAGCCTCGGTGAATTAGAGTTTGTACAATTTGATGAAATTGTTTATTCATTTATCTAAATATGCAATTGTTTCAATTAAGATGAATTTGTTTATCTAATAGATAGTAAGAGTTTTCTTCTTCCCATTTGTATATCTTTGCAACCTCAGTGAACTAAAAGGTTGTACAATTTGATAAAATTTATTTTATTATAATTTGTTCATCTAATAGACAGTATGAGTTTCCTTTTTTTCCTTTAATATATCTTTACAACCTCGATGAATTAAAAAGTTCGTACAATTCGATAAAATTTGTTTATTTAATAAACAGTAAGAGTATTCTGTTCCCCATTAGTATATCTTTACTCTCGGTGAATTAAACAGTTTGTACAATTTGATAATTATTATAATTTGTTAACAAACAGTAAGAGTTTCCTTTTTCCCCTTGAGTGCAACAACCTTGGTGAATTAAAAAGTTTGTACAATTCGCTAAGATTTGTTTATTTAATAAACGGTAAGAGTTTTCTTCCTCCCCATTAGTACATCTTTACCAACTCGGTGAGTTAAAAAGTTTGTAGAATTTGCTAACATTTATTATACAGTTTGTTCACTTAATAATCAGTAAGAGTCGAACGCCAAACATTAATTACACGCGGCTGCCATCGAGTAATTAGCAAGTACTTCGCCAGCGTTAAATAAAATCTGTACGGACACCGGTAATTAGTTAAGCCAGCCACCGGGACGAAATATTTCATTACGTCATAAAGCTATTAAAGCGCGCGGACGTCTTTCAGCGGGGACCGAGCGTTCGCTATCGCGGGACAGAATCCTGGTAGCATAATTGCGAAGATATCGAGCGTGTGGGGAAACTGATGTCTGGCTCGGTTCTTTCACGGGCGACTCGTAAATTATGAATGCCAGGAATATTGCGAGAGACGGATGTTCGCGGGGGTTCGCGAAGTGCTTTCAACGGGGGAGGAATGTGGCCCGCTGACGGTTGAACTGCCGCTAGACGTATGCCGATGAAGATAGTCGGTGGATGAGTCCGGAATTTTCGAAAACTACCCTAAACCAACTCCGCCGTTTAACCCTCGCCCGGAAAGTTCAGGGACAGTCCTCGTCAACGACTCCAATGGATTTACGGTCCCGCCGAAAACCAACTGTCTAATCAGTTATACCGGGTGAATTAGTTCAAATGATGCCAACATTCGTGAACGCCCAGAAGGTGTTAGGCTACAGCAGTCGTTTCCGTATGATATTAACCCCTCGACATACAAATAAAATACAAATTGATTTGGCTCAACTGAACAGTTATGTGTAAGCTTAGAAACATAACATTTTATTTTGAAATTTGCATTGCTATGTAACATTTAATCAGATTGATATACAATAATGTTAATGGACAATAATTAAGTAACATTATAAAATAATAAATTAGTAGTTCTGCAAAGTATAGAACATTTCAAAACATTTTCTGTCTACAATTTTTATGACCTAATTCATACGAAGATCAGGTATACGGGAAAATATTTTATCTTTGAAAATCTCATATTTTTTCAATCTTTCCAGTCGCAGCAATAAATAAATAAATTAAATTTTTGTACGCGGGCTAATCAATACAGAGGCAATGCGTATGGGAAAATATTTAATTTCTGAAAATCTCGTTTTTTCAATCTCCCTAGCCACCAAATAAATTAATAAATTCAACTTTTTTTGCGAGCTGATTATACGACGGTAACGTATACGTGAAAATGTTTAATTTTTAGCACGGAGGTGATTTAGTAAAAAACTCATTTTCCGATCTTTCTAGCCACAGTAATAAATAAATAAATTCAATATTTATATGCGAGCTAATTAATACGAAGCTAATGTACACGGGAAAATATTTAATTTTTAGCACCGGGGTTATTTATTAAAAGTTTCATTTTTCAATGTTTCTAGCCACAGCAATAAATAAATTCCGGACGCACACGTGACTCGAAACTTCGGCTTCCGGTTCCAGGACTTATTTCCATGATAAAGCGGGGACACGTGGTTTAGCGGCGCAATCAACGGTGCTGTTTTTAACCTGAATACGGACGGGCACGGTTATGCATAAACAAATCAATTCTTCGTCGTGGCGCATATAACGTTTCACTTCGAAAGGAATGTTTCATGAATTTTGTAACTGGCGTCTCAGTCACCTCCCCCACCCTACCCCCGCAGCACTTGCGAACGAGAGCTTCGGAGGCACTCTACAACATCCGACTCGCTGCGGATTTATTAGCTTTGCATTGGAGATTCGAGCGGAATTGAAAAATCTAATGTTTAAATAATAGCTCGCCCCCAGAATGGAAATTATACGGGCTCGTTTTCTAGCGAGGATGCGCCAGATTTTCCGAGCGAATTAACCAGCAGAATAGAATTCTTCTCTCTCTCTCTCTCTCTCTCTCTGCTAACAATCTCGTTGTTGTTCCGAAAACCCGTAGAAAGTTGTAGAAGTCTGGCAAATACAGCGCAGAAGTTGCGGTTTCAAATCCTTCAACTTTCCCGTGTAGCATCGTGCACGCGCCACTGTTCCAGAAATCCCGGGAACTTTGGAAAACAGTGTTACCGTATTCAAATGTGGCTTTGACTTTTTTTCTAGCAACCATGCTCAGATTCAGCTCCGTTTGCGACAAATCTCAAGTCGCTACCCCTAGTACGAGGGTAGTTACAGGGTGAGCACGGTTTAATCAACTATTTCTTCCGTTCTGTTCAAGAAAAAATTACGAAAAAATTTGTAAACCATACTATACACGACAGTGAATTATTTCAGAATCTTTGGTCGCGATTTTGTTTTTAATCCAGAAGCATAAAATCGCCGATTTTATACTGAAGTTTTCAGGGTATCGCGTTCAGATTATTATGTTAGTCGTGTCACGTCGTGACTATTAATGTGTATTTTATTTTCAAAAATGTTCAAAGATATAAAGATAATAAAACTATAAAGATAATAAAAAAATATATATAAAGATAATAAAAAAATATATATAAAGATAATAAAAATATAAAGATAATAAAGATGTCCAAAAAATAATATAAAGATAATAAAGATGTCCAAAAAATAATATAAAGATAATAAAAATATAAAGATAATAAAGATGTTCAAAATTTCCACAATGCATATTTCGTGTCGAAGTTTTGAAAAAAGAAGTTTTATAAAAATTCCGTAATAATTTGATATTTGTTGAAACCATTGTTCTGAAATTTTTTTCAGAATCTTTTTGTACAGTGCATCGTCGTTAAAAAACAATTATCCGGCTATACCGTTTCGGTCGGCGTTTGGCGTCGTTTTTTCAGCTAGAAGCAGATCGATTCTGACCGTGTCCGAGCGCAAACAAAACATCCGAGAATGTAATTAGTCACTGTTAAATTTTCAGAGGTTCGCGTTAATTATTCAGAGCGACGCGCCGCCGTCGTAACTTGAGAAACTTTCTTTTCAACTGTTTCACAAGTAACAAGGCTTCTTAAAAGCATCTTTGCCAGTGACCCTACTTTCCTTGGTACACATATTTCATGAGTTTCAGCGGCATATTAAAGCGGGTACGCTTATCTCGACTGCTACGAAGAAGAAAACGAGAAAATTCCGTCGATCGTGGAACTTGTTCTACAAATTGGACATGTCGCATTTTTTAATTACGGTGGAAAAAGGAGAATTATTTTCGTTGGAGGGAAAAAATGAACTGGGCCTTAATAAGCTGTTAAAAGGTACGATAATAAATTGTTACAATCGAAAATGGCCGTACAGAACATTTTACAAAATTCTAATATTACCAAAAAAAAAAAGAAAAATTGCAATTTGAAAGATGACAATTAGGATCACCGAAGAATAACGACGTGACTTTGTTATCGAGACAATTACTATTTTTCATTGTCGGTGTAAAGTCCACGTAGACTTTTGGTCGAATTTGTTGAAAACTAGGCCGACGTAGCGGTAAACTTCGTTAATATGGGAAACCGATAGCCCGTATTCACGTTTAAATTAGCTTTGGGGGGACTGAATAGTTAACATAGTCATAATTACATGCATACTCCTCCATCGATGTTAAGGGTGAGATGCTACTTAGTGGTTAAATGAACTTTGTGCCATAAATAACTAATGGCACACCGCCATTTAGGCCGTTCTAGGCGGTGCAACTATTCCGGATAAAATCGCTAATTAATTATGGCCAAACAAAGGGAGGCGTGACCGGTTTTATTAATTAATTACAATGTTAAAACGCGCGGTCGGATCTCCAACTTTAAATACAACCGGCAGACTTTCCAAGTTATCTGTTCAATGAGAACACTTTTTGGGGTAGTTTCTAAGGGTGCATCAACGAAATGCTCTACATTTGACGTTTGAACAGGTCGAATCAGTCACATTGGCTCGCGTGAGCTCGCAGAAGATGGTGAAATTCGTCTTCGTGAAGGAGATACGTGTCGGGACGTCGGGAAAATTCTGGAATTTCCAACCGCGAAATGGTCCACGGGAAATATGTATAATGTCTCCTCGGTCAAGACGTAAACCCGAAATTATGCGCCCTAAAAGCGTCGCCGTTCAATACCGTCATCACAGCGATCCATCATCGCACATAATTTAATACGACTACATAATGTCCCGCTTATGGCGATATCAAACGGTGAACCCGATCGTACTTAATCTTTCCCGGAGCTTTCCCTCTTGCGAATATCATTCCATCATAAATTTCCTCCTTCGCCGCGTCGATCGGATCTGCTGACACTGTTTGACATTCTCTTTGTCACCGACATTTTCCGAAACTGGACACGACAGAAGTTAGTTACCGGGTTCGCTAAACTGTCGATAGATTTTCGAACGCGATTGCCATCGATCGCTCGGCAACTGAACCATTGCCACCGGGATCATTGACAGACGTTGATAGTGCCCACGGAAAATTGATTTAATCTCGACATTATGGCGCACGGTGTCGAAGACTGGTTCGGAAGATCGATTTTGGGTATAATGATCTATTAACATTTAATATTTCGGATAAAAACAACGTAATAAAATATTTTTGAGAAATAATTTGTTGGATCCAAACATTTTATTGTAAATAATTTGTCACGAAATGATTGTTCTAGATTTAATGATCTATTAAAATGTAATATTTCTTATAAAAGCAGAAAACATTTTTAACAATTCGGGGGCAAATCCGAAGTAAACATGAGAATCCGCGCAAGTAGAATAAGCGAGGACTGATCAGCCGGCGACGCATTTCACAACGAAGAGTCGAGCGAATAAATTTTCGTTTGCGGTCCTTACATGCAGAAAAGCTGCCCGGGGAGCACGGAATAAACGCTCCGTACACATTTTTTCATTCGCGTATCCCCGAGCAGCGGGGTCTTTTCATCCGCATTCAAGCCCGGTTTTAAATATGCCCCGCCGGAAGCCTCCCTTCGCTGTCTTAAGTCTTCGTTGCTGCGTAGCTCTCTCGCTTCCTCGTCTGCTCGCCCCTGAACGCGATCTCACGGACGATAAAATCGCGACTTTTCACGAGCCTCGGGTTCACCTACACCTTGGCGCACAGTGTCATTCAACCGTGAACACGATCGCGCGAAACGGAAGCGCGAAACTTAAATGGGGTTGGCCCCGTCGTGCACAACTCCTGAATTCTGCGCATCCTTCGAAAGTTTCACGGGGAACTTGCGAGGTCCCGGGTCGCTAAGATGTCAGCCCCGAGGAGGCTACGTTTCGATCCCGTCCGGAGAAGCTTGCACTGATAACTCGCTACCAGACAATGCGCCACCCCGACAATAGTCCGAGACAATAACACGTACGACACCTAGCCGAAGCAGGTGGTAAATTAACACGAAGAGAAAGTATTGAAAGAACATTGGCAGCATTTACGAAAAAATTGGCTGGATGATATTATAAAACAGTGAACAATTAGAAAAATCCAAAAATAGCGATATTTTTTCGTAACGATTATTTTCAATTCATTGAAAGGCTCTGAGTTAGCTGTTCAATGAGAAAACACTCCTCGGTGTAGTTATTAGGGTAACAATTTTTAAAAATTTCTTTAAAAACAACTAGAAAATTTGTTTACTGACACTATTGAAAGTTGTTCCTAAGAGTAACAATTATTTTAGATTCTTTTGGAAACAGGTTATAAATTAACAGCTAGCTATATGCTGAATATTATCTTCCTCATAAAGAAAAAATATAATCTCATAAATCACGTCTCATAATGAAATATAAAAAATATAATAATCATTTTATAAATATAAAACAGAGAAAAATTAGAAAAATATCGTTACGTTGCTTTCACTGTGAAAATACTATTAGGAGATGAAATGAATCTTTATTTAACTCCTGCTTCCCACAATCGCTGCTGAACATTCTTATTTCGCATGAAGATCCGCAGCCTAGCGATCAACCGCTGCAATTTGTTAAAAATTCGAAAGTAATTACTTGGGAAATGTCATCCGAAACCGAAATACCTGCTTAATATTAGTGGAGAGTTTTTCGAGTGGTGCATGCTTAACGAAATTCCGCCCGTTCGGGAAATTAATAGCGAGTCACGACGCGAAAGTGTGTATTAACGCCTTCGCGTCGACGAACCAGATATCTGCAGCCGATGTCGGCGCTTGAACGTTGCGGAAGAGATATTGTCTATCCGACGACGTTGACGAGACACATCGCCGGGTGCAGTAAATCCCCGTCGCTATACTGTTCACGATTTAACGCGGAACGTTCAAATTTTCGCTAAATCCCCGCCCGCCAGGGTCAGTTTCGCGCGGAGGATAAAATTACGTGTTAATGTTCAACCGCTGAACAATCAATCTTTTCTAAATATCATTATACGATACACGACCGAATAATTTAATCCTCGCACGTACCTCACGCGAGAATTGCAAATAAGTAGAATAAAAAATACGGTGGAATTTAATATAGAATGTTAAAAAATTTATATGTTGCTTTCAACATCTTAAACATATTGGAAAATAAATTCCTGTTTCGCTCCAGTTTGTTGCAATTCTGGTGAAAAATTTTTATTTCGCGTTAAAGATTCGGAAAATTCGTTGTTGCAAACGGTAAAAAAATCTTACGTTTTGAGATCTCTTAACAAATGTGGTTCGAGTGAGAAAAAAGCTTTTTTCATTTTTTCACAGACGTTTGTGCTTAGTTCTTCGCCTGTTGTGTCATGCAAATTCTTTTTTTTATGAAAAAATGAACAATGGACCGAGAAAATAACGCATAAAAATTTCCTATTTTGTAAGTACATACCCATTGTATTCAGTCCGGGTGCCAGCTGGCAAGGTCCCGCTAGACATGACAATGCAAAACGTTGTATAACCACATTGTAACTTTCAATAGGAAACAACATAAGAACACAACATCAAGATGTTGCTTACCGTTCCTTAAAAAAGAAGAAAGAAAAATCGACGGTCTTCTCTCTAAACAGTTATCTAAGAAAGAAACATTTGATTTGGAACTACCGGACACGGAATGACTTGCTTCTTTATCATACATTCTAACAAATGAGTCCAATCATTATTATTATTGTTGTAAAGCGATGTAACATTAGCCGGGTTAAGTGCTCGGTAGTTCCAGTGTCAAGCCTTCGCGGCTGTAAAGCGTTTAAAAGAGCACACTGCCGAGCAAAATGGTTATAAAAGCTGTTCGTTTAGCCGCATTATCCGAATGGAAAATCTGGAGGAAATCTCCGAACATTTTCCCGGAGAAATATATTCTTGAAGAATAGACTGCGTGTGTTTAAACAAGATAAAAAACATCAATCGCAAGAGACAGGAGTTGAAAAAACATTGCATTGATAATTTTAAAAAGCTTAAAATAGGTCAATACTCTTCAGCTAGTTTTGGCTAGTAATTTTTCATAAATGCATAATAAATAGACAGCGGATCTTTGTGCAAAATTTTCTACCCGAATTGCAACAACCTGAAGGGAGCTAGAAATTTATTTTTTCTCTCAACATATTTGAGACATTCAAAATAATATAACAGTATATTTAAATTACTCTAATTTGTTTATTCTTTTAAATTACACCTACTATTTTTTGTCTTTTTCGGATTCACTGTACACTGATGGAATTAATTCTGGACACTTTGAATAAAAATATTCTTTATTACATATTTGTGCAGAAAGTGTATATTCTGATATGCTAAATTGAATTGTTTTAAAATTCTCATTTTAAAGAATCTAAACTGTGTTATTTTTTTATTTTTACGTCTGGCAACACAAAACGTTGCGTGATGTGAATGTATAACAATAAAATATAAATAAAATAGAAAGGATATCCAACTAAATATTCATTATTTTTTATATATTGAATATTAGGTGTGCAAAAAGCTCTTTACCTTTTATTTTCCAAATTCAAAATTTGTGTAGGTTCAACAGCTGATTTCCTAAACCGGAATGCAACGAGTAAGCAGTGACGCAAATGATGCTTCTCGCGCGCCATATTGTTTGCGATTATTACATACTTGTTGCGACTCTTCTTAAAAGCAAAAAAGTACGCTCTTTCAAATGTATACAAGTAATTCGACTTCGGTCAGAAGTTATGAACGTAAAAAAATAAAAGGAGGCCGGAAACTTATTTGCACACCTAATAATTTGAACACACGCGAAATCCAAGTAAAAACTTCAAAGTGTGCAGAATTAATTCCGCTAGTTGTGCATCGCTCGTATAAATTGCTCGATAATTCCAGCGCGAAGCGAGCGGTGCTCGGGCGTCTTAGGGGAGCGGACAGCAAAAAAGAAGCCGGTCGCAAAAGTTGCTCGTTTGTCCGCGTTTCCCGTGGACACATTATCCAAATGGAAAATCTGAGGGAGCTGCGCGAAGCTAATTTTTCAAGAGCACCGAGAGAAGACGAACAAAACGAGAGAGAGAGAGAGTCAAGCAAGCACGACAAAAAAATGTTCGTCGCAGCTCTCGTGTCGGAAGTGTTGAGTTACTCTCAAACGTGCCGGCAAGAAAAGACTGGCCGCCCTCGAGAAAATTAATCGAATGCTTGAACAAGCTCGTATCCGTTTTACGATGGACGGGGGGCAGCCGCCATCTTCTTGTCGCGAAGACTTTCCTCGACGGGCGGGTTTCTTGCACGGGTCGAATTATTAATCGGTCGTCGTGGCCGTCGTTTCTCTCCGCGAGAGGATGCTCCCCGTTCCGAATGAATAATTAACACGAAACAAGGAGATACCGTTTTTCGATACTCTCGGTTTTCTCGCGAACAACGGCTAAATTGCTTTTTCGATAGTCCCTTCCTCCGCGGGGGGAGGGGAAGACGAAGAAGGAGACTCTGGGAAACGGAGATGAAAAATGCAGACGCCGTGGAACCGAGCGAAACTTCCATTGTTCTGAATGTTTCATCCGAGAACGGCTCGGCCGAAAACCGTTTGCAGAATTGCTCTCTCTCTCTCTCTCTCTCTCTCTCTCTCTATGCCGCGTGTCTGAATTAATTGCGCCCGGTAACGATTAGGCGGGAGATGCCGCGAGGTCAGCGTTATTTAACACCGCGCTCGATTTGATTACGCCCGGAAATGATCGACGATCAACCGATCGGCGAAAGTAATTAGCCGCCACGCCACGCCACGCCATGCCACGCGGCGCGGCAAGTCATTACTCCGCTCTGAATAATTACTGGACGCCCACCGAATCGTCACAGACCTTTGAGCGTTTAATGACGGCTTCTCGGACGCTCCGCCGTATCGGATTCTTAATGACGTTGGGTGTAATCGTCGCTGTGTCGGTCGTATGTTCTAATTAGTAGACCGCGGTTCGGCGAGATAAATATTTTCTCGCCGTACGTAGATGCGCGATCGCTGGAAATTGGTGAAAATGGAGTTTCGGTAAACTTTCGCTGAGGGAACCAAAAATTTTGTAATATTACATTCGGAAAAGTTGAAACTTTTTGGTCCCTTCAGCGAAAGTCCAATCTGCAGTTTTGTAACAATGTTCGCATCGTTTAGCGAACAATTGAAGTTTCTATTTACACGCCACTCTCCCCACTCTGGCTTCTGTAGCGGATGCTGTGCGTAGAATGAAAGAATTTTCGGATGCGAAAGTTCCGTTTTTCCCAAGTACGCGCCGTAGGGGGTCGGGTTCAAGGGTTTGGTCATTGAATTGATATTTGCCAGTCTTGGGGGAGGAAACTCTCTCCTTGCATCTTCAAGGATGGAATATAGGGCCCCCCTTTACTTGAGCAAGGCAGAAAGCTAGCAACATTCATCGCGCGTATATCGTATTGTATACTATCGCGACACTTTGTTTTCTCAATAAACTTTAGTAGTAAATATTTGTGAATACATAAACACGCGTTGGTAACATTTATTAATCACCCGATATCCTAAACTTCCCCTACTACGACGCTGTTCCTGCCACCACGCTTCCGCCACGGTCACGTGACGCGTTCTCTATCGTGCCTGTGTCACGTGACTTGTTCCCCTCGATTGAAGTCAATCCTACGTGACAACTTTGTTCGTGCGGTTTTAGAACGTTCGTACTGCTCATTGTTGTCTATACGATGTAAATTCATTAATTTATTATCAGTTATGAAAATTTATTAATTCATTGTTATTTATTAAAATTTATTAACTCGATATTCATTATAATTTATTAAAATAAATGAAAATTCTTGATTGATTAATTTCTTATGGCAAGCATGAGCGATTTAGTGTCCGCAGATTCGGTGAGACAGGCCTCCTAATCGATTCGGGGATCCATACGTTCGTTTTTATTTTATCGCGTCTGCCATAAATAACCACGGTGTGCCAGCACGATACGAACCGGGGGTGGGGGGGGCAGAGGTGGGTGGTGCTCACCGACCGGTCGGTTTCCAGATGGAACTGTTGCTTCGAGCACTATAACGGGATTTTCCAAAGATTGTTTGCCGATACGAGCCGCGATCATCCGTCATTCGTTCGGAGGGCACGTTCTCGCCGCTCGTTTGTGTGTCACTCGATTCTCTGTGTCTCTCCGTGTATATGTATATGTGCATCGACGTATACTGCTACAACGACCACGACGACTGTACCCCAAGCTGTGTCGAGTTCGAATCAATAACGAATCTCTCCTTCGCCTCCGTCTCCCTTCCCTTCACCGACCGGCACTCGCTCCTTCTTTTCCTTCTGACTGTACCGTACAACACAACCTCGTTCCGACTGTTTCTGTTTTCTGTTGCTGTTTCTGTTTCTATTTCAGTGACTCCGCGCGCGCGCGCACGCATGCACGGCCCAACGGGAGAAGAACAACGCTGCGCGCAGAGAGAGAGAGCGAGAGGAGAGCCACCCTCGCGGAGAGTTTAGGGGTAAAAGGGAGGGGGAGAGAGAGGGAGAGAGAGATAGCCAGAGGATGGAGGGAAAAAAAAACAACACGGATAGAACGGTCTGTCGCGCGGGTAAGGGGGGAAACCCGATCGACGGGGGATAATGGGAAACGTAAAATTCAATTTTTCGGAACGCAATTTAGCACGACGATGGAGAGAAACTTTCGATAATTGGCTCAGTTAATCAACAGGTTTTTCTGTTCGGCGAGCCGGCCCGAATCGGACCGCATCGGGTCGGGCCGGGCCGGGCTGGGACGGGCCAGAGGACAAAAGACCTTGTAATATCCCGTTACCGACGGTTCCAGGCGAACTGGAAAAAGTTCTCCGTTTCACGGGCAGAATCGGTTAATTACGAACGGACCGCGGATGTTAGGGTCTTTACCCGCGGCGGTGTAACGACAATTTGAACTGTGTAAGTGGACGCGGGAAGTTTCGAATCGGTCCACCAGCTCTGTGGACACGTGGAGCCGTGCTTGTTAACACTTTGTTGCTGCGGGTCTTGTTATACGCGCACGGTTATAGTTGTTACACATTAACCCGATTTCGAGCAGTTTGTTGGGTGATCGGTAATAGCGCTGGCCTTGGGAAAATTTTATTCCGGGACGGGGAGACTGGAAGCGTTTGTTAATTCATTTTGCTCCCTTTTCGTTGGTTTACTCTGGGGTAAGTAAAATAGTACAAAGGCAATTAACCCTTGGCACTCGAGTGGCGACTCAGTTACTAAAAATTGCTGTACCATTATTCAAAATGTTGTATACGTTATTAAATAAGTTCGTATCTAATCAATTACTAAACGTTTAAGTATTTTATGGGGTATTGTATAAATTTCATATCCATAAAATGAAGAAAAAAAATATGGAATTGAATTATTCTAGCTTGGAAGGAATGTTTAATTTTCTAGTTAACATATAGCTCCGAGTGCAAAAGGTTAAAATTCTGTTATTCCATTTTGAAATAACGAGTTTCGGGCCGCCCTGTAGTTTTATAGTAATCCAACGCTCCCAGGTAAGTCAGTAATTATCGTAATTATCAGTAACAACAACCGACGACAGATTAATTCGTTTCGGAATTTCGACTTACACCACTGTCGTAACCACAGCCATATTTATTTTTACGAATAAGGCCATCGGGCTGAAAAGTATCTAATTATTAGGTTAGTGGAGAAAATACTTCGAAGAATTCTCGTGTGTTACGAATAATGCTTCTATATTATTGATAAATTCGCCACAGAGGTTGTTGACGTCTTCTTGACACACTATACCGCGTCTATAGACGACGTTACTCAGCCTAACCGTAGCTGGTTGAATAAATCGATAGAAAATAAAACAGGAAGGTGATCAGAGTACACGTGTATGTACATGCCGCCATCCTACGTGCTCCAAAAAAACGAGAAATCGTAATTACGGAAACAGGGCAGCTGAGAAACTTTAGACTGATGTGAAACAATATAATATTTAAAATGATGAAATTTTTAATAATTTGAATACTTTTCAAATATTCATTTTATCCCATTAATGACAGGGTGTCCCAAAAATGTGCTTCCTTAAGAATGGCGATTCCTGAGGTGATTTGAAGCAAGTTTTTCCTTTGCGAAAATCTTCGCCGAGGCCTCATTTGGACATTATTAGCCGAAAACGCGGACCAATCGGAGCGCGGCTGCCGATGAGCGCGGCGCTGGCATTGGCCGCGCGGGAATCCGTCCGCAGTAGTCGCGCTCCGATTGGTTCGCGTTTTTTCGCCGATAACTCCTCAACGAAGCCACGGGGAACATTTCCGCAAAGGGAAAAGTTGTTGCGAATGATCTCAGTAATCGCATTCTTAGAGGAGAACAACATTTTTTCACGAAACGTGAAGAAATTAATTGGCGCTTTCTATCAACTGCCCCTCCGCTGCATTCTATTGCTTCGTAGGGAGCGAAATGAATCGTCCTGGACGTTAACCCGAAAAAAGTGGTGAGCGCATTCCGGCAGCCACGATGAATGTCCAAATAAAACGAAACCTTCCCCCCCCCCCCCCGCCGCTACTGCAATGGCCTTTCCGTTTTGAAGCACGGAGCTCTTTTGTTCCCCTAAATATTGAATAACTCTGGTATAATGTTCCGGTATGAATGGTGTTCCATTCTCGGCCGTATTTTATCTCGTTCGGCGTAATCACGCGCACAATAAACCGCGTCGAACGATCGGTCTACAAATTGTTAATGGAGAGAGAGAGAGGCCGACAGGGCGCGGCATAAAAGCGATAAAACAGCGTTTCATTTTACCGGAGCCGTGGAGCGAACGATCTGCGCGATGGTAACAAATAAATTGCCGGGGATCAGCGTAAAGAGTGGATAATACGCGACAGTTAGCCGTACGCGTGTACGCTTCGCCACGCTTCAAGCCTCGTCGGGTTTCTTCAGGCTCGCGGGCCACCTCGACTATCTGTGAAAATACGCTGGAATGAAAAATGTTTTTAGGGACAATAAATTATCGAAAAATTCCGTTTCTTCTACAGTGACACTAACAGTAACTGTTAACTCGATTCTCCATTTTTGTTTTAATAGCATAATTATGCGCTAATTCTGGCACCGTTGCTGACAATAATTGACATTCTCAAATGGTGTTGTCCGAAATACAGCGTAGTATTCTTTTAATTATAAACATTTAAAGGAGATTTTTTTAAAAACTGTTGCGATTTCTACGAATGTCTGAAAAATTCGAAGGACAATCGAGTTTCCGTCGCACGGAGGAAATTGAGGAAAGCAATTCATTTAATAAACAAAAAATAAAAGATGACGTTATCCCCCCTTAACGTCTCGACCCCGTAAAATCGGCCGTTGCGAACAGTAGCTTACGCCGCTGTAAATTTGTCAGTATCGCCGAGCGACAGCAGATGCAGCACCAGCTTTTCTCGCTCCCGGGTCATATAACTCTTTAATGCTTTGAAACCAACCCAGCCCCGCGGGAGTTTTCGTTTATTCTCGTTCCAGGCCCCCATCACACAATTCTTTTATCTCCCGAACAGAAAACGTCTTTGTTCCCCGGACTTCATTTTTGCTTCCTTTTTCTTTTTTCTCCTCCTCCTCCTCCTCCTCCACCTCCACCTTCTCCTCCTTCGTCTACTTCGCTTCTGTCTCTCTTTCTTCGGGGTTCTTTTTTCTTTTCTTTCTCCTGTGCTCCTTTTCCCGCTCCTTTCTCGCGTGGCAATGCGAGCGAGATACATACCACGCGACGCGGCGCGTGTCCATTGTCGACGCGACCAGACGAACGAACAGCGTGTCTCCTGTCCCTTTGCGACTTCGCGAGAAAAACGAATGTTTTGATTTGTTGGCAGCTCTGTTCCGCACCGTGTTTACATACTCGGTTTCCCCCGTTATTTACATTTTGATATGTGGGTCTTCGGCAACCGTTCGCAATCTTCTGGAACATCGAAGCCGTCCGCTCATTATTTTGATGTTCACTAATGTATTGTTTGTTTTGCGATTTTCCCTTCTCGTTGCGATTCTGACAAGGGACATTATCCAACACGCAGATTTTAACGATACAGGATATTTATTGAAAGACATTTGACACGTATTCTTTTTTACGTGGGAGTAAAATACAATTTTGGGCCCACTTTTTTCTTTCGATATTTTTATAGGATTTTTTAATACTTTTTAATGGATTTTTTAAAAAGGAGAATTGTGAGAATTCGATAAACGCAAAAAATATGTGTTTTTTGTCAGTCATTTTAATTTAATTGGAGTTGGGGATAATTTTGGTAAAATTACAAGACAATAAATGCAAAAATTTTGGGCCCTATTTTTAATTTTACGGGTTTTATGGTGTATGATAATAATCGGAGCTGACCAATATCATGTTTATTATAGAAGTAGCAAATAGATAAAGAAAAACAGTACTAACCGAAACCCGCATTATTATTGTTAATAAATTGTTAATAATAATACGAGTTAAATTTTTTCCGCTATATATAAATTTTAAACTGTACACAATTTATCTGTATAATTAGAATTAAATTCAACAATTCATCTGTACAATTAGAATTAAATTCAACTTCAATAAAAAATTTTAATAGTATTACGAAACAATGAAATTTCGACAGACGCGTTCTCGTTACTTTAATAAAGTTACAGCGGTCAAAATGCGATCAGGTTATTACGGAGTTTCTCGTTTCGGAAATTCAATTTGGAAAAAATGGCTGGGCCGCTCCGGGTCTGTCCGCTCGGTTGCCGGTTATTTTCCGTTGGTGAATTATTAGCGAGATCAAATTAGGGTCGAATAATATATTAATAGCGGGGATGGAGCGCTTAGGTCTCAGAAGTTGCTTCATTCCTCTCGCGGGATTTCTTGCGGAATTACACCGTTAACCAAACTTGAGGTGGGTCGACGATACTTGGTAGTCGTAGGCTCCTTTAACAGCTTATTCCGCGATTCCTCCCGCAGCCGGTCCTCTGCAATTAGCGTGCCCGCGGGAAATCAACCGCTAATGCACTGCTTTTAATGAATTTATTTCACGGCCGGTTTTTGTCGGTTAGAATGGCGGCGCCGGTCTGCTGGGTCGCTGCGTCGCTCGAAAGAAATGCGCGACGAAACTTGCTGTCGGCCCGAACACCTTGGGACCCGGGGCACAGATTTTAATTAACCTGTTGCGAATTATTGGCCTTAAGATTGGATTAAAGTACGGTCGGACCAACGCTGAATCAGCGAGTAGAAGGTCAGACGTTCATTTTTTTTTTAACGCGACTACAAATGTTTTCACGATTTCGAACTTCGACAGTCTCGTTATTAATATCTTCGTTGTCGACGGTTAGAGATCGAAGTCACACTTTCCAGCGCGGTGCATGATTTTCGATTTATTTCTAACGTTTCTGTCGTGTTTAAATTCGATATTGACCGTCAGTTTCCTAGACAATTTAAATTTTCAAGAAAATACACAGTGGTCAATCGAAGAGTCGCAGGACGAAAAATATAAACGGAAATACGATTTGTTAGAGTGGGAGGGGCGTAGCGTGTGACGTCAGAACTTGGGACTACGTGGCGTGTGACGTCAGAGCTTTGGACCACGAAGGCTTGTGACGTCAGAGTTTGGGACCACGGAAGCCTGTGATGTCAGAGCTTGGGACCACGGGAGCGTTAGCGGTGGGGATAGGCGGTGCGAGCGATTCGTCCTTAGAATCGTCACGAGATCTACGTCACTTGCCCACGTGGCGCTTGCCGTGGAAACAAAATAAATGGTGGGGATGGCCAATCCGCAACAAAAGACACCACTTTATGCATTCGACAACACGAACCTCGCGTACGAGTTCGCGGTTTCCGAGGAAAGCCCACATGATCCGCAGACTAAATAATTTATCCTCGACGGAACTATGATCGATCGGAGGCGTTGCATCGCGAGATCGTTTCGGGGAAAAGATCGTGAAATTCATCGACTGCGCGATATTTATCCTCGGCGCGGTGTCTGGCTCCGAGCGTCATCGAGCTTTTCTCTCCTCGTCGGAAGCAAAATATTTCGGTGTTCTGGCTCAAGTTACCGGCAGACCTGCCGACAAACGGCGGGGGAGTGACTTCCGCGTGAGAAACGAATTAGCGGGTTTCAGGCCGGACCGGACCGTGTGTTTCACGACTGATTGCGTGCCTTTGTTCGCCCTATCACATGTCCCGACGCGTCACGACGCCAGGATGAAAGCCTTCTACACGGGTAAACGCGGCCGTGTTTATCGACCATCAGCATTAGTTTTCTGAGATATCAACGGGACGCCGCCGACCCGTCCGCAGACTGTAACGAAACATTTTTCTTCCCGATAATGCGCCGCCGTTCGCACAATATTTGATCGCTTGTTAGCTGCCTTCGAGTCGGCTCGCGTTTCCCCGAGCATGGACTCTCGGAAAATTGATTCGCAGGAGCTCGAACGAAATGAGAATTTGGCTCCCTCTAATTCATACGATTGACGAATAAGAAGTTTCTAATTCAACGCGAAAAAGTGACTGAAAGAAGTCCAGAGGCGGCCATTAAATTGTTTTTAAAACATAACTACCAGACGGCGGATCTTCATGCAAAATAAATGTTGTCTATCTGAACTGCAATAGAAAATGATTTCCTTTCTTAATATGTTCGACAGATCGAAAATAATATAACAATATACGTTTAAATTCTTGTAATGCTTTCACTGTTTTAAATTATACTTCCTAATTTTTCTCACAAATGCACAAAATCCGCCCTCTAATAATTACCAATAAATAAAAATAAATATTTTATACCGCCGTTTTTATTTTTATTGAAACGTGCATATTATTTGATCGCCCTTTACGTCCGTCTTTCGAAGTTGAGGATACATTTGGCAACAATCGACGGCGTGAAGGATCGCGGGCTAACAAGAAATTTGTGGCATCGGCGAGGGCACAGCTTAAAAATTTCCCCGAAAACAGTTCGCGCCAGCGCATCGATCGAAAACGAAAACACGCCGGCCGTAAATTCGTCGGCGGACAAAACGATTCAAATATCTCATCGCGGCTGCAATTTCGCATTCCTCGAGTCTTATAACAGCGAAACGCGAGAATAGTAAATATCTGACGAGAGACTCGATTTACGGGGACGACGGGAACGCGCGCGAGCGAACGTCCATCACGCTCGAACGATGATTCAGGATCGATCTTACCGAAGAACGATTTACACGGAAAAGCGGGCAGATGCGAACGTGAAATATCGTTTCCACGCGAAACCGCGTTCCTACGTGACTATTAATAACAACCGGAAGCGTTTCCGAACATCGGTTTTTTCCACGACTCCAAATATTTTCACCCCGAAATCGATACCGATCCTCCGCCGCCGGTCCAACCGGAAGTTCGGCGAAAACGATTTGTATTCAAATTATGCATTTCACTGAATTTGTTATTCGCGTTACGTATGCTAGCGCAATATGCCGCAATTCGCGCGAAGTTGTATGCCGCGCACGGATCGAACCTGAAATCCTACAGTTGTCTCCAGACATTTTTCTATTCGAGGCGCATGATTGTAAAAAGTTACTTCGAATGACCTCGAGAAAGATTTCAAGGTTGTCCGATTTTTTTTTTAATACTCTGTACCTAATTGTTGAGAACTAGAAAATTTCAAAAAAACTGCAAAGAAATGTTTTTGTTTTAAGTATTGTTTGAACAAATGCGCGTTGATTCGCGCAATTCGAACAATAAAATTTATTCTTCCACACACATATGGTTCTCACCGTCGATTCTGAGGGCTGTTTTCACCCCATAGATAAGGATCTAGAGAATAAATACGTGTGAAATATTTTTCAACAGGCTATATCAAAATTTTCTCTAGTTCTCTAGTTCCTGAGATATTGCAAAAATATGTAGTTCCACCTTCGATTCTGAGGGTTCTTTTCACCCCCTAGATAAAGATCTAGAGAAAAAACACGTGTGAAATATTTTTCAACAGGCTATATCAAAATTTTCTCCAGTTCTCTAGTTCGCGAGATGTTTAAAAAAATATATGGTTTTCACCTTCGATTCTGAGTGTATAAAAAATACATTTAAAAAAATGTAGAAAAATTATACTTGTGTAGCGACTCGATCGCTACCATGCCCCGGGTAAAACCTCGTCTAGTAAAGACCGTAGTGTTATAAGGGTTTTTTTTACCTAGGCTCTGGTCAAGCCGGCTGGGGTCACATCTGGCAGCCAGATTTTGCCCAGTTCGTCTGCAATTGCCCTTGGTGCATGACGGGCCCGGCTATCGCAGGTATACGTACGTACCTGATAGCCGGCCCCGCGGTACCGAGGGGCTTGCAGACAAAGGTTAGCGCATCTGGAGGGTTTTTCCTAAAAAATGATTTTCTGTCCTTTTCCAACAGGACACTCTCCCCCTCTACGAGGACGAAATAAATAGCCCTCCGAATGCGTCGGAGACTCACTGGGTTTTCGGACTTCGTCGTGACGAGTCGTGCGGTATTTTCACGAGACCGGGCGCGAACATAGATTTTAGTATTTTTCAACTGTGTAAGAAATAAACCTTTCGAGTAAAATTGGAAAGTGGGCTTTAATACTGCTGTATTTGCATCAATACCTTTCCCACTTCACTTGGTTAAAGAAAATAGCGTGTGACTTTCGACAGTATTTTCTTGCGAGTGAATGGGCAGTTTCAAGTTCGATCAGAGCCCATCATCGAGTTACGGCAACACCGAAAAATGGATAGAAGTGCATCGCAATATTGCAGCAATTTCGGTAATAACGCCTTATCGCGGCCGGGCAATATAGCGAAGCGGCGCTCTGATCCACAATCACGGAGGAAGGTATATCGTTGAAAGCGATGAAACGAGAGTGGCCGGTATTTCATCGTGACTCCTTCAATGAGAGGCTTCGACCGGCAGCACCACATACGGGCAAAAAGCGTTCGAACGCTGCCGGGCCGCGCGACTCAATAAATCGAAAGAAACGAACCGATTGCGCAACGTCTGTCCTGCGGCAGTCAACTGGTTGCGATTATGTGATGCGACCAAGATGAATGGGAATGCTTTACACCACCGTCCACCAGATTTCCGAGATTGGTTTCGATCCAGGGAGAAGAGGTGTACAGTGAATCACGGGAAATATTTTTTTAATGATGGACCATACTATGCGGATTTCTTTGACAAGTTAAATATTCAAAGATTCAAATATTCAAGTATTCAAAGATTTAAAAATTCAAAGATTCAAAAATTAAAAGCTTCAAATATTCAAAGCTCTAAAAATTAAAAGATTCAAAAATTCAAAAATTAAAAGCTTCAAATATTCAAAGCAACAAAAATTACAAAATTCGAAGATTCAAAAATTCAAAGATTCAAATATTGAATGATTCAAAAATTCAAAATTTGAAAGTTCCAAAGATTCAAAAATTCAAAGCCTCAAATATTCAAATGCTCAAAGATTGAAAAATTAAACGCTTTAACACTAAACCTACCGAGCACTGACAGCGATTAAAATGTTTCACCTTATAAAAATGACAAGGCTCTATTTATTTAGATTTCATGCAATTTTTATATAAATATGTGCTTAAATAAAAAAATTTATCGCATCAATTTCCACGTAAGCAACTTCATAATTTCAACAATTATAAAATGAAAAATACAAAAACCGGTCACTTGACCGGCAGTGATAGTTTTAGCGTTGAAACAATTAAAAACTTTTCCAAAAATTGTTCGGAATTACAGATAAAATACTAAAAGTTGTTCACAGATTGTTTTACGTGGGCCTGCATTGACAATTTAAAAAATATCTTCCATAGATCTGGTCAATCAGTTTTTCAATCGAGCTAGATGAATTAGATGATACGTGATGAAAATATCGGAAAAATTACGTTTGGTCAGAGTGACGAAAAAAATAGTGAAAGTTGCTTGTCAAAATCTAGAACCACGACGGTTTAAAATGCCGGAGACGGATGATCCTGTGAAATTCCTGAGAACAAAGTCCAACAACACGAATTTGGATCGCACACGCTACACGCAAGTTTGACTTTCAGTCGGCATGTCTTTCGTTCAAAGGGCAATAAAACGGCAACAAAAACGGTGCATTAAATTTTATGAGGTCGTCGTAAAGGAAAGACTTGAATCTACAAACTCGTGGTAATCCGAGTTGCAAGTAAAATTTTTCGAGCACCGCAGAGACGTTTGAAGCCGTAAAACTTTCAAAAAAGGAACCATCCCCACGATGTTCAACAAGAAAATTCGTAAAAGACACTTCGACTAAAACTGTTCGATTTTTTCATCAAAACCACAATGAACTATCGACAATTTTCCAAGATTTAATCTAATGTTGATCGTCAGTGTAAATCACCGATCGTAGGGTTTTATAAAGTACATTCAACGCGTTCTTTTTTTTTTTTATTATTTAATTCAGAAAGATTTATAGGAACAAAGTATCGACAAAGTGTCGGAGCAGTGAAATATAATTGAATAACAGAGTAACGTACACATGAAATGCGAATTTAATTTATGAATAGAAGGATTAAAATCGAACGGCCATTGTCGACGGGTGCTTTAATAAATCGAGGAAAATGGACGATAAATTTCACGAAACTGCTTCAACATAATGTAAACTTGCGTCATTTATGTATATTTTTTTATTGCATCGAGGTCTATCGGACGTCTTAAGAAACAGTTAATGAACTGTAGGCAAAAAGAATTTTTGAAACATACGTTCTGTCACTGGACTGCGGATCTTTATGCAAAATATAATTTTCGAATCACCGAATTTATTGAAAACAAAAAATATCCAATCTCACACTAAAAAAATATTTTTTTTAATTTCAAAACTTACACGATTTTTATTCTGCATCCGCAGTTACAGTACAGTTACATCCACGGTTACGGTATTAATAAATTCTGTGCAACGTTTCGATGAAGTCGTCTCTACCACAGTGTCGCGTGTTTTCGGCAGACAGCGGTTCCGGGTTGAAAAACGTGAAAAAAACAGTTCGCCAGTTATTCGCGAAGCCCGCTTCTTGCGGGCTCGTTGTTTTCCCCCCATAGAAATAACCAGACCTCCATCTGGTCTCGCAGTCATTCTACATACAGTTATGTACACCCTTGTAGCAGAACCGTGGAGGCATCGCTCGTGAAATTTAAGCAAAGAATATTCCGGTGTCGTTTCATTAAAAGAAATGCGTGCTCTCGCCCGAGAAAATGGCCGGATTCCTGCCCCCGCACGATGAGCTCGCACAACGTCTGCTACTTTTTACCTTTTCTCGCGCGGCTAAATGAAAGTTTATTAAGCGAACAAAAAATAATAATAATAAAAATCTCGGTCCGAATGGGAACATCGAAAGTCAACGAGCGGATGCGGAAAGTTCGCGGGACGTACTGCTTGCGAGAAATATTCACTGGACCATTACAATTTACCTGATCATTAGCGTCAATTTTATCCAGATTTAATTATTTATTTGTTTTTTATAGAGTTGGTATACGAACGTTGTATGTGTGTATGTTAACAGCCAACCGTGCAGTTAAATTGATAAAAACGGGAAATCAGATTGCAAAAAAGAAGAAAATCATGAGAATAATTGCTCATTAAATTTTATTCTATGGTGACTAGAATAACATGGAATCATTTTTTTTCAAGTGCTTGTTGAAGTCAATTATTTTGGAATGGAGTTTTCTTTGCACTTTCTTAAATTATTATAGAACGACGCGCGACGAGCACAGAGAGGGGATACAAGGAGTCGTGTCCAGTCGTGTCCAGACGCGTCCAGTCCTGTCCAGTCGTAGCCAGCGAGCACATCGGTTAACACGTTTTGTTAATATCATAAATATCTTTAATATCGTTAGATAGTAAAAGCCACATTACAATTTCAATTTATTAATTCAATTATAATTATTAATGTAATCTTGGCTCGCAAACTTTTACTTAAATTCTCATTATCGATTATTTCGCGCCGTTTTCGCATTAAACGGCCCACAGATTAGTTTTCGAATAATTTATTTCTTATGCGCATTTCGGAACAGCGTTTACTCCGCACCCCAGCGACGAAATGAAACCGGCAAACAGCCGGAAATATTGCAAGAGAAATTAAATAAACGATTCGAGATATTTTTCGGATTATTTCGCGTGGGAATTATTAGTAACCCGAAATGCTGCCTCTTCGGATCGCAACGATCTAAGTTAATTCGCGTAAAATTAAGCTTCAATTACCCTTAACTTTGGAAATATTAATTGCCCGTCCTAATATAAAAGCTTGTTTTCTCATATTTAATTTCCTAAAATCCTGTACTACAGGTACGTACAGTATACTGTTCTTTATCTTTATCTTACTCAGTGTAGCAGAAATAGCTCTGAAATGCTCAATAAAAAAGAAAATATTTTCGGATCGATTGTAGATTCGCCAACCGGTTGAACGCATAGTCAATGAGGTCGGGAGCCACAATACGAGCGGAATGTCTTAACGAAATGAACGGCCGAAAAAAAACTGAAGTGGGAGCCTGCTGCACGATAAAATTGAGTTTCGAGTGCCAGGTTACGCGATGACGAATGCGCCGCTCCGCACCGCGGGCCCGATACAATTTTATATTCGGCACTCGACCCAGAAGTTCGGCTCGTTTGACGTAGTGGTCGAAACGTAGGAAAAAAAGAGAAAAAGTTGTCCGACGAGCACAATTAACGAGGCTCTCTGCTAACGATAAAAACAAACTTTTCCGGAATTTTGTTTCTCCCGGTGAAAAATATTAAACACGTTCACTCTGGACGTTTCACGTATTCGCAAGAAGAACATCGACTTTTTCGAGACTGGCCGCCACGCCGCCGGCCCTGCAAGAACACGGGGACGCGTGCACCGTGCATATTTCATCGGGGAGCAATCAATTCGGCGAAAAAATGTCCGCTCAAAGGGATTATCCAAACAGTATGGCGGAGCGGGTCGCCTTTAAAAAATATCGTCGACCGTGTAAAGGGGTGAAAGCAAGCGTTATTTATGCGAGCCCGTTGCCGCAGGTGGTGTCCCACGGATCGGCGATTTTATTTTTTTTCCCTACCGAGAAGACATTTTCCACGGTGTGAGAGCGCGCGCGTGTATGTGTGTGTGTATTTCGAGAAGTCGCACTCGGCCCTGTCTTCGCTAATGCAACTTTAACGAGGCACAAAGTCGGCGATATCGTGTGACTCGATGGTTGACGGCTCATGCCGTTACACGTTCCCCTTGAACGCGCGGTCGATACTCTCTCTCTCTCTCTCTCTCTCTCTCTCCCGCGAGACTGAGAGAGAGAAAGAGAGCCTGGGCACCAATCGATCCCTCGCACTTTCCGCTCGGCGAAATCGACACCCTTGATTATTGCTTACAAACGCTGTTTTCCTCCGTGGGAATCTTCTTTTGTCCCGGATACCGCCGCGCCGAGACTTTTTCACGGCCGGATCGCCGTCGTTGCGATCACTTTTTCGAAAGTACGAAACTGAAACGACAAAATTCCCTGCGAGTAATTTCGATAATTTTTAAAAAATCTGAAATCGTCATGTGTTGTACGGACATTCGATTTTATATGGAAATTACATTACATAGGAATTTTTTCCAACAGTTTTTTTACATTAACATTAACCCTTATGTGAATAACCAAATTTCTACGATACTCGATGTTCTACTTTACAGTTTCAATGCATATTTTTTAAATAATATAATCTATAATATATTATATAACATAATATTGAAGAACATAAAATCTATAATAATTTCGATACTCATCAACAGAAATGTTAAAGCAGTTTTAACGAGAACTTGAAAGTGGATACCCGGTTATTCGCATAAAGGTTAAAGATAAAAATCATTGGAGTGTAGATTTCTGTCGGAAATTTAAGTTTGTTTCATTAAAAAAAAAAAAGAATTTACTTTTTTTATAAGAAACGGTTGGTCGCGCTGATACAGCTTCTACCGTCTCATCGGAAGATCATCTCGCGTCTCGGAGGTTCGACGTCCCAGAGAAATAATTTATCTGTGATCGATGGTTCTTCTCTCCTTTGAGCGGAGCCACCAATATGTCTCTCGGCTGCCAGTAATATCGGCAGAGATTCGTAGCCGCAAAACCTTCTCTTTCACGATCGAGGATCTTGTCTCGCGCGTTATCTCCTCCTCCCAATGAAACAGAATATCCGGCGAACGGGTCCGGCGGTGATCAAATGCTCTGCTTCGATGTACGTATATACGTATGTAAGTAAGTAGATGGTTCCGTTTGCCTCTATCTCTAAAGGGAGAGCCTCGCGTTTTTCCCGGTGAGACGCGAGACGAGTTTCGTACGTTAATCTCCGCTGCAATTTTCACCGGCAAAAGGATAGAAAATTTCGCATTTTCTAATTTGTGCGTTCTCCCCGGTGACCGGAGCTAAAAATTCGGATTTTCAAGGAAGTTGTAATTTTCCAAATTTTTTGGACGAGTTGATTCTCTGAATTTTTCTGCGATTTTTAATAAATTGCCTAAGAGAAAATGTGTTAACATATTCACTGACGAAAAATACAGAAAAAATAAGTCGTACTAACTGTATTTCTTTATTAACATATACACACTTAATTCACTTCATTATGCATTCAACCCTTTTGACCACCAAATTTGAGGGCTGTTTTTACCCTTTCAAAATGGATAGTTGCCGATAAAAAAAACTCGTGTCAAATATTTTTTAGAGAACTATATGTCACATAAGTTTCATCAAAATCGGCTAGTGTCACCTGAATATGTTCCCTTGTTAAAAATAAGTGACCCGATATTTGAAACTGTAATCGAGGTATGCACCGGTTAAAATAAAAACGTTCGATCTGGGAGGCGAAATTCTGCGCGGATAGTGAACGCGGGAAATGATGAATTAATTAATCGTTCGGTCGGCGCGATAAGTCTATTCTCGTTATAATTCACGGACCAGTCGGACGAGAGCTGGCTTTCGAGCGGCGCGACTTAGGCGCGGTGGCAAAAAATAGCGTATATATATACGAGGAGCCAAGCGAAAAAAGAAGCGATTTTGCGATGCACACCGGAAGGGGGGGGGGAGAGGAAGATCCGTCCGGTAAGTCCGATCTAGAGCACTGCAAACTTCGCGTCCGTCACATTTCCGGGGATAATCCGGATCGTGGAAATCCGCCGCTTCAAATTCGAGTATTCGTCGACAGTCGAGCTACGATCGAATTCTACAAAAGTGCTTTGCAAAGACGAACGACAAAACGTGCCACCAACTCCAGATACTCGGGGTCTTCGACTTGTCAGAACGTTTCAATTCGACGGAATCACGATCCCCGTTTGTTTAACCTTTTGCACGCGATAGACTAGGTGAGTAATTAAAATGAAAAAATGGAGCACAATTGCTTGAGAAATGCTCCAGAGGTATTTTTGTGCAACAATAAATTATATAACAATAAAAATAAATACAATAAATGAATATAGAATAATAAATTTAACATTCCATAGTTTACGAATAAAAATTCGCAACAGTGTTTACACGAGAATAAAAAGACGGGGTTCTACGCAAACGACGTCAGCGATAAAACATTTCGCCTCGAACGGTGCGCGCGTGTTTCGTTCGCATCGTCGAAACTAAAGGAAGCATTTTCCACAGTGAAGATAAACAGGACAGCCTGTATAAAAATGTCACGCGCTGCTATTTTTTTCCGATACAGATAAAAGAGCAACGGTCTTTGACGATGTCAACGGACGCAGAAAAATCCCGTGACAAGAACTTTTGGGATAACCTAATAAATGCCCTCGGGCAGTTTGCCGAAGGAATGAAACACTCTGTATTGATCTACCACCGCGAGCGGTACGCAACGAGTTAGGGGTTAATCAATTTTCGAGTTACGACGTAGTAACGCGGCGTGTCGACTATGCCAGAGACACGGCAATATTGTATACGTTTTGGGTAATTCGCACGTGGTCTTTCTGTCCCCTGAGAGGTCTCCCCTCCACTTTCGCGAAGCAAACGTGCCCCGTGGGCGATGAAATTATTAGTACAGGCATAAAAAATTTTCACGTGTACACAGCGGCGGAACTACAAATTTTCAACCCCCTCCCCTGCAAAATATAATTTTAGGACCCTTGGAAAAAACAATTTATCTTATATGAAGAAGAAATACGTTACACAAAATTGCAAGATTATAAATGCAAAAATTTTGGGCCCCCTCCGGTTACGCCTTCCCTCCCGCAGAATATAATTTTGGGCTCCCAGAAAAAGACAATTTATATTATATAAAGAAAGAAAACTTACAAGAAACTACATAATTACAAGATGATGAATTAAAAAATTTTGGGTCACTCGCGTTGAGAAATCCTGAGGTATTAAATCACAAAAAGATTCGTTTAAAATTTTTAAAAGGTTCCTATGGCAAATTTAATTTCAAGATTCCGAACTGATATGTACTATCTAAAAATAGCCAGGCTTGGCATTCATGACGTCACCGAGGTGTCACCTTAACATGCCAAAAAATCGATTCGAGGCTGACTAAAATTTTTCGATGCAAGCGAAAAGAGATAGTTCTAAAAAAAGAACGAACAATACGGACAACCGCAATCAGGAACGTAATTGACCAAGTGCAACGACACACGTGCCGCAGACTGTCGCGCCGCGTCGACTCTTATTTGTTGCATATCGAGGACAGCGAAACGATTCGCAGAATATGCCTAGGCAATTAGCCTATAGCTGCCGCGGAAGAAATAACTAGGACGAAACCCGCCGGAAGAAAAGATGGACAAGTTGGATAAATTGCACGGCCGCCATTTAATCAGTTCATTCGGCTAATTTGCTCGGAGAACTTGCTTGACTCCTCTGACCCCGAGGAATTTTTCTCTTGGGTATTTCTTGGCTAAATAGATCGTCCGAGTCCGCCGCCGCAAATTGGCTGAGATATTTATTTGCCACCAACTTTCCTCCTAACGCCACTTTCTTCGCCATCAGTCTACGAAGTTATAGTTTGCTCGCTGCCTTTATCAAACGCCCTAAATATTTCCATGAAATATCGCGACGTTGGATTATAATGTTGCAGGGAGCCCCAGTCCCGTCACGTGACTCGTAAGCTATTCGTTAACAGATTTTTCGAACGGTTTCTCGTTTCTCAATTTAACCTTCTCTCCGTGCACTGTTATTCTAATGTTAACTACAGGGGGTGGGGGGTAATCCATACAGTTTCGTAGCAAAATGAAAGAAAAATTTTTGTGATTTTTAAAAAATAAGTTTACTATACTTAGAAAAAAACTCGAAACGCATCACAGGTAGCATTCATAAAAAATTTTATATTTTATATTTAGAGAGAAGGTTAAATAATAATAATAAAGAATGCATGAAAATTACGTTATCTTAAAGCATAGCCAAACTTGTAATTTTAAAACGCCAATAATAACCTATAGCCATTCTTAATCTCATAAATTTTCGAAAATTTATTTAAATGAGAATACACCCCCCTAAACACCATATTATATCAGACGGGAATTATAGGTTTGTAAAAATTATGCGTCAGGCAATGTGTTAAATAAATGTGAATATTACAATATTCATGACCAGACGAATTGGCACTCGTTACAGAGCATTCGCAAATTTGTCGCCTCGGGATTCGAACAAACGAAGTAGAAACGCGTTGACTTCGGAAAGACCGAGCTATCGCGGATACCAATCTCTATTGTACGTGCTTAACTATATAGCAGACTCGCAGCGGTATACTTTGCCGGCTAGATTGAACCGTCCGCGGGGAACACTTGTTACTCTCTTTAACAACCGAATTGTAAAACGGGTACACAAGCTTCATCGTAACCGTCGTATCAAACAATCGCTCGAGATAATTTATTAACTAATACACCATAATATAACATTATTATTTAATTAAATCCACTGTATAAACGCAAGCGAAACGCAACAACAAAACGTAAACACAGTACGACGCGCGACGAGCGGAGAGGGGACACAGGGAGTCGTGTCCTGTCCTGTCCAGTCACGTCGAGTCCTGCTCAATCGTGTCCGGACCTGTCCAGTCGTAGCTAGCGAGCACATCAATTGACGCGCGCGTTTTGTTAATATCATTCTTTTACATATTGTCAGATAGCAAAAGCCACATTATAATTATTAATTTAATTATAATCTGTAATTTAATTTTGCATTATAGAACTTTTATCTAATTTCTCGTTATTGATAATTTTGCACGGTTTTTTGCATCAAACGGCCCGCGCATTGTTTCCCAAATAATTTATTTGTTTAATACGTGTGCAACTCTGAAATTTCTTACGCAATTTGTCAATTAACTCCGGTAGTTAACGGGAGGGTAACTCGATATTTCATTTTCAAAAATCAAAGCGAAACCCGACAATCGACTCTGCCACACGGGAAAAGAATTTTTTTCTTAGTAATATGTATATCGAGAGAGCGCGTTTCCGCAACGAGGCCGGCGAACGCGCGCGGACCCGTGAAACACGGGAACGATTGATTCAATTTAAGTAATTGATTGTTTCTAACGAGAGCGGAAAATTTGTGAACCGGCGAAACTCTCTCCTGCGCTTAAAAATCAATTTCCCGCGGAACAAAAATACATACAACGTCTCGCTTTGAAGCGTCCACAGCGCTGGTCAAACAATTTCGTTTGTTACAGCCAGTTAAAAAATGTAAACTGCCGCTGTTTCGTTTGAAGACGCGTGCAATTACCGCGATTCATTTGAATAAATGCTCGAAACGCGACGGGAGGAAAAAAAATTTTTTTTTTAACGAAGACCCGCGAAATTTTCATTTCGCTTTTAATTGAATGAACGACCCTCGGACGAGCGGGCCGTACGTTTTTATTCCGGGCTCCCGAAAAACCACTCGAAAATCGGCGGAGCTGTGTTGTTTTCAAATAATTAAAATCATCGTGGATACAAGTACGTTTTTATTAACTATTAAATTATTTAAATTTATTACTTATATTAAAAAGTTGAGAGGCTCTTGCTCATTTTTTCCCGTGATTCGAACTGAACGAAATTTTTTTATAAAAATGTTATGAGACTGACTGTGTATATACAGATAATTTTTCCATATTATTCCAAATATGATAACAAATAATTTAGAATAATTAATTATTTTATTACTTTTTTTAAAACCTTGCAAGACTTACTATTTTTCCCCTGATTCGAACTGAACGAAATTCTTTTTCGAAAAACTGAAGTTGATTTATAAAAACGTTACGAGACTGCCTGTATACATAATTTTTCAGATTAATATGAACATGCTAAAAAATAATTAATTATTTTATCACGTGTATTATACAAATAGCAAAAAGATCAATTACTTCGTTCAAATGAAATAATTACAGCTCAAGGTTATTGAAGCAACTAAATTAATTTAGTTTAATATGAACTTCGTTTGAAATTCAAAATAATTTTGAAAAAATTATCCGAATGTCTGTGCAATTTCAGATATTTTGGTAATGACCGAGCTCGGTACACGTTATGAAGGATCATGGAGATCACGGAATATCGTTAACAAGATATCCTCCCCGGCGTAGGAGCGATTAAAAGTGGGCAAAGAAACAAAAACAAATTGTCTGCTCAGCGTCTAGACATCGATCGAGCCACGTCGGTAGGATTGAATCGCCAGGAGCGAGCCCCGGGGCATAAATAATCCAGAAAGCGGAATAATTTCACGTTGAATCCGAATCCAAGATCGATCACGCCTATTCCTACGGACGATCTAACCCAGTTTCACCTCGGAGGCGGCGTGTACATGCCAGTTTTTTCCGCGGAATGGAGGCAGCTCGATAAAAACACCGATTTTACACCTCTTTTCACTTATCTGCACGGGCTCACGATGTTCGAACCCCTTCGAATACGCGCGGTAAATCCGGAAATTCGAATTTCATACCAACTGGGACTCCTTCGGCGGGAACAGGTACGTAAAAACATTATTTATCGCGTTCACAGACGTCCCAACGAGGTACAAAATAAATTTTTATACACTTTCGTGTCTGGAGTTTGCAAATTTTTTAAAAGCGAGAGAACATTTTAGTGAAAATTATTTAAGTCGCCTTATTTTTACCGCAAGAAACTGTTCGAAGGAGAAATCAATTCCCTGATCGGATTGTTATCAAATAATCCGGCGCATTTGCATAAAGATCCGCAATCTGGCAGCTAACTGTGCACTTAATGGCATTGCAGTAATTTACACATTTTTATTATGAGGCGTGTAAGTAAAAACGAGATTAGATCGCGACCGTGAATCCTATTACAGGAATATGATTAATAGAAATCCTTTCGTAAGGGGATTTTCGCATGCCAAGTTAAACAAAGAATTAGGTGAACGAGGAATACGTCGATCGCGAAACTAATCGAGTCGGAAAACTAATATAAAAATCATATTAATATCCGTCACGGTCCCCGTGGTTCGTTTCTTTTGTATTTGCATACGGCACGAATGCATAAAATCCGCTATCGAATGATGACTCCGTACAAACGAATTTGCATGTAAATGGATTCGCAATTTTATAATCTAATGGAACTTCTGATCGAGTTTTCGGAAATTCCGAAATTGGTGTTAACGTTGTTCGAAGTGTGCCATGTTTCTATCGTATTCTGAAAATGCAACGTAAAAATTTGTTTTCTACATAAAAATAAATTACTTGGTATTTTATTTTAATGTGTAGCGTTTCTCTTTTGCCATAACTTAATGGAAATGTCAGTTAGTTACTCGATCTGACGTAAGAGCAACGTAAACAGACTGAAGAAAAACATACGGAAATGCGCAATCTGAAGTAACGAAGTTGCATCTCAAACTAGAGTACCCTATTTTTATACGTTACACGACCCACATACACTCATTCACTTATAATATTCAACACGTGTCTCAAGACTAATACCGGCTAAGAAATATTACAGAGTTAACTCTTATCGAACAAAACACACATTGTGTTAAACTCACAATTTCATTAATAAAGAAATGTTAAGTACCTACATATTCTAGGTCATCTCTAAAACTTACAATTGGAAAATATAAAATTAAATATCATGGAATTCCACAAAAGGGTTATATACACTTGTCATTAAATCAATATGAAAATTTTTTTAACTGCATTTCTAAAAAACATTACGTGCAACTTTCGTTTCAACCGTTTTTCAACATCATTTGTTCCTGAGATAAAAAGAATATTGAATTCTTTTCGAGGGATGATTTCACCCATTTAAAAAAGTTTCATAATTCTTTTTTTAAATTTACAAAATCTTTTTTACACAATTTGGTAGAGACAATAATACCATGCAACATTCGTTTGAACCTTTTTTCGATATTTGTTGTTCCTGAGCTAAAGAAAGTATTGAATTTTTTCCAAGGGATCCCCTCACTCCTTTAAAAAAGTTTCACAATTTTTTCGAATATACAGGTCGGATAAGTTCTCTTGTTAGCGGTTTTCCATTTCACTTTGTTGTTCCCCAGCTTCGCGAATCTCCTGGAGGCGCAAGAATAGCCGGCTCAAGTCGAATTGCAGAGCGCAACAAAGTCGAAAACATGAAACATCGATCATGCTTCAACCGGGTCCCGGTATAAATCGAAACGAGCGTGAAAGAAGTTTCGTTACTCGGAAACTTCGGCCGTGTTCGAGTCCATTCAGCGTGCGTGCCGGTGAATTCTATTTACGTAAATTCTGATCGATCTGACACTTTCTGCCGGCCGTGCACGTGAATGAGAACAGTTTCTAATTTGAACGTTTGCGCCCCCGTATTCCATCTATTCTGCGCTTTTCGACGCAATTAGCGGTACGCGTTTTAGGACGATTCGCGGGATACGTCTGCGAATCGCACGAATCAACAGGAATATATCCGCGCCGTGCGTTTATTCAAATTAATTACTTCGGTTTGATTGCAGAGGATCGACTGTGCCGACTCGAACGGATTTTGCTGCATTTTTCTACAAATTGACTTTTCGAAAATACGATGGCCTTTGAAAATATTTTCACTTGAAATTGATTACCCGCAAACACGATCTTGAAGGACTCTGGAATTGAAAATTGAAAACGTGATGATTTTCACGCTTCTCGACGCAATTTTACAATTTGCAAATTATTACGATTGTTACTTCGCTTTGATTTCTAAGAATCTCTGTGGTGATTCCAGAAAATTTCCCTCCGATTTCTTTCACAAATTGACTACTCGAAAATACGATCTGGAATTCGAAATTGAAACGCGATATACGAGATTATTTGATTTACTTAAAATCGGATTTTCGCTAGTCAAAAAATTTTTTTTACTTCTCGTTTATTTCAACTCAGCCACAGCTTCGGACAACTATAGCCTTTAATTTGGACCATCGTAACGTTGGATACGATTATTATTTAGCGGAGAAAATAATTTTATTTCAAAATCGAATTCTTCATAAAAAATTCTTCGGGACACCGATCTGCTACCGTGAATCTAGAAGCGAATGAAGAAATTAATTATACATATTTTACAGCTATTTTCAAGTGATCGATGAATATTATCGTAGAATAAGATTTAGAGAATCAAGAAACTACCCTTAAGCCTTGGCTCCCACCGAAACGACAATCTTTGACGATGGCGTTCATTTGAAATCTTTGCGCGACACTCGGAACAATAGAAGGGAAAGGAAGACCGTGAATTTATTGGAAGGCTCGAGTGGTCTGTTCAAAGCAATCAGAATGTTCGCTTTGAAGTCAGTTCGGAAGACCGCGCCAAGATACTAGCAGCGAAAGGCATACCGCAAGTTCAATATAAATCTTGAAAATCGAAGTCGCAATCCAATCAAGCCCCGGAGGAAATCAAATAAGCATTTGATTCGTATAAATAATTATTAGACATCGGATTTTATGGGTTTATAACAAAAATTAGTAGGTGTAATTTAAAACAGTAATAATATTGGAAGAGTTTAAAAATACTGTTATATTAGTTTTAAGCATACTAAGGAAGAATATCAATTTGCATTTCACTTGTTGATGCGTTATCTAATAATTCTATTAGTTAATAATTAAAAATGTTCCACAATATTCAGATGTAAATGATCATTGAAGAACATGAAAATCTACGAGAATCTTGGCATTTGTCAACAAAGATATTAATGGTACTTTTAAAAATAAATTAGAAACTGGCTATATCCGGTTATTGACATACGGATTAAAACTAGGATTATATTAACGTGCTCGGTTTAATTATGCAGAAGATTTTCTGAAAACTTCGGAATTACTGAAAGTCATAAATTTCACATGCATCGAATGAATTGCAAAAGAAGACGTAAGCCGGACGCTGAGTTATGGCACGTGAAATACTTTTCCATTGAATAAATTATGCGGGGGCTGGTAGCGTTCCTTTTATGTCGTATAATCGCAAACAATTTTCTGATTGAAACAAATTGTCGTGCATTATTCCTTGGAATTGCTTTTTGCTTGTTCATTAAAAAAAAAAGGAGAAAAAACATTATAGAGATCGAAACCTAATATCAATTTTAAATTAACGCTCGGACTAAAAGCACTAAATGCGACTATGTAAATCAGAAGCAGCACGGAGCTATATAAATTAGCGACAAAACCTTTTAAAATGGAACAACTTTTTCAAAATTGGACCAAACAGCTTAAGCTTTTTCGACATATCGGAACTTCGATTTTTGTCGGTACCGAGCACTAAATGCGATTAAAATGTTTTAGATTTAAAAAATGACAAGGCTGCATTCATTTAGATTCTTTTGTAATTTTTATGTCAATATTCGTAATTTCAATAGTTAAACAATTGAATTCTAATATTCTATTCAATAATAAAAATATTCAAATATTCCATTACTCAAAAATTCTAAAATAAAAAGCTTCAAATATTCAAAGATTCGAAAATTAAAAGATTCAAAGATCTATCTGTTCACATTTTCTTGCAATTTCTACTTCAACATGTGCTCGGATAAAAGAATTTATCTCATCAATTTCCACGTAACTCCATAATTTCAATAACCGTAAAATGAAAAAACCGATCATCCGACCGGGGCAGTGGGTAGCTTTAGTATTTAAAAAAAGCAAATTATTCTCATAAAATCGTAGACTGGTGCGGTGCAATTTCAAAAAGCTTACTCCGCTTTCCCGAATACCTTTTCGCACCGTGAGATCATTCTCCGGAGATATAAAATTACCGGGATTACAAGTTCGACGATGATCGACGCTCGCAAACATTTGGCAGCTGTTTCGTTAGAGCGCGACGACAAAAGGGAAAATTGAATTCGTCGGTAGGACAGCGTATCGCGTTTTACGCGCGCCGAATAAAACAGTCCTCGGCGATCGCGTTTCCCCTGCCGCGCGCGAGCCCGAAAAATCCGTCGGTGGTGGCGATTGAACGTTCGTTTCGATTAACGCGAATAACAACAAGAGGAAAAAAAAACCAAAAAATTCGCAAAATACGCACAACGAAAACGAGCAAACGAGGAGAGACGGATCGGAACGCGACACGAGAAACGAGAGAGAAACAAAAACGAAAAAGGATGGACATACCACCTGAAGATTTCCTGGCGCGATCAATCTTCACACGGGCATAGCGTCCGGTTCACTCGGCCGGGTCACTAAACATCGGGCGAGCGGAACTGCTGTGCCGGAGCTTAGCAACGGCAACGTGCGCAACAAATACAGAAAGAAAAATAAGCGGTGGTGGACACTTGGTAGCAAAAGCTACATGTCGCGGCGTCGACGGCCGTTGCTCGTCCGGGGTGGCCGTTTAACTAAAAGAGCATCGAACTCTGTTCCGTTGGTAGCGAGAACCGCCGGGTACGAAGGGTGAAAGAATCGGTCGCGATAGGCGAACAACTGGTGCACCGTGAACGCGTAGGAGCGCGACAGCGGGGGTTGGTTCTCGCGGCGACGGCGACGGCGGCGACGAGGATGACGACGACGACCACGAGCAACTGGGCAACATAATCAGTGAGAAACGTGTTGCCGGAACAGGAGGGAGCGCGTAGCGCCTCCTTTCGCACCGAGGACCCGTCGAAGACTGCTCGCCGGAAAGTGGGAGGCTCTTTTTCGAAAGCATCGTTTTCTCGGCGGTGGCGAGGCTTCCGGACACGGGTAACCGGGCATGCGTGCCACGGGCCGGCCGATCAACGCACTGTGCACAGGGTGTGCCAACAAACGCGCGACAGACCTCGGGATTAACCGTCGAGAGCAGAGAGGTCCTTCGACCCTTTCAGTCGCGGGCTAGCTACCATCGAAAACGGACACACGCGATTATTATGCCAACCGTGAAAAATCACTAGATCACCCTCGTCAACTGTACCAGCTACCCCTCTCCTCCTTCTCCTCCTCCACCCCTCCAACCCCACTTGGCATGCTATCGAGGTGTACGGGAACGTTGGGTAATGTCGCGAGCTACAGGCTCAGTCAGAGGTAATGGTCGCTGATTAGGGGGCTGAATGTGCAGCTACAGGCTCGGGCAGAGGTGACGGTCGCTGACCGACCTTTAGCGGGACCAGCATTTTTGTATTGGATTAATTTATTTTATTTGTGACCCCTTGTTCTGTAGGAGCTACACCCTCCCCACTTGGGATGCTACCGAGGTGGACGATGCTAAAATGTCCAACTTTCGAACTGTTAAATTTAACTTTTAAACTGTTAAATTGATTAAAAAAATTTCTATCTGAATTGCAACAAACTCGAGTGAAATAGAAATTAATTTTTTTTTCTTAATATATTTAATAGATTGTAAATAGTACGACTATACTGTTAAACTCTTAGAATGTTTTCACTGTTTCAGATTACACCTAATTTTTTTCATAAATGCATAAAATCTGTAAGTTGTGTTTAGTATTAGGCCTTTCGAACCCGGCGAATATTTTTCGTAACAATTCGCCATTCATGTTAAACGTCTATCAACACTGATTCGAGTTAAACAAAAGAAAAAGTACCTAATTTGTTCGATCTTATATTCGCCCGAATTTTCCCGGAAACGCAGCGCGTTCACCCCCGAGGCGTTAGCAACGGTCACTGCGCGCAACGCGCGTGGCATTTCACGGATTTTCGATAACCGGATGAAAACATTTTCGAGCAAAAATTGATCGGTAATTATGGGATAATAAATTGCTGATAAAAAGAATTAGCGGAAAGCTTTTTATAGAAACATAAGAGATTGATTTGTTTTTTAGGAAAATTTAATATTTCTTTCATCAATCGATGCAGGTCCTTTTTTAAAAAATAGTATTAAGGGTGTCGAAAACGGATTGGTTTAGAAGACTTCCACAAGCGATCAGACACCGATCGGGGAGTACAGGCTGGGGTAGCGATGATGGTCGCTGATTAGAAGGGTAAATTTACACCTACAGGCTGAGGTAATGATGATGCTCGCTGATTGAAGGGATTGAAACTGCACCCCTCAGTTGGCTCTACTAAGCACCGTGCAAGAAGAGATCCTTGGACCTTCTAGTCACGAGGTGGCTCCAATTGGAAACGGACACACGACACGATTATTATGCTACCGTGCAGAAACGCTAGAACATTGTCAACTGTACGAGCTACCCTCCCCACTTGGGCTGCTGTCGAGTTGCACAGGAACGTTGAGTAATGTCGCGTTAGGGACGAAGGGAGGTACGTACCGAGGCAGAGGTGATGGTCGCTGATTAAGGGGGTGAATCAACACCTCTGAATCGGGTTTAGTACGCACTGTGCACAGGGTGTACCAACAAATACGTGACAGAGCCCGCCAAGTGATGGCCCTCGGACCCCTCCCCCCCAGTCGTGAAGAGGCTCCAATTGAACACGGACACAACCACGCACTTATTATGTCATCGTGAAAAGTCAGAACACCGTCGACCGTACGAGCTATCCTCTTGTGTCGCTATCGAGACGTACAGGAACATTGAGTAATTTCACGAAGGGAGCTAAATGCTGAGGCAGAGATGATGGTCGCTGATTAAGGGGGATCTACACCCCTGGATCGGTGGAGTTTGCTAGTTCAGATCTATTCGTTTAATTGTCTCTAAGGGTGTACTGAAGGCGCTGAATTATTGATTTAATCCCTCAAGTGTGTTTGGTCTTCTGGAGGATTTAGAAAGAATGTATAGAATTTTGTTATAGAATTTATAATGTCCAATCACATTGTAATTCCGCCCCTACTTTCGCGACACCCTGTACACGGACACAACGTGGGGGTTAAAGCCGTGCGAGGGTTGCACAACCCGTGAACAGAGTCGAAAAGACAGTCAAGCGTGAAAATGGGCTTGAAGGGCAGAAATTAAGATCCTCGGACTCAGTTCTGGATGAGAGGATTTAGACACGTGGGACATGGAGAGAGTTCCTTCCAACGCTAATAATTAGGCTACCAGGGATTTTTGGAACAGTGACCAATTTCACATTTGCACACTGATTATACCTTTCAGACATACATTATCGATAAAGAATCATGCATCATTGCTAATTCTACTGAAAATACAGACAGGCGAGCAAGAACTAAAATTATATGAAAAGTATGTGGTTGATATCGAAATGTCATTCGTGCCCAATTTTGACTTGTTTAACGTAATCGTGAATCAGTGTACGCTCATAGTTAATTTTCTACTGAAACATTTGGGCTCGCTAATTATTTCTACTACAAATACACTTTATAAATTCCAGAATCACTTACCAGCCGGCGATGCCATTCGGTTGTATCTCTTGCAAGAATATGCCAAGCTCCCCTTTGTCCTTGCTGCGAAGCCCAACGACACTGAACCCCAGGCTGGTTCCTTCGGGTTTGTATAACTGGAAGAGGTATTGTTAAATCGCAAGACTGTCCTCTCCATCGTATAGTAGTTTCAAAAACAAAGAATGCAATTACCTGCACTGTAAATATCTGACGACCTCTGGCCGCAGCTTCGATAACTTTCTTGAATTCTTTAACGTATGTAGTTGTTGTAATCGGAGGCATGCCCATCACTTCCGAAACCAAACTTGGGCTTGTAACCTGTAACAAAGTGTCAAAAGTTACATCTGGTGCAATTGATGCTCGATCGAGAGTTAGTTCTAATTAGAATAACTCACTTGTGCGCTTGTATCCTCGCTGCTGCTGTGCACCAATGGAGCAACAGGAACTCTTTGATCCTCGAGTTCGCTACTGTCTTGATATAAGTCCTGGTACATGTTCGGCCCGAGCGGTTGTACCGGTGTGCTAGGAACGGAAAGTTCCAGGTGTCCACTGATATTGATATCGAAGTCTCCTGGCAGGATAGACGGATGCTGAGCCAACTGAGTGTTCAATTCAATTAGAGAGTCTTGTATCGTCACTATACTGCGAAATACTGGATCCTCCAGGAGGGAAATCAAGGACTTTATGTCCTGAGTGGTATGCATTTGTAGCTTAGGATCATCGCAATCTTCCACCCGCTCTTGCACATGCTCTAATAAGTGAAGCGCCGTAGATATATCTGTAATTTAAAAAAAGAAAAAAAGGTAAAGCATCCAAATTCACCAGAAATATGCAAGAAATCATAATAAAAATATTAAAACTGACGATCGGTGAAAGTCTAACAATTTAATTTCTGACGAAATATATTTCACTAACATATATATCAATGTATCAAGGTGATAATGCATTTTATTTACCTGTATTCAAAGGCATCTTGATGCTGTCAGTTCTGATTCACTTAATGGAGTATAAAAAATCTCGCGCCTCTACCTATAAAAAAAAGTAACACACACATTTCACATAAAAATAATGGTATTCTATATGTTTTAAATGCAATGCATCCTTTCGATGAAATACATTAAAATTGTTTAAACGGAGTATTATCTTAACCTCTACAATAGACAAGTGTCAGAAACGATTGATCGAAGTAAATTAAATTTTAATAACAATTAATAATCGTACTGTTACTCGGAAAAGATCCGCGATTAGATAAATCGTCGTTAACTTTAGCTCAACCATGAATTTATCGTAAATCAATACGCCTGTTCATAGAATTTTTTGTATTAATATAGTACTGTATTACCTTGCGAAAATCCCCTCGAGAAATTCAAATAGAAGGTAGACCAGCCGCAAATCGATATCCTCTCACGGGATTTCACAGTTGCGCACAAAAATTACAAGCGTTTTCATTAAATATCACAGAAAGCGTGTAATTGCATTTTGCCATCAGCTGACTGTACCAAACTATCGAGCACTTGACAGTTCTTACCGTAGAGAAGGTAACGCGGCTAGATCGACTTCGACCGTGACGATACGTTCACTCGTAATGGCGGCGCTGTAGCGGGAAAATTTGAACTGTCACGACTGCATAAGCACTGATTCGGTATATGTATTTCCAGACTTCGATTTACTGAACATTTCCCGTCGTATCGTTAATTTAAATATGAAAATGTTCAGATGCTACTGTACATTACCGAACTTTTTATAAAATTAATAAACAGCAAGAATAAAAGAAGTTCACCGTTTCCTATTTCAGGATGTACTGTGTTATAATTTCAGAAGAAATTTTCATAAATAAAAAGACTAGTTTTAATATGACAAAAAAATTAATATAATTTAAAAATCAGAGACATCGAATACGATAACCAAATTAAAATAGAATCGGAAATGTAAAATATTAGAATTTTATTAAGAATGTTTAATGTGCCCCGGGAACAATAGAATTTTAGTTGCAAATTTCATAATCATTGATCTCCAGTAATTCTTTACATAATCCCGGATCGAATAAAACACCTGAGAGCGAAGACGTGAGCAGCAGCAGCAGCGAAGGAGACTAATTAATCATAAAAATCCAAGGTCCAGTAGCAATCGCTCGATCAGCCGATGGAGTCCAGGGTCGACGGTCGCCTTTGTGGCATTTCTGCGAAATTTCAATAAAAATAAAAACCACGCTAAAAATAGCTGGGAACAGTGTGTTCTGGTCGTGGTCAGATCAGTCGGCGGGCACCTATCCCTGCTCGTTGTTCGTCCTAGTTGACCTCGGGTAGGAATCTCTAATCCATGATTCCGCTACGAGCGATCGTCCATCGACACAATCAGCGGCCGGCGCGGCGATGGTCTGCGGCATCGATTCTCAAACGACGAAGGACGTGCCCCCGGGGGGGGTCGTCGAACAACGTCCGTACAATTTTCACGTGGCATGACATTATAAAAGAAGAAAAGAAAGAAAAAACAAAAAACTGGCCGGTCATCGTCGATGACTGAGCCAAGCGCGGTGGCTTGGTCCGCCACTTCGAACCGGAAACAATGGTGTTTAGGGACGGAATGCACGGGCGAACGAATGATTATGGCGGAGAGCGCGCGTTACATCGACGCTTGAGAACCCGCGGTCCTGGCGTTTGCACGCACGTTGATCGTTTTCCCGGATGGCCCCACGGAAACCGGACACAATGGAGCTACTTCCGGCGAGCACAAGGCCAGAAATCGGACGTGGGGATCCCACTGTGCGCATCTCGCCACTGTGTTCTGCCCCCTACGGCTTGTCTATACGAATCATTCATCGAAACGGTTCTTCCATCTCGTCCCCTTCCCTGCACGGCACAGGTGTTATCCATTATTTCCACGGTTCGCGCCGATTTTGACCGCCAGTTTGATTACAGGTGCCATTCGCGGTGGACGGACGGTCCTCCCTCGATATATGTTGTCAGGCCAGACGTTTTCGGCAGCTGTTCGGATACCAACGGAACCGAGTTCGCCAGCAGAGACTCCGGTTGGAGATCGAGGGAATCCCTTCCGCCCGGATCGCTCCCCCGGATCCGGAAGTTCACCCGAAACTTCCTACGTGCACGTAAGTACATTAAAGAAATTTTTTGGCGTTCGCTCGAAAATTTTTCTGATAAAATCGACAGCGATCATTACTCGAATGCGTGAACGTCCATATAGTTTATTGCAGAAAAATTATTGAGTCTTTAGTCATTGATTTCATACCGGAATCGCTATGTTGGATAACACATTTCATCATTATGTAACATCTATTTTATGCAAAAGGTACACAATTTATATGTCGAGTTTAGTACGATTGAACGTTTGAAATGCAGCGAATTTTCTGAATTTGTCTCGACAAATATTTGTTTCGTTTTTTCTTTTCAACGGAATTCTATTCATTCGGCAAATAATAATAACGAATCAGAAACGTTTATAAATGCGCACAGCTGAACAACATATTCTCGTACTCAGTTAGGGAATACACGTGAACGGTTGCAAATTAAACGCTTCCTGCAAATAATACGAGTAGCGAATCAAGATAAAATTGTCTGATTTCCGGAACGGCTTCGGCTCGAAATATTTCTAACTGCGTGGTGGGTTGCACGCGCGGCGGACTTTCGAATTTATATTCGTCGTCGTTCTCGAGAAACCATTTAGCCGAGTAATTATAATCTGTCATTGCGTGGGAGCGTTGTATTAGCGTTAATATCGCGCAACAATCGGGGAATTCTGAGGCGATTCGAGACACGCAACAATGTTATCCATGTATCATCTGGAATTCAAATGAAAACCGAGCACGATAATGGCTTTGTTTTGTACTACATGACGAGGCGGAGGTCTATAAAAAAAGAAAAAAAACACACCTGAACTTTCATAACGCCAACTGTACTTTTAGTAGAAAATCAATGTTACCAGAATACGTCTACGTAAAGATTATTATCACAGTACGCTACTTATACTTTCTTAACACTAAACCTACCAAGCACTAAAAGTATCGGTAAATGTTACCTTGTCAAAATAGTAACACTAAATTTATTCGGATTGTCCATAATTTTCAACATAAAATAGGTGCTTGAAGTAGAAAATTTATTTCATTATTTTCCACAAATGAATTTTTATACTTTCAATAATTCCAATAATAAATGCCGGTCATTTGACCGTGGTAGGTTTAGTGTTAAAAGCAAAATCTGTAGTCTAATAGTCTTAACGTTTTTTTGAAACGACTGATTAGTAGACAGCAAATGTTTATGCAAAATAAAAATTTCGTACCCGATCTGCAACAAATTGCAATAGAAATTTTTCTTCGTACTTAATATGTTTAATGGGTTGAAAATAATGTAACAGCACCTTGAGACTCTACCAATGTTTTAACTGTTTTAAATTATGCCTACTAATCTGTCTTATTAACGCATAAAATCCGTTATCTATTGATTAGCGAAATATTAATATATATCTTCCGAATCGAAACCGCGAAATCATCCGTGCAATTATTATACCATTCGAACGTAATATTATATGTTAAGTAGGCATAAACGTGCAGACCTACAATTTCAACTCGTCGACCGTAACATATTAATCATTGAATAAGCATTCATTCCGTACAGACAAGAGCAATTACCGAGGCGATAAACCGTAGCGTAATTAATAAGCGACATTTCTATATGATGTAACATTCAATGCCCGTTAATGACAAACCACGTGTGCAACAATCGAGAATTTGCTCCAATTACTGTTCACGGTTCTACGACCTTCTTTCTCATTTGTAATGACAAACTTAAAGTTGATACGGTCGATTATTATTGCGATCTATTTATCACGTAAAAAGTTAAATTATAAAAAATATACATTTAATTAATAAATACGCGATTTAGCGAATAATTAGGATTTACCGGTTAATCCATTAACAATTAAATGGTCGTAATTAGAAAATAACCAAATTCAATTTCAAAATAATTATAAATCTCCGATTGCGGTGCACAATCGCATGAAATTACATAAATTATAGGCGTTTTAAAGGAGAGTTCGATTAGTTTAACAAAGAAAATATAATTTTCCGTACAAATGGCAATCTAATTAATTGATGGACGAAACCGTTTAGAGTTGCCAGTCTAATCGTGCTTTTACTTTGAAAAATGCTTTCTCGTGGTACGCGTTTTTAATTATTCCAGAAAGGATGAGCCCCGGTTTCTGCATTTTTTTTTGTTTTTTTTTTTTTTTAAATATTCCTGGCCGAGAAACAATATTGAAGATGCTCTTTGCCGCGGGAGCTTCGTCGCGTCTACTTTATGAAAAAGTAACTTTGAAGTTCGGATGGGATCAGGAGCATTCAAACCGTACAGAGAGACAGTGCAAGGTTTTATGGAATTCCTGAGCTGCACTCACCCTGAACACTTCCACACGCTCGCACCCCCGTGAACCTTTTCTCTAACGTGAATGTTTCACAACACACAACGTCGCATGATACACCGACATGCGCGACTCATGGACCTGGACTAGCACACGCCCGTAAACCCAACGAACCGTGTTTCCAACTTTCGAGCATTACATTATTAGTTGGCCATTACCTTTGCAGTTATTATCGCTAATGCACACACACAGACGCGTCCGCGCTGAAACAAAATTATCCGATGAAATATTGATCACCGAAACGACCGAGGTCCCGCAACCCGCCACGGTCAATTATGAACTTGTAGAGCGGTCCAATTACGATTGGATTAATCGAATTCCCTCGGATTGCCGTCCGCGCTTTTGCAGCGGCGCTCCTTCCGAAACGAAAGAACCGCGGGCAAAATACGTCACCTCTAAAGCACAATTTTACCTTTATTTTTTTTAATTTTTGAAATTATTGTAGATTTTATGTTCTTGGAACATTATATTGGGTTGTTCGGAAAGTCATTTGGTTTCCTCAAGGGAAAATGAAAGCCAATCTTTTACTATTTAGAACAGGTTTTATAACATTTTGTTCTATGACCTCGTGCGATTTTTCAGGCAACTTGAAGACCTGATAGATTAGCCTGCATATGACGAATAAAAAATAAGCATTGAAACTAGCTTCTCATTGAATATCGTAGCAGAAAGATTATTGGCATGAGGGTTAAATATAAATTGATTCCGCCGAATGAGCAGTATGAAAATTAGCTGTGTCCATTTTTTGAAAAATGTTGAGATATTCATTTGGAATTTGAGTGGTTTTCACAAAACTAATATAAACTAATTGTAAGTAACGTAATCGTATATTGTATAATTTGTAATGTATATGGTATACAAACCTTACGTGATTTAAACCAATAAATAAATAATAATATTTATTGCAATTTTGCTGAACATTAAAAAAAAAATGGACGCAGTTTCGATACTGCTAAAAAATTCTGAAATTGACTGGATTGCAGTGACAAAATTTCGTTATCAAGATTAACCGTTATCAATAAAATTGTTATGAAAAAAACGAAAGAATACACGAACAATATTCCATCTCTGATTTCAGGGATCCTGGTTGGAATGTCCACACGATAATTGCATAGAAAAAAAAAAGAAAATGAAAAAACTTCGAAACGTATCGGACATACTACAGACTATCTCTGTCCTCGCTACCTTAAAGGTAGCTGTGAACGGTGAGTCCATACGTTTTTATCTCGAGAGAAATTGATCCTTGCCTGTTAATAAAACGAACGATGATAATACCGCTTAACAAAGGCGAACGTTGTTAAATCGGCACGACAGATTCGCGTTTCATCAAGCATCCTTCGGAAGAGAGATTAGCTTAATGACCACCGCGGCTTTAATTCGAACCGGAGGTAGCGGTGGTCCATGCTCTGAAAAATCCTTTTTGTCGCCTAGGATCCGCGAACGATTACGGGCCGCGCGTGCCCGCCGCGCCTGGCTAATTAATGACGGATCGCACAAAACCCGTGATGTCATTGGTGTGCTGCTTGCGAAATTACGTTTCATTCCATTGTATCAGCTGTCCGTGCCACTTGTAGCACGAAAATGTCCCGCGTCGATAAAATCGTGACGCTCTTCCCCCTCGTAGGAAATAACCTGGTTTTTTTCTCTCTCTCTCTCTCTTTCTCTTTCTGGCCGCGAAGAAGTGGGGAGGCGGGACGGGGGAAATAATGATCGATTCGAGAGGAAAATAACAAACAACAAAAAAAAAGAAGAAACAGAACGCACTGTGCCATTAAACGCATTCCGCAGCACGCGAATAACCGGAGGACTGTGTTTTCAGGGCAAACAACGTGTAACACCGGTTTAGGTCGGGTCGTTTATGAGAGACTTCCGGACCAGCAGCTTCAGGGCTTTGACGATGACGTGGTAAATGCACCGGCACGCAAAATTGCGACCCCGCGAAACACCATGGTCTTCACGATTCGCACGTGATATCCTCCTTTAACCCGTTGCCGTATCATTTTCTTTACGGTTACAGTGATTAAAACGTCTTCATCCCCAAAAATGTCGTAGAAGAGAAAAGAAAACATATATTTTTTGTACGGCTACATGGATTTTAATGCTGAGATATTGACTACGAACAGATCAAATTTTATTTCATCTGAAAAGAAAGGCTAGCATTCGTTTTTGTTAGACTTTGTTTAAAAATATTCGAGTGTGACTCGTTAAAATACGGCAAGGGGTTAAACGTCGCGTCGAATGAAAATAAAATCTTTCCGACTGTTCATGGTTTTCGTCGCGTCGCAATTTTTTCTGCGAACTCGTAAATCTTTTTCTCCTTCGCGACAGTTTCCGGTTGTTCCCGGTAGCCGATATCGATCTCAATTAAGCGTTATCGGCTGCCAGTCAAGGTTCCTCCGGAACGCGCGAACTGTCGCGAAGAGAATTCGATATTGTTTTCGCGCGAGATATGCTAATCCTCCCGTCGACGCGACGGCGGCTCCCTTAGGTGCGAGACTCTGCCCCGCCGTTTAGGGTACTGGAGAAATGTCAGGAGCTCTGTTTACGCGACAGAACAGCGACGAACAACTTGGTGCGGGCCTGCACCAGCTTCGACTTTCAACCCGGGAGCAGAATCGCGTCTTTCAGCGGCGCAGCCGAGTACGAGGAGAGCACTTGCTATTTGACTAGGGAACAGGCGCAACCGGAAGGGATCGGTAACCTGATGTTGGTGCCGAACAGCGTCCATTTCACGGAAGTTTGTCTCGGCTGTGAGTCCCTTTGTGATTCTAAGATGCTCCTCGCCTTCGTCAACGGGAAATTAGACACTCGGCCTCGCCGAGATCGTTTAATGCCACCGATACTCGAAAGATTGTTCCGGTTGATTGCTCTTTCAGCTTGGAATTTTTTACCATTTTTACCGTTGTTCCTGAAACTGACAATAGGTCGACTGGTTAGATATCATAATTAATTTATACGTACATGGTTCAAAATTCAGATTTTTTATATTATCAATGTTATTGGGCTTGTCGATTACTCTTTCATCTTTAAATTGTTACCATTTTTATTATTGTTCTTGAATATGAAGTTGACTGGTTATAAATCATAAATTAATGATAGTTCATAAGTATATGGTTACAATTCAGATTTTTCATATTATCAATATTATTGGGCTTGTCAATTACTCTTTCAGTTTAGAATTGTTACCATTTTTACAATTGTTCCTGAAACTAACAATAAGTCGACTGGTTACAAATCATAAATTAGTGATAGTTCATACGTATGTGGTTAATGAATATTATCGATATTATTGAGCTTGGCAATTACCATTTCACCCTTAAATTGTTACCATTTTTACAATTGTTCCTGAAACTAACAATAAGTCGGCTATTGACAAATCATACACTAGTGATAGTTTATATACATATACGATTAAAATTCAGATTTTTTGTAATATTATCGGGCTTGCCAATTGCCCTTTCATCTTTAAATTGTTACCATTTTTACAATCAAGTTACAGATTTTCGTAATCCACCTTGTGTCAGTGATAATTGTACTTTCTGCCTCTGAAGCTGACAGGATAGAAAGGGAGTGTCCCAACAGGCGCTACGTATTCGAGAGACATCCGAGGAAGAAGCTGAAGCTGCCCCTGACAGACATCAAGGAAGTCAGCGCTGCGAATAGAACCGACTGCGAGGACAGGTAAGACTGTGTCGAGCATTCTGTAAAATCAAACCGATCCGCCATCTATAATATTATAGTTGAATCGAATATCGAACGATTTTTCTATCTCTTCAAGATGTCTGAACGAGTTCAGCTTCATTTGCCGATCGGCAACGTACGACACAGCTCTGCGAAGCTGCGCCATCAGTCGTTTCACGAGAAGAACGCATCCGGAATTGCTGGAAGACGATCCGAACTCTGATTATCTGGAGAACACGTGTCTGAACGGTACGTTCCAAGGTGTTGCGTACATGTACAGGGTGTCCGAAAAATATTCTACTACCTCGAGTACGATCGATTCTCTCGTCCACCAGCGGAACGCCGTTGCGACGGGTTAGCAGTGTTCGTGAAGGAGGAGAACAAGCGTCTTCGAGGGCCGTTCGAGGTCGACATTTACACGAACTTGACGCTGGACGAGTGTCAAGCACTCTGCCTGAGAGCCGAGAAATATTTCTGCCGAAGCGTCGAGTTCGACGAGCAGACGCGACAATGCGTCATCTCCGAGGAGGACTCCGTCTCCCAGAAGGACGACATCGGGATCAGCAGCAGCCCCAGCCACCATTTCTACGATCTGGTTTGCCTGGACAATCGTGAGTGTATTTTCGGCACTTGTTCTACAAAAAATCGAAGAAACATCATTTAAAAAATATTTTTATGATTTCTGCAATCTAAACAAATTTTTGTTCACTCGTTCACTAGCTAGAAAATCAGTCGTTCTAACATTTTGAGAAAAATTCAAGTCTTATTGATCAATTTTAAGAGGGTTAGACGATTTTCAAGAGCATTTTGCACTCGGAGCTATAATTTAACTTGACAATTAAACATTTCATCCAACCTAGAATAATTCCATTCTATATATTTTTTTCTTTATTTTATGGATATAATACCTCATAAAATTCTTAAACGTTTAGTAATTGATTAGAAAACCAACTTACTTAATAGCGTAAACAATATTTTGAATAACGGTACATCAATTTTTAGTGTCTCAATGATTCATAATTGATTAGAAAACCAGCTGATTTAATAACGTAAACAATATTTTAAATAACGGTACATCAATTTTTAGTGTCTCAATTTTTAGAATCAATTCTTAATGTACTCGAGTGCTAACTTATATACGTTTGCCACCGACCGTGCGTAGACAAGCGAATTCTCCTATACCGAGGATTTCGGGAAGATGAATTCGCGCTTCGCGAGGCTTCGTCCAGTGCCCACTTACGAAGCGTAGATCCATCCATAGCACGCGGCTCCGAGTATCCGGACAGCAGCTCGACGTCGCATCTGTTCTCGGATGGACGACGGCCCGACACGGCCTTCCAAAGATACCGAAACTCCCGTTTGAGCGGTGAGTTTCATTCGGAGATAACCGGTCGCAGCTTGAGCGAATGCCTGGACGAGTGCCTCCGACAGACCAGCTTCCAATGTCGGAGCGCGGTTTATTCGGAGCACTACCACACCTGTCGTCTCAGTCGATTCAATCAACGCGACGGCCACAGGATCATCTACGACGCCGACTACGATTACTATGAAAACCTTATGCGTGAGTCTCGGGTCTTGAAAAAAAAAAGAAAAAGAAATAGGAAACCGATGTCTCTTCGCCGAGGACACGGTATAATAATATTGAATTCGTCTTCTCCGGATAGATCAATATCTGGATGGGGATCGAGACAGTCCTGCGTACAGGCCGGATCCCTTGGGCCAGGACACGAACTTCGGCCGGCCGTCTCTTGGAAGACCTGGTTAGACGTGATTTCGATGCTGATTCCATTTCCCTGCAGTATATTTTAATTTGCGAGAAACATAAATTCATTTAAAATTATCAGTCGTCGCACTATGGTCCAGGAGCCCGCTTTTCTTGGCCAAAATTCAATTTTTTTACTTTCGAACAAAATTTTTTTTTCTCTCAAATAGGAACCCTTTGAAACTTCGAAATTCAAAATATTAGATCTTTCAGACAACTTTCAGAGCAGATATAGCGTTGAAAGTGCGAAACTATTAAGTTACAATTAAATAGTTCAATTATTCCTTACACAATGCTGATATGAAAGTTTGTGCTATGTTTTCCTATGCGTGAGCAGGTATATTTCAGTTATTTAATGGTTATATAAGCATGTTTCAATCAATATACGAATAATATAAAGTTAAGTGCAATGTAAACTTTAGGCAGAGTTTTAAAAAAATGCTTAAGAATGCTAGCTTTCAGACTTGATTTTTCTGAAAGCTTAGACCTTCAACATGTACAAATGTAAATTTTAGCTGCAGGTTCCTGCAGTTTTTGATTCTACGTGTATTTTAACAAACAGACGTTCGAAATAAGTGCGCGCTCTGATGCTACTAAAATGATTAGTTGCCATATTGGATCCGCCATTTTAATTTTTAATGTCAGATTCGTAATCAGAGAGCCCGAAAACCCCTCATTACTAGATTTCATATAATTCTGATGAAGAATTGAATTTTTTGCGATTTCTGGACCACGATATGCACTGTGAGCACGATTGTTAACACGATTTTACAAATATTTGAAGTTGATCAGTATTCGCTTTTCTACAAATTTCAATATAAAAAATTAAAGAAAAAATTTTTTTAATAAAAAAGGAAGGTCACCTCAATTTTCTAAATATTAACATATATTTTTTACTTCATAATATTCTAACTGGTATCAAGACGAATCCAACGACCTATAATAACATTATTCCCTGAAATAACGGCTACAATAGTTTTGGCCAAGAAAAGCGGGCTCCTGGACCATAGTGCGTCGTAGAGTCCTCGTAACCGATCCCGGACTGATCGAAAAATTAATAGAAGTATTCGCTTTTCGCTTAGGGTATCCGGAGGACTACGACAAAGGGTACAGCAGCAGCGTGAAGCCGGACCGCTATCCGGACCGTCACCCGGATCGTTACCCTGATCGTTATCCTGATCGCTATCCGGACCGCTACCCCGATCGTTACCCCGACAGATATCCAGACCGATACCCGGACAAGTATCCAGACCGGTATCCAGACAAGTATCCGGATCGGTACCCGGACAAATATCCGGACCGATATCCCGACAAGTACCCGGATCGTTATCCAAGTGACAGATACCCGGACAGATACCCCATGAGCGGCCAATACCCAATGACTCCAACCGATCCGTACCCGGAGCCTGTTGATCGGTATCCCATCAACGATCGTTATCCCGCAGCAGATCGTTATCCCGCTGGAGATCGTTATCCCGCAGGAGATCGTTATCCCAGTGGAGATCGTTATCATACCGATCGCTATCCGGTCAACGATCGTTATCCGATTAATCCGATCGGCGATCGATATCCGTCCTCGGACAGGTACCCGATTTCCGATCGGTATCCGATCAGGGGCAGCGATCGTCGTCCCGTGGCCACCGATCGATACCCTATCCCCGATCCAACGATAGACAGATATCCCACGAGTAATCGGTATCCGACCGGTGTCGGGAACCGATTCCCAATATCTCCCGGTCGTTATCCCACCGACACCGACCGCTATCCTAACACGATCGATCGATATCCGGTTCCGGAGGATCCTCTGGATCGGTACCCTACGGCTTTGGGCGGCGCCAGGCCTCACGTTGATCGATATCCTATTAGCGAGAGATATCCGGATAAGGACATTTATCCGAGCCGGTAAGCTAAGAGAGATGGCATTGTCCCTCACCCCCCCCCCCCCCCCCCCATTGTGAACAGATTATGCCGAGCTTACTATTGTTGAAGCAACGAGTACCCTTTCTGCACCCGGCGTGGTAATTTTCGTAGAGACAGGTATCGTTAGACTCTTAGATGCACGAACCAGTGATGGATATTTGAATCGCGGATCTTTCGTTTTTGAAGGTTGTGTTCTAAAAATTGAAAATTGTTTTTTAATTTTCTAGATTGAGTCGAGAATAAACATGGTCTAGTTAGCGAATTTGATGTAATGGAATTGGAATATTAATCGTTTCCCAAGCTAATATAACTTTAAAATTTCTTCTTGAAATATAATTTTCTAAAAATTAAAAATTCTTTTTTTTTATTGTTTAAATTGAATCGAGAATAAACATGGTCTAGTTAGCGAATTTGATGTAATGGAATCGGAATATTAATCGTTTCTGAAGACCCCGCAACGTGGGAGGCCCGTAATCGGAGTAGGCCCAACATTTTTTTGCATTTATTATCTTGTAATTTTAATATAAAATCGTCCCTAATTTATATTAAATTGAAAGTACACTGACAAAAGATACTTTTTGCGTTTATTTAATGTTTTTTATATAATATAAATTGTTTTTTACCCAAAAGTATATTTTATGAGTGAGGGTGGGGAAAATTTGTAGTTCCGCCATTTTTTCAAAACTCTCCGAAACTCTCAACCGAAACCAATAATATAATTACACAGCGGATGTTTATGCATTTATGGGAAAACTATAGTAGCTGCAATTTAAAACAGTAACAACATTAGAAAAAGTCCAAGATACTGTTACACTATTTTCAACACATTGAGAAATGAAAGAAATTTTTATTTCAATCTCTCGTAATCCACCTAAAAGAATTGTCATTCCCATAAAGATCCGCTGTCCAATAACAATAAACAATAACATGATCTTTCTCTCGCAAGGTTTCCCCAGCCGTCGCACTCGTCCGGTTACCCAGGGAGCTACCCGCTCGACGACGCGTACCCGCAGCCACACCCGGACCGGACCCATTACGGTGGCGGAGGAGGACCGACCCGGCCCGGTTTCGGTGGGTATGGCAACGACGGCAGCGTGATCGGTGGCGGGTACATCGGCGAGGGCGGGGTCTTCAACTCGAGACCGTTCGGAACGACCGGCGGACCGATAATCGGACGACCGCCGTTGATATCGAGGTGCGACGAGCAGGACAACTTTAGACAAGTCGGGCCCCACATCAGGGTCCGTAAACCGTTCGTCAGACGGTACACGACTGCCTCGTCGTTGGCCCAGTGCGAGCGGGAGTGCGCGGACGCCAGGGACTTCGTGTGCAGGTCCTTCAACTACCGGCCCTACGCGGCCCCCTACGGCGCCGAAAGGGACAACTGCGAGCTGAGCGACCGGGACTCCAGGGACATGGACATGGGCAATCCGGTCTACTACGACACCGGGTCCGACTACGATTTCTACGAGAGGAACAACGGCAGGCAGGGCGTCGACGCGGAGTGTCTCGACGGTAAGCGTCGTGGCCTAGGATCTAGGACGCCAGCCTCGTGGGTCTTGCGCAGAGGTTCGCGCCGCGATGGAATGCTCGACACGTGGAAATGATTTGATAATGAGCCCTCCCGATTATATTGTACAGACATTGTCGATCCACCATTGGTAGAAATAAATCGTCTGTTTTCTCTTTTCCACGTGAAACACGCACATACACTCCTTTTTGCCTACCGGTCGTTCTCGTTACGCGTCCGAACGCTTCAACGCGGTCTCTCAGGAACGAACACGAACCGACGAACCGGTTCGGAAACTCTCTCGAAGATTGTTTTCAGCTTACTCGACCGAATCTCTTGCTGCGACATTTTTCTCTATTTTTTTAACGTTTCGAAGGCCACGTCGAGCGTAATTGGAACGTATTTGTGGAATAGGGATGTACGGGCCGTATCATGTAGCGGGCGCCCGAATCGTCCAGTCGGGCCGCAGACAGTCGAGCGGGCTCTAGTCGGGTGCTCGATACATTAGACACGTCGGGTGGCTCGAGCGTTTCGGGCGGCCCGTGACTCGACTTTGTCGGGCAGGTTCGGAAAGAATCGAACAAGTTGAGTGTCGGACGACTGTCGGGAGTCCCGAACTCGAATGTCAGGAGGCCTGCACATCCCTTGACTGGAGAGCAATCGACATGCTTAAATTATTCTGATCGGTCCGTGGCCCACTCGTATTTGTCGCAGGACTGCGGATTTTTATGCGAAATAAAAATTGTCTCGATTCGTGTGAAAATGCCTTGGACATTCGTTCCTTTTCTTGACGCCAAAGCTACCGCCGCCGGTCGAACGAACCGGTTTTGTATTTTTCATTTTAGAATTATTGAGAGTGTTACTTATATATTTGTGTTAAAAATTGCACGAAAACTGATTAAACAGAGCCTTGTCGTTTTTGCAAGCTAAAACATATTCTTGTCGGTTTTAGTACCCAGAGGTTTAGTGTTAATTTAACAGTTTTTTATATTGTTTAACCCATCGTGCGAATAACCAAAATTTTTACGATACTCAATGTTCTATTTTATTGTTTGAATGCATAGTTTTTATTTGTCAAATGTAAATTCGGGGACGTGAAATCTACGGTAATTTCGATATTTATCGACGAAAATGTTGATGAAGAATTTTTAAAGAGAAATTGCAAATGGCTACCTGGTTATTCGCATAAAGGTTAAACGTTTCTTCGCATAATATCTGCAGTCTATGAGATTCTAGAGCCGTTTACGAACTCTTAACATTTGCTAAGCTTGGAGATTCGAAGGTATTCTCGAGATCTGGACGCCCAGAGTGCTCCGTTACGTGTTCGATATAGTCCGCGGACGTCGGAGTGATTATCGAAGTTCCGTACTGCGGGGGTGAAGTTTAAGGGCGGTTTTATTCGAAGTTATAATTGCCAGTCAAAGTTCTAATATTCTATATGTATATATGTTACGGTGAATGTAATAAATCCGCATAATCACCGGTATAAATTCGGCGAATGTGATGAATTCTAGAATATTTATCAAATTAACCGGCCATACCCAACCTAGATCTAAGTCAGACCAAATTTAGTGGTGATTATATATAATAATCTTTCACTGTTTTATGCAACAAATATGAGGAACAAGTTCAATCGTGTATAGCCCCCTTGGTGTAACTTATACTAGTGTAAAGTTGACGGTACAGCTCTCATTCGAAGCTCGATGAAGCGACTAAAAAAAATCGTACATCAATTTTTAAGGTGTCGTTGTAAAGAGGAAGCTTCAATCGTGAAATCTATGTTGGTTTCAGTCACAAGAAAAATTTTTCGGTCTTCACAGACGTTCAAATGTGTAACATTTTCAATAAAAAACGGGTCTTCAGTTTCTCGCTCGCTACGTCATGAAAAAAGATCTTGGAATAAAATGAACGATGGATGCTGAAAGTAGAGGCTTTCAGCTTTAAAATGAGTCAATTTTTATGATCGTGTGGTCATTTTTTATAAAATTATTACTGTTTAAATATTCGCAATTTTGCGAGAACGGAGTATTTAGTGTTTAAATACTTCTTGGACCCACTGTGTACGATCACCACTAAATTTGGTCGATTAAACAAATTAATCACATAATATGATCACCACTAAATTTGGTCGATTAATCTAATTAATCACATATGTAATTACCACTAAATTTGCTCTGGGTTAATTGTCAATTTATTTTATTAATTTATCTGGCCAATTAATTTGATAAATATTCAAGAATTTGTCACATTCACCGGATTTATACCGGTGATTATGCATAATCACCGATTTATCACATTTACCGTAACACGTACATATGATTGTTTTAGTGAGTCAAGTCTGTAGCGAAGACGGGATGGAATTTACTTTAAGGACACCGGAAGGATTCATCGGTCGGATTTACACTTACGGATATTATGACCGGTGCTTCTTCCGTGGGAACGGCGGCACTGTGAACGTGTTACGAATCAGCGGTCCTCAGGGTTATCCTGAATGTGGCACTCAAAGAGTAAGAAATCTAATTACCCTCAATATACTCGGGCGTGTATGCGTTACGTCGCTGTCCACGTGAAATTAACGTGCTCGCGTACGTATAGGTGGTCCGACGAAAGGATCTCTCTTGCTTCACGGCTCTGCCGTTTAATTAAAATCAGTTCTCGTGCGTTTCAATAAACGGACATTTCTGGACAAATCTGTTGAATAAGGAAAATACGATGAAACGCGATAGCTTCGTTTTACAGACTCATCTTTTAATCCCGCGAGCCAGACTCGACAGAGAATTTCATGATTATCGTACGTTTTATTGATTTATCTTATATTTACTGGTAACGTCACGATCATACCGTTCGTTCCAATGTTTTTTGTACATATTGCAAATAATTTATTAGGATCATTGATTGGACTAGTCGAATTAAATGTCGTTGCTGGAAGCACCGTTTAGCGACATCTTTTTAACGAGTTAAACTCGATATAGATTTTTATTTTAATTAATATAGATTTAATATGGCATTAATATAAGATAAAATATACAGTTCATATAAAACAGTTGAGTTAACTGATGCCGTTAAAGGGTTTAAACAGAATTTTTAACTTCTCGTAGATTGTCCACACTAGGGGGGAACTTATTTTTAAATTTGAAATTTGAAGATTTGAAAATTTTGAAATTTGAAAATTTGAAATTTGAAAATTAAAAATTAGAAAATTTGAAACTTGAAAATTTGACAATTATGTTTTTTGTTGTTTAAAAAATTCGACATTTTCAAATTTGATACGTGCGGGTTCCCATGCTCCAATCGGTCCCAAATGTTTTCCGAATCATTTTCTCAACACTTGCCACAATTTTGAGTGGTGAGATAAAAGAACCTTACAAAATAATTTTCCTCAAGTATTGCTAAAAGGTGCGCGCTAATCCGCGCAGGGACAGTGTTATTAAACTAGCGTCAGGCATTGTTAGCTGGGCCCTTTTTTCGTCAGCGAAGAGGAACCGGGAAAATGTCGGGTACGCCGATCCAGAGTGAATGGATGGCAATTTGCGGAGCGAACATGAAAAATTGCGAAACAACCGGAAATTTTCGTGCAGAAAATCCTGGAAAATCGGAGTTATGCCGGCTGTATTGTTACAGTACGGGGACACAATGACCAACATCGTGGTGGTACAATTCTCCGACTACGTGCAGACCGGAAGGGACAAACGGTTCAACCTCACCTGCCTGTTTCGAGGCCCTGGCGAAGCTGTCGTCACGTCCGGCTACATCGGCGCCGGGTATGCCAGGTCATATCGATTGAGAAACCGTGCCTTGCACCTGGTGCACCCGCCCTGTACGCAATTAACCACGGAATGCAGGCCATGTTGCATTCGTTTGCTTACGACCCGTGGTGCAAGCCCGCTCGATTGTTTCAGTATCGCCTGCTAGAGCTCATTCTCTTAGAAATTCTTTTTCCCAAGCGTCTAGATCACACTTTGGGGATCGACGATTAGCTAGAGGAACAACGTTCGATCTCGGTTTCGCTAATAGTCGTTAAATTTCTATTGTTCAGAGCAGGGTCCCCGATTCCCATCGAGTATCTTCCAGCAGAAAATACCCTGAGCTCCCGAGTCAGGCTGATGATCCTCTACCAAGGCAGACCTACGACCACCATCGCCGTCGGCGACCCGCTCACCTTCAGACTTGAAGCTCAAGACGGGTACGATTCAGTTCGCTTTCATAATTCTTCAGAATTCACTTGGCAACGCCTGATCACTGCCACAAACATTCAATTTTGTAAACACTAGCGAATTATTTCTCGCAGGTACAATTACGTCACCGACATCTTCGCCACCAACGTGATCGCCAGAGATCCTTATTCGGGGAGGAGCGTTCAATTGATCGACAGATACGGGTAAATATCCTACGTTAGACACGAAACGAGATTCTTTTAAAAAGAAACAATTTTATCTTCGCGTAATTCGGAGTCTTTCGACTTCGTTCAAAATAAGCACGACTGTAGATTGATCTACTAACAACTAAGACAACAAGGGGATAATGGAGTTTCGTGATACACGCGCTGCAGGGTGTAGCTGAAGTGAACGTTTGTCGGGGAAGTAGCCATTCACGAAAAGTCAGAACAGGGTTCTTTGAGAGGGTACACATTTTCGGTCTTAGCTCGAACGGCGTCCAGCTACAAACTATTAGCGCGAGATCTATCGAGAGTCTATCGATCACTGTAGGATTTTTATATTATACAGGATAAGTCTCGTAACGTGTGCACCTCAAACGTCTTTGCTGTTTTCAAAGATACATTAAATGTCTGAACGACAAGAAGAATTGTCCAGCGAGGTTCACACGATGCCATATAAATATTTATTTTTCATATTTTTTTTTTTAGAAATCTGCAGGTCACCTTCATCATCTTTTAAATGGGATCACCCCTTTTTAAACACCCACGATGACAGTCTCTTTCGTTAGGAATTCAGTGACTATAATTACTGAAGGTCGTTCAACGGTCAGAGTATTCAAAAGGGGGGTGGTCGCGTTTAAAACATAGAGGATACCTTGAGATCTCTGAAAAATAACATAAAAACAAATATTTTTATGTCATCCTGCGAAGCCTATTAAACAATTCTACATTGTCCATAAAACATTTGACGTAACATTAAAAACAATAAAAATATTTTAGGTGCAAACGTTGGGTGACCTGCTTGTATACATTTTTCTCTTAACGCTACTAAAACAATCTTTGCACTAAAAGCGATAAAAATGTTTTAGCTTAAAAAAAATGACAAGGCTCTGTTTTAGATTTGGTGCATTTTTTAACACAGTATGTGCTTTATCCGATCAAAATTTCCATGTGAACAACTTCATATTTTGTGTAATTGTAAAATGATAAATATAAAAAGGGTGATTTGACACATCGTGGTGGGTTTAGTGTTAAATTCTGCTAACGTATCCACAATGCTAACGTTCCGTTATTGTATTTGAATGTCTGAAAATCGACGACGCAACAGGTTCGTTCCAGCCCCTAACACTCGCCGTGAATTTGTTGCGCAGATGTCCGGTGGACAATTACGTGTTCCCCGGATTAGACCGTTTGCGGGAGGGGGACAGCCTCGAGGCTCGTTTCAACGCGTTCAAGATCCCCGAATCGAATTTCTTGGTGTTCGAGGCGAACGTGAGGACCTGTCGTGACGGTTGCCAGCCTGCCTACTGTTCGGGCGGCACCGGTAGAAGCGAGCCATCCTTCGGTAGGAGGAGAAGAGACGTGTCACTGAACGACACAGTGGCCGAAGAAAACGAAATAAGCACGATAATCGAGAACACTGTAAACGACACGTCCTCCGCGTCGAATTCCACCGCTGCTGACGACAGCGGCGAGAAGGAAGATGAGGAGGAGGGGGAGGAGGAGGAGGAGCAACACGTCAGAGAAATGATCGAGGTAATTCCATAATTCGTATTAATTAACACCGAACCTACCGCGAGCACTAAAAGCGATAAAAACGATTCAGCTTAGCAAAATTACAAAACAATTAATTCTATTTATTTAGATTTTATGTAATTTTTATCACAAAAAAATTTCATTCGTGTAACATTATAATTTCAATAATTGTAAAATGAAAAATACAAAACCGATCGTCGTTACAACTTCCTATCGGAAGAAGCACGAGTTAATTCACTTCCGACGCAGGTGCGCGAATCGAGAATGGACATAGACGATGAGACAATGGTGGAAGGGCTGACCGCGGCCATTGGGGACGTTTGCATAACACCGAACGAGTATTACGGACTAGTGACAGCGGTGGCCGTGTTGGTAGTGCTCTTGGCCTCGGTCGTATGCTTATCTATGCTGATTTATAGGTATGTCGCCCTGATGACGATGCGGATTCGCCCCTGTCTGTTTACAAAACTAAACCGGCCCGACACAAACCGTTTCAGAAAATACGCTTACGCAGTGATCATGAAGAACCGCAGAGTTGATAAAGCATGCAACCGTAGCAGTCATTCCGATGACGCCTACAGCAGCCGGGCGAACAACTTCTCTTTCTTGCGCAGTGGACTTCAGAAACCGTTTCAGTCGACGTACGTATTTTATGAATCGATCTGGAAACGTTCATCGATTAGACTATGTTTAATTACTGCGCGATAGAAATTGAAGAAGTTGAAAAATACGCCCGTTTCTAGGTCGATCTCCAGATCGATGAGCAACGTGATCGGCCAACGAGTCGCAAGCAGAACGTCGTCGGGTTTGGAAGGCGCTGTCGGATTATCGTCGAACAGAAGAACCGGCTTCGATCCCAGTGAACCGATTTATACCGATCCGTCGCTCTTCGAGGTTGCTCGTTGCTCATCCCCGAAGCCTGCACTCAATGACAACTTCCATTTGATGTAGACTCCACCATTGCAATTCTATCTGAAACCAAAAATTACATTTACAAGTTAGATATTATAAATTCGAACGGTAAAAGTATTAATTATTGTTACGTCTTCGGTGTGCGTGGTTTGATCTCAACGATACTACGTTTTTTTTTTTTGTAATCATCTGCGTTACCACACTCGAGCAACTTGGTCTTGACATAATCGACAAGCTTCGTCAATTGCATTTTTAAATAGCTCATTACGTTTCGTATTGTGCCTCTCTACGTTTGATTCTTTCTTCGAAAATGATGATTACAGTGCTAGTCAAATTCAATCACCACTATCAGCTACCACTGCCATGTCAATAAATTGACGATTCGTATTTACTACTAACATATACATATATGAATGCATTGAAATCACAATGATCCTATGAAAATATAACAAAGCTGCTCATCATTGTCATACATAACATTCTTATAAATGCACAAGCACTATGGTCATGTATTTGTTAATTGAAACAACGCAATAATATTTTGTTCAATCAAAAGTGGTTTAATAAATTCTCTCTTTTTTTATCCTTATTATACAAAAATCATCAAGTAGTTAATGTTACGAACTTGTATTTATTAAGATTACGTTTGAATTGTAGCTAGAGAAAATAAATACATAGATACAACAGAATGAATAGAATTATTTTCCTTTATTTCTAGTTTGAGATTTATCTTTCGTCAGGGAAACAACTGTTTTTCGATGCGCCGTTATTTAATGTTAATCTTCTTTCATTCGGTCAAGCTTGTACGTGAAAAGAAGCATCCTGAGCCTAGCCTCCTCTTTGCGATAATGAGCCTCCTCCAGTTTAATTCTAGCCTCCTCTTTCAACATCGCAGCGATGTCTACCTTCATTTGCGCTTCCGAAAGAGCCAACACATGCAGCTCCTCCTCTCTATGAAGCGATCGTTTCACTTTACGGGGTTGATCGTGTGCAGAAAACGGCGGAGACATCACCGTTTGAGTCCCGTTCGACTTGAAAATCAAACGACTTCTCTCCGGCGTGTTCTCTTTATCCAGCCTGTTGGCGATTGGGGAGTACGATCCTTTCGTCGATTTTTCCAGACATTCTGAAAACGATAGATATTTAAATACGATGCACTAACCAAAGGTGGATCGACATTCAATCGACATTCAATCGACATTCAATGTAGCAATAAGTAAATTATACGTATGAATCTTTGTATACATTGTTATTAGTAGATCTTTATGCAAAATAAAAATGTTCAACCTAAATTGCAACAAACTGGAGTGAAATATAAATTGATTTTCTTTATTAACCAATTTAATAGGTCGAAAATAATATAAAAATAGTTCTGAATTCTTCCAATGTTTTTTTACTGTTTTAAATTGCATGTATTAATTTTTGTCATAAATGCGTAAAATCCACGTTGTCCAGTTATTAGGTAGAAGAACAGCTTACCTGAATCTTTATTCTCATCTCTGGAGGTTTGTTTCGGAGGCTTCAAAGTGCAAACGCTTTGCAAAGTGAACGGTTCCGATTCTTTTGGCTCGAACACGACGTTTGGTGGCAATCCCACGGTTCCGGTTGGTATTGGAAGCTCCGACAAAGAAGTCCTGCTCTCCCAGAATTTAGAGCACGAATGGTCCTTGGACAGATGGCAGAAACTTTTCGAAATGTTTCTGGAAATATTCGGAACGTATACAGGTACTTCTGTATTCGCTCTCTTTCTTTGAAATTGAATAGTATCCAAGCGATTTTCAAATTTGTCATAGCGAAGGAAGAGAAAATTTAATGTCGGTATCTTGATCGAACTATTGTATGTCTATAAACTATCGAATGTCTTCTTAGAAAAACATTGAGCAAAAGCGTTGGCCAAAAGGAATTGTTATGAATATTAACCAGCTCGAAATGATAAATTTATCAATAATTACTATCACGGCGATCGAGAGCGAATGAAATTAGACGGAGTGGAGAGAATTTCACACCACTACGCAGGTGCGCCCAAATTCGGCGAGCGCACTCAGTCAGTCAGTCAGACAAGCCACGGACTCCGGCGGAAGTGGTCGGACTCTGGGACCAGGATGACCAGGGATTAACCAGAGGATGACCAGTGGCTGACTAGACGCTGACCACAGGATGACTAGTGGCTGACCAGTGACTGACCACCTGGCCCAGTTTCAACAATGGTGAGTTTGATCTTATTTTTTTTTTATTTTCTAATTTACAGCACATGCCAAGGCCAAGGGTTCTACAATGCTTATGTTGATTACCCTTGGCCCACCTTCAACGATTCTGCCCTCAACTGTTAATTAAACGAACACCGTCGTTTATTGTCTAATTGTATGTTTTTTATTTAAAATTGGTATTCCTTCGATCGGAGGTCGCACTCGTGTGCGGGGCTAGTTTGGCTCTCGAGAGCTGGTCAGGTTCGCACTCGTGTGCGGAATAGGCAGGCCGTACTCGTGTACGGGGTTTACAATTACTTCTCATCGCATCTTGATCATCGTTGTTTTTTATTGCTCGATTTCTAATTGACATTTCCTTTTGAATTTTCACTAGATGCTCTTCTGAAAATTTGTATTTCTTATTTAAAATTGGTATTCCTTCGATCGGAGGTCTCTCACGGATGGGGAAACCGTGAGTGAGTAAGGGGTGTGGAACCAGAAGGAATATTGAATTCGTTCCGACTCTCTTTCCGGGTCTCTTGTGCAGCAACCTCCTCGTGGTGAGACCTGGGCAATCGGTATTATCCTCTATTCGTACGAACTTCTAGTATCTTATGAATAGTAGATAATATCGAGCTAATAGCTGCACACTTAGAATTTGCGTTAATATTATATACTAGAATGTAAAACACGCTAGATGTAAGAACAAATGTATTGAAAGACTTTCAATAAAGATCTTGTAAATAAATATCAATGATTATTTAAAACCAGCCATAACATTTTACAATGTCACCTTCGTTCAGAACAAAATATACATATTATTCAAGCTGGTTCATTTGATCTTTGTATTAACGCGAATAAGATCACTTCGAGCTACTATCGCTCGGCCACTTTCCCCAAGTTTGCCTATACAAAGTACCATATTGTACCTTTAATTTAAGCCTCTAATTTTTGAAAATTCCTATGAGAACATATTCCAATATCAACTCAAAGAACCTTCTAAAAATCGAGACAATCTTGCCGAGCTTATGGTCGAGTTTCAGTGACTATTAGCGTACATTAATCCAATGAACTTGGATCTGATCGATGCTAACGAGGAATAAATTGAGGTGGTTAACTGTTATACCTCGTCTGTGGTTAAAATAGAAAATTTTAATATTCCCACAAAGTATGGAATGCTAGGGCCATCTAGCAACGGGAAAGTAAACTACTGTAGTTCCTGGAGGTATGCAACCATTGATCGTCTTGCATCTTTCATTAGATACCCCAAAAAGTATTTAAATTTTTCTATATATCTGCATCAGTAAAAGAAAATCTAAGAACGATGAAAATGTGTAAATTGTTTTCTGGTCGCTGCACACTTGACAGCGTTGCACGTGGACGACACCAGAGCTACGTCTATGTATTCGATCCTATCAAAAGGAGGAAAAAGGAAAGAGGCGGATTACCGATGCCGTGTTGTTGTCGATAAGTGGACGCACTTCTATTATAACATATGTAAAGAATTATCATTAATAAACTTTACAACAATACAATTATTCATCTTTAGAAAACACCTATTCTTTATGCATTGATTTTTGCATTACGGTATAAATGCAGAAACTATAAATGAATAATCCACCTAATCGAATTAATTAAAAATCAATAATTAAAGTATTAAGCAAAACTTGATTGAACTTTTCACCGATGAATCACTAAATATATAACGATTCTTTATTTATGTATGTACCGCGACTGAAAGTCAGGCTACCGAGAATATCTATTTGTTGTTACAGTCCGATTCTCTGTAAACATTTAGAAATTCAATTCCAGAAATAATTCACATTTACCATGTCGCGTTGAAGATTCTTTATTTCCGAATGTTTGTAAACATTTACCGCGAATATTTACGTAACGAATAAACGTGATTAGTGAGTCATAATTACCGCAACTTTTTCTCTTCCCGGTTACGTTTGCATGCTTTCATATTTTCCCAACAGCGTCTTAATTGCACAGCCGATCGTACACCTTGAGGACCTACCATCGAGTTGTAGTCTTCGGCAAGCTGAGACCAGGCTGACTTTCGTTTGCACATTGATACAGGATCGGATTTCTTTTCCTCGATGTCCTCGTATTTATTAATCAACGTTATCAATATCTCCCGCTCCTCGAAACTGTACGTTTTTCGAGTGCTCTTCAACGACGACGCAGCCATTTTAATCAAAATAAATGCTAGACTATATAAACGTAGCCGTCTTCTATTGTTTAATCCGCTGTACAACACACAAATACTGTAATAACTGTGGCAATAAAGTATGCGCAATTTATTCTACTAGTAAAATAAATAATAATGCACAAATTAATTTATACAATTGTACATTTATATAACCGTTCGCACGTACTCATTAAACATCGGTTAATAAATATACATAACCCAGACCTTCGAATGACCAGGACTTCCTCTCGTTGGAAATCAAACAATAGATTACCTGTCAATAAAATATCAGAAAATTCATAAGATTTCATCGCAGACTAGATACAGCGTCTGCAGTTTAATTTCGTATCGATAATAAAGTGTCCTCCTTTAAATGAAGTTTATTTCGATAAAGAAGAAAGTAAGCACGAGGTGAGAATGCATGTGAAGTTCGTACTTCGTACGTCTTTCGAGTAGTTGGCGCCAGGGTACAGAAATTTTAATGGCAGTGCGTTCAAAATATAACAAACATGCACGGAATATCGTGGAACTACTGGAGACGTTGAATCAAGTGATAAAACTCTGGTGATCGAAGTAATTGTTATAAAATGAAACGGCATGTTTCATCTGATGCGATTCCTTAGCGGACTTCTGTTGCTTGTTCTCTTGATACCGCTGGGCAATGGTGCGGATAACACATATGAGATCGACTGCAGTAACCTACGAATGGGACAGTACATCTGTCCTCATCCCGATTATGATTTCATAGACCCGGATACGCAACAACCGAAAGGTTGCACCAAGGAGAATAAGGCCAAGGGTGAAACAATTTTCTCTTCAAATCTACTGTTCTTTGAGAAATTAGAAAAATAATGTGACATAACCTATACAGCTTTATTCATTGTTACGAAATCCGTAGAAGCAGCGACTTTTCTACTTTATTTCTTCGTTTCTTTGACAATAGTATCACTACCTATTCCTATTGAGACTTTAACACACCTCGTACCGCAAAGCATGAAAACGTAACTCATACACACATTTTCTGTCTTTATTAGTGTTGTGTCTGGCTGCGGATGGCCTCATTTGTACAGAAACAAAAAACAACACGTTCAAGAAGGATATTCCTTGTAAATGGACGTAAGTACACGCTATTACATTGATATTTTATCACATTGTTATTTTCCTTACCGTTAATTACAATGATATTTTACGTAGCACTTATTTTTTTACAGAAACGGATACTCCTTTGCAACATCGTTGTTACTCTCTATATTTCTTGGCATGTTCGGAGCAGATAGATTTTACCTAGGGTATCCAGCGCTGGGTTTACTTAAGCTGAGTACTTTGGGATTCCTCTTCCTTGGCCAGTTTGTCGATGTTATACTTATAGCAACACAAATCGTAGGACCTGCTGATGGTTCGCACTATGTGATGCCATATTTTGGTGCAGGGATTCATATCATAACAAGTAATAACTTTACGTACAGAGTCACACAGTACGAATGCTGAAAGAGCTCTGACAGTTGATAAACGATGATTACTCCGAAAGAAAGAAAAAAAATTGTACAGTCCCGGCTTTTATCGCGAGCAACGATACGCAATCCTAGAATTGAGTCCTATTTCAATATACCTGGAAACAAATTGCTGTGTATGCTATTTTAATGAGCAAACAAAACAAATCACCTTGTAGATATGTAATTCAACGAAACATTGTATATACAGATTTGTTACTGACTTATATCTATTGCCACTATAGTCGTATAATAAATATTTGTTTTTATTTCTAAGCTTCTCATTTTTCCTCGCACCATTCTCCCAAAAAACTGTCTAATAAAAAACGTACTTCTCATTAGCATGCACCTATCATGAAATCTCGATCGCCCTTGAATGCATATCTTTTTTTTTTATTAAATCATAGAACGTGCTTGCCGAAGCGTTCTGCCGCGTCTGATTACACACAAGCCTTAATTGCAACAGCAACGCAAAGACTTTACTCGCTCACGAGAATACACACTTTCCATGAAATAATTAGTGAATCTCGCATTTTTTCGTTGTTGAAAAATGACACGAAGTGACGTTAATCTCGTCGCTTGGATTTATCACGTGCAATTATTATCGAGCACGTCTTTGATATAAAAGTGCTCGAACGCGCAGTATGAGAGCCATAAAACTTAGGGAACGACCAAAAAGCGTGTACGCTGACTGGCAAGGCAGGACACGAAACCTGATCGGTGCTTACCAATCGGTTCATATAAGCATCTAATATGAGGGATTACACTATACTTCTACTAATTCTACAAATTATATCGGGCAGCGTTAATCAACCATTACAGAATAAATTCGTAAGTGCTATTTTATTTTCGTTTTTCTAACACATTTCTGTTAGTTAATTGTCATAAAAGAAATGTTTATTTTCCTACAGAACTATAACAACAGTAACATATACGTTCAGAGCAACGAGTACAGATATAAGAAAGATTTGAGCTCTCAACTATCGGTTTGCAATAACACTCAATACTTTGACGATGAACAAGAACGTTGCTTAGAGATCGTTGGTGGTGGTACATTGCTTCATGTGAATAAGACAAAGTCGTGTGGTATAAATGTGTTAAAACCCCATTGCGGCAATCCTAAACATTACTACATTTGCAAGAAAAATGAGGCAATCCTGGCTGAGTGTGGAGAAGATCAGTATTTCAGCTTTCATTTGCACAAATGCGTTCACGTTAGTCGGCAAGACGAGGTCACTAAACGAATCAGTTCTGGCAAACGAACATTTGATTCTGTAAAATTGCCAACGTGCAAGAAATCTGGATCATTTCCGGTGCTGCACGATTGTACTTTATTCTACACTTGCGAAATTAATGATCGCCGAGTGTCCCAAACTGTTTTCAAATGTCCAAGGACTATGGTTTATGATGTGGAAACAGAAATGTGCAGCATTTCTGCCACGTGCGATGACACACACTTAAACGTCTCTTCGATATGTGAAGCTAACGCAGAAGAAAGAATACCTCTGTTACATAGAGAACATGAATTAGAAGACGAGGCCACAAGTGATTACGAGAGCGAAATTACATCGACGACAGATTCCGATGTCCCGAATTCGACAGAAGATATTTTGAATACGTTAAGTTCTTCAAGTACCATTGATCCTGCTGCAAGTACTACAACTTCGGAGAATTTTGCTTCATCTCTTCAAACGGAAACTACTGATCCATCGTTACAAACTTCTACCTGGAATGAACAATTTGGTGTGGCCGGAACAACTACTGAAGATTCTTTAACAAGCGAAGAACCATTACAAACGACTGTTACAGTAGATAGTTCAAATGATCAGAATGATGGAGTTACACCAAATACTATAGATTCAACAAGTGCAAGTGATTTTATAATTCTAGCAGGAATAAGCACATCTACAGAAATTAATACAAATGGACCATCAGCAAATTCCTCGACTGAGCAAGGAACACCAGGTTTAAACGAAGAAGAACCCGATGAACATCCAACTACCGAATTCAGTTGGACTGAGTTTACTTCCACGATGCCATCGATTGAATTATCTACATCTTCCGGACCTGGCAATGAAAATACAACTCCTAATTCTGAATTGTTCACTTCTACAGAAGATGCCAGTAGTAGTACACCCGTAGACAGTTTTACAAATTCTGCGTTCTTGGATGAATTAGCGCCTGATATCGTAGGCACTTTTATTGACGCTGCGTTTTCAACTAGCACCGACGCAGCGAATTATGTCAGTACAGAACCTGCAGAAAATACGACTTACGAGCTAAATGATACTTCTAAGGACATAGAGCAAATTATACAGAATTTTACGTCGACTTTAAATGCTGTATCAGCTTTGGAATCAGCTTTAGAGGCAAACGGAAATAGTCCATTAAATTCATCAGATTCTAAATTGAACTCAAATTCTAGTACCGAAGTAAATAAACAATCATGTGAAGATATGTTACAGTCTTTGCTTGTACAGCTGGAGAAGAATGATGCATTATCGCAAAATGAAACTGTCGCAAAGATGCAAGATGTAACACCATCCCACTCTGTAAGAACGATATCATCACATATCGCATTACCTTTGGCGACGAGACTATTAAATATGACGAGCAGATTCGAGCATCGTTTAAGAAATATTCTGAACAAAATTCCTAAACCTCGTACATAGACCTAGCATGAATATTTATTTACATAGATTTAAACAAATGTGTAAAATTCAATCAGATATAGACGTAAGGATGCAAATAAATAAATTATAATTATTTAAAAATATAAATATCTATTTATTCATGTATATATAGTTAGCTAATTTAGTTTATTTTCAGCCAAGAAAATCCAATAGTCGTTTTCAAAGTTCTTTTCTAAACATATACTAGTATCATACAATGTGAATATTTTGCATCATAAATACTGATTCCAGTCATTGTATTATACTTCGATATTTCATTACAGTTATATACTTTCTTTATCTTGTTCATTTACTAAATTATAGTATATACCCCCCTTTTTTAATAACTCTGTATGAGTACCCATCTGTAAGTATAAATTATGATAATAAATATTTTGCTGAAAATTATTAAATGATTTATATTGTTTGTTATGTACCTCCACGATAACTCCTTTTTGTAATACAACGATGATGTCAGCAGCTTTTACTGTACTCAACCTGTGAGCAATTACTAAAACTGTCCTACCCTTTGTAGCATCTTCTAATGCTTTTTGAACAATCCTCTCGCTTTTATAATCTAATGCGCTACAGATTTATAGGAGACATCAAATTATGAAAAATTTCAATACTAAAACGTATAATATAATATTGTGTATTATTCTTACCTCGTAGCTTCATCTAATATTAATATAGATGGTCGTTTGAGCAAAGCTCTGGCAATTGCAATTCGTTGCTTTTGTCCACCGGAAAGTTGCGCCCCTCTTTCACCCACTTGGGTTTCGTATTTATTCGGGAACTTCATGATGAACTCGTGAGCATTTGCGTCCTTCGCAGCTTCAATAACCTTGAAATAAAATGAACAAGATATTCAATAAAATGTAACCTGTGTAATTTTGAAAAACATCAATAATTACGTCTTCGTCTGTTGCATCTTGTTTCCCGTATCTTATATTCTCCATAACACTTGTAGCAAATAAAACTGGTTCCTGATCGATGTACCCTAAAACAGTACCTCGTAGATAACCAGCATTAAGCGTCTTCAAATCTTTACCGTCAATTGTAATTGAACCCTCGTCAACGTCGTAAAGTCTAAATAGAATGTAATTTTGTAATTAATAAATAAGGTTTTTCGAAGTTCACTACATCGTAAAAATTACCTTTCTAACAATGCGGCAACCGTTGATTTACCATTACCGCTAGAACCAACGATAGCTACCGTTTTTCCAGCAGGAATGTTCAAATTAAAATTCTTTAAAATAATATGTTCTGGTCTGGTAGGATAGCTAAATTTTACATCCTTAAAAACTATATTTCCAGCAAGAGACTGGTCCATTATAATTTCTCCAGTTACCATCATCGGTGAAGGTGGCATGTCCAGATACTGTTAAGATACGATATAAAGCAGAGCAAATATTTTATAAAATGTTACAACGTATTTGCGAGTTTAAGACAGTTTATATGTATACCTCGAAAACTCTTGCACCAGCGCTAATACCTCTTACATAGGTTCCAAATAGCAATGATAATTGTGACAGAGACCTCTGTACAGTTTGAGTAGCCATTAAAAACGCCATTAAATCTCCCGGAGTCAATTGTCCAGTCGACATTAAATGTCCACCAAAATATAACGTACAAAGTAAAATACTATTCAAAAATAAATTCGTTCCCCCTTGAAACATACCAATTCCAAAACCCAATTTTTCATATAATATACATCCCTGTTCAACTTCTTTCGAAAACATTTCTACTTCTTTATCCTCAGCTGCAAAAGCTTTGACCTGTTTAAGGAATTGAAAAAAGTATTAATATGATTTACAGTTTTACAGAAAAAAGCTTTGGTGTATTGCAAATACCGTTTTAACGTTTTGTATGGCTTCCTCACAAACAGCTGTCGATTTAGAAGTCTGATTTTGCGCCTTCGCCGATAATTGTCGTAAATTTTTTCCAAGTAGTGTACCAATCAAAATAATAATAGACATAGAAATCACCATAGCAGCAGTCAATTCCGATGAAATTATTATTACAGAAACTACACAGCCAGCGATCTGTGTTGTGCTTCTTAATCCTTGAGATATGCATGCTTTAAAAGCGCTTTTAAAATCTTGTATATCACTTGTTAACCGACTGACGATTTCACCGCTGCGATTTTTGTCGAAAAAAGTGATGTCTTGCATAATAATTGATTTAAAAAGATCTTGTCGCAATTTCATTGCTACCTTTTCACCCACATGAGAGAGCGTATAAATGTACATAAATGTGAAAAATGCCTAAGGATAAAATTACAAATTATTTTATAAATGAATGAAAAAGGCATTAATTATATGTTAGGTCAATAGCTACATACTTGTGCAATATACATACGTGCCAATGCAAAAGCTGGCTGTGTAAGTTGCAGAAGCAAATTTTTCTTGTCATCAGCTCCGTTAATCTTAGCAACTTTGGTTAACACATTTATCACATTACCCACATACTGTGGGATCCATATGTTTAGTATAGCTACTGCCAGTGCACTCTAAAATAATATACAACATTACGATATCATTACATATATGGAACAATAAATACATGTACTTACCGATAAAGCTATTAGTAATTCCCATAAATATGGATACAAATATTGTAAAAATTTTTTCCATTTAAACTCCAAATTCTCATCTCTCTCGTGACCTAGTGGAACTGTTTTAAGTGCTCTGCATTCTACAATTGTACTATTTGATTTTATTATACATGTTGCTATTACACCTACAGCACCGAAACCAAATTTTATAATGGATGGGATAGTTTTCAATTTGGTACTTTTATCGCTTATACGTCCATTTACATTAGAATTAAAATTTCTTCTTGGTATATTAGACGATTTACATCTTTGTCTTATTATGAATGTCAACAATGAATTCCTGCAAAAATAAATTTAACAATGAGTACATTTTATTGACAAAACAATTGATAAAGACAGTGTCACCATCAACAACTTCTGTTCCATTTTTAATAAGAATCATAAATGAAACATCTTATAATTATATATCATTCCTACCTTGGACTTTGTGTATGATTAAAGTAAGGGTTAAACAACACTGCTCGCAGTATCGACATTTTAATAAATTAATATTTTCTTTCTAGTTGATTTTATACACTTACAATTGTATTCAACTTATTCCCTACTATACAATGAATACAACTTAATCATGCTAGTAAAATAATCTACATACTCTAAGTTTTATGAGGTATTAGGAACATTGTTACTGCGTATGTAAGATTTAGATGAACGAAAATTATGCAAGGTTAACTAATAACATTGTACCAAGGACAGCGCCATATTTAAGTATTCACGGCTATTTTATTTCCTAGATTTAGCGCTAGATAGCACTTACTGTACCATCCGACTTAAATTTCTATCATTCCCATTTGCGTAAACTTGAAAGGTAACAATAATTTTATTACCAAAAATAGAGTTTGCAGTTCTCAAATAAAAGTTCATTGTTGGTGGTAGGAGTACCTGCGATCAATTTGTTTAAAAGTAAATTAAATGTTCAAACTCTCGAAAAATAAATTTCAAAACCAATGAACACTGAACGAATTCACACATTGTGATATTGACGAACCCTTAAAGAGGTAAGTAAATATTTAAAAAGATATACATAAATTGAAATTAAAATTGCGAATGAAGAAATGCCAGATTTTCAATATTCTTTTATTGCGTGTTTCGTGAGTACAATAACGAAAAATATTGAATGTTGCACATTTTATGGATAGTTCATTAAATTTTTTGTATTTTAACCGTTATGTCAATAACCGGATATCCGCAGTTTCAATTTCTCTTTAAAACTTTTTCAACATTTTTGTCGACAAATATCGAAATTATTGTAGATTTTATGTTCTTGTATCGTTATTAGACAGATTAATCTACATTTGACGAATAAAAAATATGCATTGAAGCTATAAAGTAGAACATCATTGAATATCGTAGGAATTTCGGTTATTCGCGCAAGGATTGAAAATAAGGAAAATTAGTAGATTCCAGTATTCGATAAATACTGTTTTGGGGCGTGTATCTACTGAATAAGGAACATCGTTACTAGTCGGTATTTGACGGACAAGGGTTGGGGGTGTAAATGGGATCGAAAAACCGCGTGCGCGGTGCGTCGCAGGGTTAAGCCGACAGGAACGGTTCGCGAGTCAATCGGAACGCGTTCAACGATGTATGTAATTACAATTGCAAAATGTTCGAGGATCGACGAGCCAATGAGCGGTGACGGCAATCGTGGAATGGCGGTGTGCAACATCAAGGTCTCGTGTCATTGCCAGACTCGCAGGAGCACTTGGCCGAGTACTTAATGCTACCCTCCCTCGTGTATTCAAGGCGGGGGCGAGCGTTTCAGAGCGCGGTGTAATAGCCGCACAGGCAATTAAACGTGGCAAATGCATAAATACACGTTATTAACTTTGCGTACAAAGAGGCTGCTGGGACGATTAGGCCTTTCAAGGCTCAACCCCCTAAATCTCCTCTCTCTCTCTCTCTCCCTCTCTCTCTTCCTCCCCTCTCTCTCTTTCGCGTGCGCAGCCAACGAGTAGCAATTTTTTAGAGCTTTCTCGTACGCTGCCGATGCATTAACCAGCCTGATCAAAGCTCCGGTGTTTCCTAAGTAACGCGAAGAGAACAACAGCGACCGGTTATTACCCGCTAGAAAAATCCGTGTGTTTTTACCGAGATAAGTCTGCGAGTGGCTCGTTACGACCGGGGCTTGCGTTTTGAGCATGCTTTTCATTTCCCCGAGGCGTTCAATCCTCCGTGGCTTCAACGACGACTCGCGATACGTGTCTCGAGAATGTATATCTTCGCGTAAAACAAGTCGGTCTCTCGTTCCGTAATGCGCGACGACCGTTTTACAGTCACGCCACCGGTCTTTTACCGTTCCAATTCGTTCACCCTCCAAGCCGACCGTAAATCGCAAGGCTTTTGTCGATTCCGTGGCAGCCATAGGTGGAGACATTCCAATTTTTAAACGTTCATGTCTCTTTTACATATTTCACTTCTTTGAAGTCAACGTTATTAAAAAAGAAAATGCATTTCTATTTCACTCCGATTTATTGCAATTGACGTGGACAATTTTTATTTTGCACGAAGATTCGGCTATCAAGTGATTACTCGAATTGAAAATTGAACGAGCGAGCGTTGTGTCGCGAATATTGATAGAATTTTGAACCATCCGAAATTTTGAGAATACTAATCGAAAGGCTCGTAAGATTATTAACCCCATTTCAGATGAAAATCCAAATCTTTATTTTCCTAATTAATATTTAGGCATTAACTGAACACAAATTGTCTTTTTGAATCGATTTCAAAATGGAGGAGATTACGGAATTCGATCGGTATGTATGATGCTGCGAAAGGTCACTTTCAAGTAGCAATGCCAATTTTTCGCTGTAATTAAGAATTATCATAAAATATGCAATTCAAAACTTGTAACAGTTTTGATTGCAGATTTGAATTTATACAGGGTGTCCAAAAACTCCTGCAACATACGGAAATGGGGTCACTGAGGTCATTTGAAGCGACATTTTCTTCTTGCAAAGTGTCCGCCGCGGTTTGGTTTAGGAGTTATTAACAAAAAAACACGGACCAATCAGAGCGCAGCTATAGTGAACGGATTCCGGCTCGGCGACAGGTCCCGCTGAGCGTCGCGTTGCCGTTGGACGAGCCAGAGTCCGTCCGCTGTAGCCGCGCTCTGATTGGTCCGTGTTTTTTGTTGATAACTCCCAAACGAAGCCCCGGCGGACATTTTGCGAAAGGAAAATGTCGCTTCAAATCACCTCAGGAACCGCCCGTTTCAGAGTGTTGAAGGAGTTTTGAGACACCCTGTATAATCGATTCGAGTAGAGAATTGTTTATCAAAATTGTGCTTATTTTTTAACGTAATATCGCAGAAAAAAGAAACTGTTTAGGGTTTAATATGTATTATTATGTCGTCAAGGATGAAATTGGTACAAATTTAATTAAATTTAATTAAATATCCTAAATAAATAATAAATAAATTATTTTATAGCTTTAAATAAATAATGTTTAATTAAATATATCCAATATATGCTAGCTGAATATTCGAACTACCGTATCACGTTGTTGGGATAAAGAATGATTTGATCGCCAGCGAATTCTATCGTTGATTAATTACGGATTAACGGCGAAACAATGACGTTAATTAATTATGAGATTCCATTCTATAGGACGAGGGTAAGTTCGCGCCCGTCGGAGGCGTTAAACACGGTCAAAAATCTTCATCGGGGATCGATCGTACCAGTTTCAGAAACCCGAAAACAAGAGAAAAAGAAAAAAAAGGAGAAGAGAGGCCTAACCCAGAGCGTCGGTCGTTTATTCTGTACGTGCAACGGATCGCGCTGGTAGAGCAGCACGGCCGGCGCGTGTTAAAACTGTTCCTTCGACAAAAGCCATCGAGCCGAGGTCAGCCTCTTAACCCAGATTCACCGAAGACACTCATTCTCCATGTGCACACGGCTCTCTCTCTCTCTCTCGTTTATCGGCGAACGTCAACGTGACGGCATAGAATGCATCCCTTTCCCTGTGAACCGAGCAACGCAACAAGGGAACACGAGTTTTTCGCCGGGGAACAACAACAAAAAAGAAACGAAAAGAAAATGTTAGAATTCTTGGGGGACGTACAAGGAAATACAAAAACGAGAGAGAGGGGAGAGAGAAGAGAGAGAGGGAGGAAGAGAGACAGAGAGAAGATTAAAAAGAAAGAGAAATTCCAGTATAAGCGTAATAACGACGACGGTGTACCGTGATACGCCGGTAAAAGAATGGTCCAAATGAAGCCTCCTAACTTTCAACACCCTCTTCGCCGGTAGCCAGCGTTCCCTCCTTCCAGCCTTCTCTCTGTCCGACTTTAACTTCCCTTTGTTTCCTTTCTCTTTTTTCCTCCCCCCCCTTCCGTATTCCCACTCCTTGCGTTCGATGAAACGTGTGAGTGAGTGAGAGAGAGAGAGAGAGAGAGAGGGGAGGGTTCCTCCTTTTCTTTCCGCTTCTTTCGCGGGGTGTCGGTCTCTGTCCGTCCGTGTGCGCGCCTACCTACCACCCCATTGCCCCCCGCAATCAGCCGACAGAGTCGAGTCGAGTCGCGGCGGCGGGCACACGGTATATGTATACCCTCATCCGTGAAACACGCGGTGCAAGTGCCGGGGTGGCGATGACGCAAAGTCAGCCTGGGCCAATGGACTGGCTGGTACAGAGAAGGTGTTCGGTGGGCTACGATTGGGCGTGGCTCGGGGCCGAGGGGGTGCCGTAGACGCCGCCGCTGTCGCCGCCGACGCCACCGACGCCACCGACGCCGGGACCACCGCGTGGGGGTATGCCGAAGTGTGCCCCGGGGTGTAATATCATACCGCTAGGTGGATAAATAGACGCACGAAACTAGTAGGGAACGAGTGGGGACGTAACGAACGGAACAGAGCACGCACAGAAAAGAGGAGGGTTGCCGGAGGTTGCCGGGTGTATACCGGGGGAGGGTGCGGGGGAGGTAGGAAGGGGGGGGTGGAGGCACGAGGGTGGAGGCGGAGGAAAGGGAACCGCCGGGGTTGGAGGTTCAAGCTTGCCGGAGAAGCTTGCCTGGAAAGAGTAACCAGAGGATGATGGACCATGCTGGCATGAACCGAGGAGAGGGCGAGAACGCGGCAGCGATGGAGGTGGTGGTACGATACGCCGCGCGTCGGGGAAGGAGGAAATGAGGAAAGGGTCGTGCACCGAGGCTGGGTTACTCGAGGGGGTTAGACGGAAAGACGGAGGGGTGAGACAACGCGTGTTGGAACAGGACAGGGTATAACGCTGCCGTTCGAAAGACCGAGACGGACCGGCCGACGCCCGTGGAACGGACCGAGACGGAGAATATGTACCGCCAGGGGAATTTGGGTGGCTACGCGATGCGAGGGAGACTAGACTAGAACAAATAGTGGTTGTAGCCATCCTCAGCTTCTGAGGTATTTTCCACTCGTGCGAGTTGTACGCATTCGGATCCAGGGCCCCGGGTTCGCTCACGGCGAACGATGGAACGTTTGTATGCACAGGCCGTGTTGTGGCTTTTGTCGGAGATCATAGTGGTGGTGTCGCGTCGTTGGAAAACGCCGAAACTCGGCCCGCGTTCCGGCCGCATCGCGCCGCACCGCGTTCATGCCTGTACCCGAACGACCACCCACCATTTTTACCGATTACCATCTGCAACCGTATACCATGTTAAACGAGCAACCCCTCGAATATACTCTCGATCGGTTTTGTCTCGAATATCGTTTATTATTCGGCTCGAGGACCGAAATTTTTTTCCAGGCTGAAGTTCTGGAAAACCAGGCACCTTCTTCTCGATTAATAGGAAACACTTACTCTGTAGACCTCTGTCAGTTCCCCTCTGGAAGACGCGTGTCTTCGAAGTGTCGCGTTATAAATGAAACAGAAATTATTGACTGAAAGTAATTGTATACTTTGAAGGTAAGCCACTTGCAACGTATAAGAATACAGTAGAACCTCGCTAGTCGCAACTTCGTTTGTTGCACGGAATCCACGTTCGTTGAGAACCAGCGATTCCCACCACGAGTTGTTGGAAGTTCTGGAACTCGTGGTGGGGATTGTGGTGGGGATTGCGGTGGCTACATATAATATCAGGGAGTGGGGAAATACGTATCGGGAAAGTGGAAAAACAGATCGCGGCGATTGGTTACCACTTGCACAACCTCGAGTTTTACACGCATTCTCGATCCCGTGCAACAAGCGAGGTTCTACTGTAACTGAATACGACCGAATGTATTAACGTCGTCATCTTAAACCTATCGAACTCTAAAAACGATTAGAATGTTTTAGCTAATTAAAATAACAAGGCTCTATGTACCATATGAGTAACTTTATAATTTCAATGGTTAAATAATTCAATTCTATTTATTATATTCAATAATTAAAGATTTAAAGATTCAAAGATTCAAATATTCAAAGATTCAAAGATTCAAAAATTCAAAGATTCAAAGATTCAAAAATTCAAAGATTCAAAGATTCAAAGATTCAAAGATTCAAAGATTCAAAAATGCAAAGATTCAAAGATTCAAAAATTATACACAAATTAAAAACAAATTATACACTAAACCTACCGAGCACTAAACGCGATTAAAATGTTTCGGCTTGTTAAAATGACGAGGCTCTATTTAATATTTAGATTTTGTGCAATTTTATTTCGACATGCGCTTGGATAAAAAAAAAAATGTATCGAGTCAATCTACACGTAAGTAACTTTCTAATTTGAATAATTGTGATATTAAAAATATAAAACCGTAGGTTTTGTGTTAATAAAGCGTTCCATCGATCGAATGAAGACCGAGTAGTAGCGAACGTAATTGAAGATAAAATTTTTCGCGCGTATGAAAGGACCCGAAAAAACAAAGGGATTTCGTTGAATTGGGAATCATCCGCTTGATTTTCGTCCGAACGGGTGAAAGAAAAATAAAATTGAACGGAAAAACGGATATCGATCGAGAGGGTTTCCATGTAACCCGGAGTCATCGTCGATGGAAGGTACGGGCCTTGCTTACAGCTACAGCAGCGAATCGGTATATCGTCTCGCATGCGATTTCGTAGAATGCTGAGCACAGTGTGTAGCGAAACAGGATGTTGTCAGCTGAAATTAAATTTTCCTCCTAGAGCGGCGGCGGGTCGCCCGGCAACGTGATATTGTGGGCGTTAAGCTACGTACACACCAGCGACAGACGCACACAACGCCGCCGCGAAGCGTTCGACGACATTCACTTTGCGCGTTCGGAAATTGTCTTATCCCTATAATGGGCTGAAGGAAAGATAATATCGCTGCGCGTCTCCGATCCACGAACGCGATACTCAAAACTGACGCGCACCATTTTGTCGGCGAGGCACTTAACGCTGTCGGAATTTATTTCGACAATGGCTACGATATTCCATCGAATGTATCCGCTTGTGAAATATTAAAAAATTAAAACATTTTAAGAAGTCATTATTCAATTGGCGAAAAACACTGAGGGTGAAATTTCTATACTTGCATAATTTCTCCGTCTTCTAATCCAGATTTTTAGCTTAAACTAAGAAGCCATTTTCAACAAAAGAGGCATTTTAATATCATTTGGTTGGTGAGAATTAGGGGATGAAATTTTCGTCTTTCGATACGAATATGTTCCGAAACGATGTTTTTCAGGAAAGGCGTTCACAATAAAAAAAAGTTGCCCGAATACCAGATTCCGGCCAGTGATAATTTAATATTGTCCTTTTCGTATGAACTTGTGGAAAATTATCGTGCCCAGGGGGGGAATCGGATTTGATGCGAACGAGGATGAAATAAACAATTAACTTTCCGCCGGGCCGACCCGAAGCTTAAAGTAACGTAATTAAGAGTTTTGCGTTCTGGTGTACATGCGACGAGACAACCGTATCATAATCTTGAGCAAGGCAGCGAACGGTGTCTTCTTCGTTCCGTGTTTTTCGCGTCCTTTGCTCGCTTCCTTTGTCCCCTCTTTCAACAGTCCTTCCCTCCCTCCCCCCTTCCGCCCCTGATACAATCAACCTCAAGGGTGTACAAGAAACGAGGTAGCCATTTATCCACTACCCCAAGAGTAACCAAGCAGGGAAAGTCCAAGAAAACTGGGCGCTCCGCCATTCCTGTGACTTTTCATGGGCGGAAACTCGCCGGGAAAATCTGCCCTCCGAAATTGGATCGATGCCTCGTTTCTGGCTTGACTAAATGAATAATTCTCGGATAAGAAAAGCTCGAGTAAAATTCGAGTTAAAAATTCTCCAGCTCCTCACAGTCGAATTCGATTTAACTTACAGGGAAAATACATCGAACAGGTAAATAACCCCGACGTGACACCACTAAAATTTATACTGATAAAAATTGTTGCATCGTCATTTTAAGAAAGCGGAACCGTGTAACACCTTACAGTGACTCTCTTTAATATTCGGACATTTTTAAAAAGACGATAACTTTTTCAAAATTGGACCATACGACTTGGATTTTTTTGAGAAGTCAGAACGATTGGTTTGTTACGTAACGTGAGAAAGATTTTTGAGAAAAATTGCAATTGGTCGGAATCGCAGAGAAAATACTAAAGGTTGTATTTTGCAACTTTTTTATGTGGGCTTATATTGATAATTTGGAATACACGTTTCGTAGATCTGTATCAATTAAACGTATTCTGAAAATTTCATCAAAATCGGTCAACGTTTTAAATAGCTACAAACGTTTAAAGATGGTAAAAATTGCAGTTTTTCATGATTTTCGGCCTCTATCTGCAAAAAGTCCAAGGATTCTCACATCTTTCGATGAAACTTTCACAATGCATTTAATTGACACAGATCTAAAAGACGTATTTTTTCAATTTTTAATATAGACCTACATAAAAAAGTTGTAAAATGCATCTTTTAATATTTTCTTTACCATTCGGTCCAATTTCAATTTCGAAATTTTATTTTTTGTCACGTCATGCAGTAAACTAACTGATCTAACTTATCGAAAAAATTCAAATCGTATGGTGAAATACAATAAAGTTATCGTTTTTTTAATAGCGTCCGAATATTAATGCGTTCCACTGTAATTGAATTCACATAGGAGGCTGAAAGAGAGGCTCGTGCCACTGAATACATCATGGAAAGTAATAAACTGACTCCGTATCGAGCCGCGTGACAGGTCTCTTTACGAATGAATGGTGATCTGTTGCGGTAAACGCATCTGTTCTCCCGCCAAGCAGGTGTTGCGTTTCAATCCGAATAAAAGAGACAGATTAAGGGTCGGAACGTTTTTGTTGGGTCACGTGCCCCAGTCAAAATAAATCTGTTCGTGTAATCGGATTTTCGTGCCGGCCGATATAAACTCCTCTCACTGCGATTATGAACTTTAAATGCGAGTTACGCGGGACAAGCTCCTCTGTCTGTCGCGCGTCACATCAAACTTCAATCGCACTCGCAAAAATTCTGACACCACGTGCTAACTCGTTGACGGAGGTGAAACTCATTTCATTGTTAGTAGACTGCTGATCTTTTATGCAAAATAAAAATGTTCAACAGCGATTCTGGGGAGCAGCAGTTAAGTAAAAATTCATTTAATCCCCTAATAGTTTCTTCACACTGAAAGCAACATAAAACTACTTTAAATTATATCAATTCGTATCGCAAAAGCACTGAAGCAGGAGCGTAACCGAAATCGTTGTGTAGCGTCTCGAAAATAGTTTTGCAAAATGTATAGGATTATCGTACAGGTAATTCTGAATATATACATATGTATAATTATATTTATAAAATTACAAAGATTCATCAGTAATCGTTAAATAAATTGGAAGAAATAAACTCGGTCTTGTCATTTTTTACAAAATAACGTACAGTGTGGAGGAATTTGAAGGTTTAACATATTATATTTTCCGGGAATTACGTTTTGGAAAAGCGGCTGCCCGATCCACGGGAAAAATCGAGTTAAATCGGCAGAGGAAACATCGTGCTCGCTAAACAATTACGTTTTACTTTTAAACGAAATTTATCAAGAAGCAACTGGGAACAGTATAGCAGGTAATTAAAACGAAAAATTTGGTACAGGTTCCCGCGGACTGCATTCTTTCGTCGTGCGCATTTCAAATGCGCGGAACAATAGCCTTCGCTACAGAATAAAAGAGTAAATGTATATGCCTTCCGTTTTGTTCCCTTTTTTTAATTACATGCGAGCACGCGAAATAGAATTCGGTTAATTAGGGTGGAAAATGCTGTCTGTTTTTGACGAGACTCGCAGAGACGCGCCGGAGAACTCGTGAACAAAAGAATGTTCAGCTTGAATCTCTGTATTTTTTTGCAATTCGATACATGTACTTGCCAGAGATTCGCGGAAGTAACTGAAATTCTTGATAGTTCGAGGCTTTGTTTTTGCGCAGAGCAGGATCGTTCGATAATTTATAAATAATTAATCTGAATGTTTATTAATTCATTTACTTTATACAATTAATCCGTATGCTTACATTCTTACGAAGAAAAAGTCATTTTCTGGGCTGGAAACTCGTTTTTTTCCGTGCCGAGCATTGTTTTCGGATGCGTGAAGTCAAAAAATATTAATTATTTTAAAAAGTCACCCGGATTTCGCGAATAAAATTCTTTTCCAAATCGTCGGAAATGCGCCAAGTGATCTGGAAAGTGATTTTTTGTGGTCGAAATAAAAAATACTTTATTTCCGACATAAATTCCACGAATATAACAAACAAAATAAAAAACACACGAATTATCCAAACAAATGGACATGTGGTAAGCTTGTTTACAGAGCGGTGAGTCAGAACGTTTCTCCTAATCTACCGGAGGATACTTTCCCGAAATGATCATTGCATTTCCGACGAATCATCCGAAAATATTTGTCAAACGTAGGATCGCGTATTGTGCCGTCGAACGCGTGTATTATTCAAAGTTCGGCCGCGGTATATTGTGATCGTTTACGACGGCTTAGCGTTTGACTTATGGCACCGGCGCGCGGCGCGGCGGGACGGCGGAGCGCAGTCGAATCGATGATTTTTGTGGCTCTATCCAGCGAACGATGGCTGCCGCGATCGCCCTCCAACAAATACACGGGGTCCCGGGGTTATGGCTATAAATTACGCTCGATATTAGACCGTGGAACCGGGGAGGCGCGAGACCGTCAATTTAGAAGGGATGATTTTCTATATCGACTAGGATTTACCCGATGCCACGACGATTTACCGGCTTCTCCGGCAATTAGGATGCCGATTGTTGCGGCTCCGAGGGTGAATATGCGTTTCGAGTATTCGAAAGATTTATCGTTCGGACCTCTTAAGCCCGCGGATGACTCGAACGAAATTGCGAACGTTCGTCGAACGCGAAATATCATGCGTTTCGCGGGAACAATTGCTGATGCAATTGCACAAATTTCTTCGCAAAAATATTTTTGCAACATAAATATCGCAACGTTCCTCCGGCGACGCGAAAATTATATATTTCCGTTCAACTAATTCACCTCCATTCGACTTTCTTTTTTCCCAATTAGGAGCAATCAGTTATTATTAACTGGAGTTCAATTTGGACGTCCGATCGTTGACAATTTCGCGGATTGTATCGAACTGACTAATGGAACGCATTCCTGTCTATTGTTTCGAACAAAGATACGTCGCTCGCGATAATTTTGTTGAAAAGAGAAAGAGCGAGAGAGAGAAAGAGAAAGGGGGCGGCCTTTAATCGCGGATTGTTCAGGTGAACCGAACTTTATAAAAATGTTATGAGGAGTTTAATTAGCCGACGTTTAATTACTCCGTCTACCACCGACAAAGACGACCGATGCAGCGGCTGCGAGGGAGCGGGAAACGTGGGGTTTGGGAGGGCAAGCGGGGAGGGGTGGGCTGGGGCGAGAGGGGACGAGGACTAATTGCGAAGTTTTCCACTTCGATTTTCCGAGAGGCTGCATGCTGCCGCGCCATTTCTCGCTGTTGTTCGAATTAAACGCGATGCAGTTTTAAACTGAAAAGAGTGCCCCAAGCACACCAAGTATTTTCTACCGAATTAAATGCGACAAGCGAGGAGCGAAAAGAAGCCAAACGGATCGATGAACGCATTGCCGGGCAAACCATTCTCTGTCAATTTCATTTCGCGTTCCATCTAAAACGCGTCCTATTGTTTCGTTTGTCTTGAAAAATTCGGGCTCCCGCGCCGCGCTTCGATTAGACCGTGTTGTTTCCAAAGAATTACGGCTGTACAGTAATCATACTGCGCGTCGATAGTTTGGAACGCCGAAAATCACATGCTCGAAATATCATTTCAATAGTCAATAACGGAGTAAATATTATTATGCGAGCACGGAAGTAATCGTTTTAGTAATCAAAGGATCGTACGATTCACGAGGTGCGAATAACTTCACACAGAACCGCAGACGCCATTTTGAATGCTATCGGAGGCCATGTTTAGTAGACTTGGATAAGGGTGTCCACGTTTATTAATTAAGTCGCAAATTATGCCCAACGAAACGAAACTATTTACAATTGTACGCGCAGTAAACGTCGTCGTATGTTTATTGATACGATAGACTGTGCATGGGGACGCACGAATAGTTTAATCAGGAAGGTTTAACCAGATCGTGTGCCGACGGACTGAGACACAGCGTCATTTAGCTGTATCAAATAGTTGTACGTAACACTAAATTAGACGTAACAAAGGACGTAGTGTACATTACGATAAAATAAACATTGATTTTTTAAGAATACTTTCTTCTTACACAGGGTGGAAATTATAGAGCGTTACAGAGACGAATATCTCAAAAAATATTGATTATACAAATCAATGACGGAAGTACAAATACAACGATCACGATTTTGCATTTTCCGATTTTTGCAAGTTTGAATCACCTTGAATCGTCAGTCATTGAGCTGATCTTGAAACGCACTATTCGATGATGGATAAAAGAACATAAGATAGTTGACCTTCACATCACCTTGGAGTGTCCACCGGAAAAAATAAAAGTCCCACCGCATGATGAAACATTTTTGCGTATAATCAATATTTTCGGGAACATTCGTCTGTAACGCTTTATAATGTCTACCCTGTATAACAAATTTTATCATTGCGCCTGTCTTCATCGCGAATGAAAATTTCACATTGAAAATAGTTCATAATACATTATCGTTGCTTATTGAAGTTATAGGAAAACATGAACAACACGAGAAAATGTTTCAGATAATAATTTCACGATGTTTGCGTGCGTCACGAATATTTATAATCAGACAGCGGATGTTTATGCAAAATAAAAGTTATTTTCTATCTTGATATGTTTAATAGATCTCAAAAAATACTTCAAATTATATTTTAAATGACACCTACTCATTTTTCTATATTATAATCGTAAAAATATCGGCCTCCACGAATTTTACGAAAATCGTTATTAAAAATAGCACCGCGGAATGAAAATTGAATTGTTAACTTTGCAGCGATTCTCAGCAGAGAAATTACCAGTAACAAAAAACATTTTTGAATAATTCTTTATCCGTGGATCAGTGTATCCGGTTCGTCAATTTGTTTAGCTCGGCGAGAAGGGCGTCGCGACGTGGAGATCACGCGAGAGTATTTTCGCGCAACTGGAGGGCGCGTCTTTGATATCCAAAGCCGGGCAATTTGCGGCGGCGGATATCAAGCGTGGTCAGTAATTTTTGCGAGAAGAGGAACGAGCACAGCGAGATATTGGGCGTAGCAACGTGGATACAGCAGCAGTAGCAGCAGCAGCAGTGGCAGGAACGCTTTGCGTCGGCAAAGGCCGTAGGACGCCCCTAATGTGGGGGTTGCTGAGCACGATGAGGGGTGCTCGGTCGAGTGTACGTCGACGCAGCCCTAATTGTTTTACTCCCGTAGCCCGGCCGTCCTCTCTCAATCTATTTCATCCGTATCCCCGCAGCTACTCTCATTTCATTGTGACGCCACCCGCAGCGCCTATCATGCGCCACTAATGCTCTAACAGGTTAACGTCTCGCATGATTATTCTATTGCTTCTCACCCTTCTCTCTCTCTCTCTCTCTCTCTCTCTCTCTCTCTCTCTCTCTCTATTCGCCCGCTAACTCGAGAACAGCTCCGAGCCCGTAATACTTTCCACCTATGCCCACGGATTATTCTTGCAAATTTTACACCTCGCCTATGCACCGGAGCTGTTCGGATTATTCTCTGATTAATTTTTTAATTAAGTAACCATCAACCCCTTTGCCGTATTTTGACGAGTCAGACGATGATTTTCAACGAATTCCAACGTGAATAATAAAATTTGATTTGTTTGTAATCGATATTTCAGCATTACAATTGTCCATACAAAAATATTTATTTTCTGTTCTCTTCGACGACATTTCTGGGGACGAAGACGTTTTAATCACTGCAACCGTAATGAAAATTTGTAATCATTGAACTTGTTTATGCATTATGGGAAAAATTTAGTAGGCGCATATTTAAAACAGTAATATTTAAGAAATATAAAGATGTATATAAATATAGAAATATTATTAGAAAAATTTAAAGATTACATTATTTTTGGCAAGAAACAAATTTTTATTTCACTCAAGTTTGTTGTAATTCGCATGAAAAATGTTTATTTTGCATAAAGATCCGCTGTCTAGTAATCATTAATCTGTAATAGTAGAATATTTCGTCACTGAGAGGAAGAAAATTAAAGAAAACATTAAGAAAAGTATTGAAAATTTATGTGACAACTTTCCAATACGGTGTTTGATACATTTATTGTGAAGCATCGATCAGAATATTTTCCTACGAATAACATAAAATTGTTTATACGCGAAGTTCGACGAGAAAACTCGAATACTAGATTGTTATATGTACGTTTAAAAAAGCGGGGATAACGTTTAATAAATTATAATCATTCTAAAAATGAACAACGGTCCGGAAAGTGTGAAAATTGTTCGAAGAAGTCGATCGTGCGTCACTATTAATTCGCTTGGATATTTCACAACGAAGGGCGAAAGGGTTCGCGAAATTCAATGAACAATTTCGAATATTTTCGAGCAATTGCGAGTTTATATACGGAATGATAGTGATTAATAACCGTGCAACGCGGCCGGGTTCAATATGTATAGTGATCCCCGTAGTGTAGAGAAACGGAGTCCGGCCAAGGGCCACGCGGGCTCCGAGGATTATTAATTATACTAAATATTTGACGGGTGATTGGCTTGCAAATTTGTCAGGTGAACACTCCGGATGGTTACAAACGGCCGGCTCTCTGTTAACCTTTTACGGAGAGCGTAATTCAGTGGACGGCGCGTGAGCTAAGCTTATATGGGGACTTTATCAATCGTGCGATAATAATTATAATGTTTTACACCCCCCTTATAACATTGCGGTTCCGGGCGTTAAACGAGATCCCCGGCGCGCGCGTTCGAAAATCGAAGCTCGCCGTTACATGCAACGAATCAATCCCGTGCGGTGCGGTGCCGTGCCGTATCGAATCCGGCAAAAATATTATTTACCCGTTGCGGCGGCGGAAGTTCGTCGGACATTGAAACCGTTTCACGATCGTAGAATTGCGATCAGCAATTACCGTTAATTACGATATGAAATTTCGCGATATTCTCGGCCATTTAACGGCGGGATTGATTTGTATGAAATTTGTCCCGACCGCGGATTTCGTGCGAGTTTTCCGCGCTCGCTGTGGAAATCTGTTGAACTTAAATTTCAGCGAAAATGATATTTAGAAGAATTACCTCACCGAACAGTAATTCCGTTTCTCCGTCTCGGATAAGAAGTTCGACCATATTTTGCGAGACCGCTCAGTCAACGAAATGGTTCAATGAAACGCGAGAATTGTTTCGCTAACAATTCGATGGATGATAAACGAACGTCTTCGGAAATTCTCTAACGACATTAGTAAATGAGGTGAGCTGTTCTTTCGATTGGATGTTCCCGACGGTGGTAGACAAAAGTTCATTCGATATTTCATTAATTCGATCGCTGCCGATCGATCGTCGTATTGTTACACTGTATTGTACACATCGAGCCGGGAATTAAATGGGCAATTAAAAAAGCTGTTGTTCTTTGGTGACTGGATATCCTCGTAAAAAATTTTCATTAATCTAAAATATTAATAATAACCGTGAAACCGTGACATTTCTGTCCCGGGAGAGAGAGAGACCGGAAATTCAATGTTGAAAAGAGCGATTCGTCGAGGGAATTTTCAAAACGGGCGAAATGAACAGCTGTAATTTTAATATATCTGTTCGCATGAATATATCGTTTTTCCGCTGAAAGATCAACGAATTTGTAAGGGTGTAGTTTATTCTGTAATGAAGATTCGGATAATTATATATTTTAATTTCTCCGTTACGTCAACCGGGATCGACGTTCCGTACTCCATTATTAATAATAAAAAGAGTTTATCGTGATTATACTGTTTATACAATTTTCAATTTTTTTAGGCAAAAGTAATTTCAAGGAATTAAAGAAAATCGTATTTTCAGTGGTAGTAACCTCTCTGGATCCGAAATATCATGCTCCAGCATCTTTCGAAAATCTCCAGATGCCATTAAATTATATAAATCGCATTATTACAGACTCTAACACTCTATTGTATAATCGTATTGATTTTTTCAGTGCGTCTTCACACACTTTTAAAAAACAATTACGCAGAATTATCGGATAGTACTATACCTTCTATATGAGTTTTTGTGCAGGTCCCTTCTCTGTTATTTTATATAAATTCTTTTTTCTATTATGCTGACATTTGTGTAAGAGTGCTTCGGTCCGATCATAATAAAATAATAATAATAATCCTTATCGGTCAATAGAAACTAGAATACCGAACCCGCCGGAGACTTTGCTCACGTTCGAGTGTCCCCAAAGACCAACTTAACACGAGTCTCGGGGCAAACCTCCGGGCTAGCCATCGATCCCCCGGATCTATGTGCGCGAAGATTTATCAAAGCGAGATCCCGTGTCGCACGACATCGCCCCGCGCGTACGCATTAAAGTAGAAACAGGTAAACAGAGGACAAACGAGTCTAAATAAAAGCGTAACGTTATTCGCCGTAGATCCCCGTGGGAATAGACACTTGGCTTTACGTTTACGGGGCAACGGGACCCCCGACGGATTGTCTCTCTCTCTCTCTCTCTCTCTCTCTCTCTCTCTCTCTCTCTCTCTCTCGGGGGTGTACGCGTGCACGTACCGGCCATGGAACCGTAGTTTAATGCACTGTTTGCTGTTTGCACTTTGTACTAATGGCCGAGCTTAGCGAGATTTAAATTTGACGGTTCGTGGACACCGCCCGCAGGCCAGCCAGCCAGCACCGACCCCCTATTTCAGAGCGCCCCCTCAGCCCCCCGCCCCCCATAACGTCCCCAAGACGATTTAAACTTTCGGTCTCGGTAATAATTCGACCGAGTTCGCAGGGCCCGCGGCTTCTCCCCCTTTTTACCTCTCTTTTTACCACCACCGCCCAAGCCCCGTTTAATTCCATCTTCCGGGGCTCGCGTCCTCCATCTTTGTCCTCTTCGTGGCCGCAAGCACCGACGTCTTGGTCCGCGGACTCGTGGAATCTTAATAGGTACATTAACGCCGGAAACTGAAAAACTCTTCCTCGCTGCTCGTTCATCGTTTGCCTCATTTTCTTCCTCCCCCCTCCTCGTAGTACGTCCTCTTTCGTCTCGACTCTCCCTCACTCGCCTCCGCGCCGCTCTCTCTCATCAGCGTCGAGAAGTAAATCGGTGCAATTCTTCTGCTCTGTTTTCATTTATTGCATACACACCGCGATTACGCCGAGCCGCGGACAGACGGATCTTCTCGGAAATCAAGCCCGTGAGAAACTCGGCGAGCTCGCGTTCGCTGCGTAAACGTCGCTCTTCGCGCGAAGTCTGCATTTTTCCCAGCGTTCTGCCGAGTTGGATTTTCAATTGTGTTTTGCAAAATTAAAATATGTTCATACAGAGTGGTCCATTTAAGTAAGACCACCTAAATATCTGTTCGGGTTATTATGACGCAAAAATTATTTCTTATGTAACGTGCATGGTGTAAATGGGCCAATATATCTGAAAATTTTTATTTAGGTCATTTTTTTCGGAGTTATCAAGGTCATCGGTGTTTCATGATATATAACAATTTTTTTATTGTATCGTGTAACTGAGCGAAAAATACATTCAGATATGTATAATAACATGATCTTCACATGACCTTGCTTTTTGAAAACTCCGGAAAAAATAGCCTCGAAAAAAGAAATTGCATTTACAAAGAATTCATCTTGTGGTATCATTTATATTGCACTAAAATGATCTATCATGTCATCACTAGACTGCGGATCTTTATGCAAAATAAACATTTTTTTGTATAAATTGCAAGAGTTAGGAGCCAAATAGAGGGGTCTTTGTTTAATTATTCTAAAGAGTTGAAAATAATGTGTTGACATACCTACATTCTTTTAATTGTCCCTCTGTTTTAAATTGCACATAATTTTGTCATAAGTGCATAAAATCCGCAGTCTAGTCATCACTTATAAAGGATACAGTTACATGTCCACATCTAGATCACCCTATATACAGGGTGTCCCACGTAACAGTTTCCATGATTTTTTAAGTATGTACGTGCGATAATCTGACAAAAAATATTTTAAACAAAAGCTGCTCAGTTTTCGATTGGCTAAACATTTCAATAAAAAAAAAAATGTTCGAAAGTTTCTTTTTTATTATTGTCAAGGTCACCTTCATTTTTTTAAATGGCACTTCAAGGCCATCAGAAGGTCATGGTATACCAGATCGTTGAATTCGTCTTGACACGGGCTGTAATACCGTTAACTTAAAAATACAAAATGCCATTTAAAAAAATGAAGGTGACCTTGACAATACTATAAAAAAATGTTTTTCGAACTTTTTTCCGTTGCAATATACAATAGCCAATCGAAAACTGATCAACTTTTGTTGAAAATATTTTTTGTCGGATTATCGCAAGTACTTAAAAAATCGTGAAAACTGTTACGCGGGACACCCTGTATATTAATATTGTACCGAATCGTCGCGTATTATTTCGCACGTGTTCGAGTTTTCAGGATATTCGCACGTGACGTGTCGGAACTGATTTTTCGAGTTTTCATACCCGTCGCGATAAGAGGCTAATTAGTCGACGGAGAAAAATAGAAATGTTGTGACAGTGTACAGCGTGTAATGATGCGTGAGCAAATTAAACGAAAGATAGTCCAGTGTGTGGAGACGTGTATGCGTTTACGTAAACGCGGGCACTGCGAAACGAAACAAACGAATGTCAAATAGGTGGAAAACTTTCCGAGCGGTACCCTGTATATGTATATTAACTAACAATTGAAGTAGGCGCAGAAGAAAGACGTAGAGGCAGGGAAGAATTGAAAGCTATTCCCTAATGCATCGCGTTTTACCTATACCGCACACGTACGTAGACAGACGTACACGTATTCTTATACACTTATTTCCTTCCTTCGAAACCACTTTGCCAGCGACGCAAAAGCGGACAAAAGTTTTAAGGCACATGCCTGTACCTTCCCAAGAAACCTATACATTATAAATGTCGTACTTTCTTATCCGCCGCACCGTTCCCCATTTTTCCACGAAGACAGCTAAACACTGCTCCTGTGTGGATTGCCCGTTTCCAGATATGTACTCAGCATAGCATATGTATAAATATTGCAAATATGTAACTAGACAGCGGATTTTGTGCATTGACAGCAAAAATTAGTAGATGAAATTTAAAACAGTAGTGATATTTAAAAAAGATTTGAAGATACTGTTACATTATTTTCAACCTATTAAACATATTGGGAGAGGAAATCAATTTTTCTGTCATCCCCAGTTTGTTATAATTCACATAAAAAAATTTATTTTGCATAAAGATCCGCTATCTAGTAATAAGTTTCCTTAATAATACATAAATATTCTTGAATATTATTCATGTACGTCTACTGCTTCAAATTGCGGTCACCATTTTGTCTTAACGGTGACCATTTTGAATTAACGATTTCCAATATGTATACATTATATTGATACTATAGCTTGCTGAAATCATTAAGAGATAAAAGAAATTTCTACAGTTGTTATTTTTCACAGTCGCAACTAGACTGTGGATTCTAATGCAAAATTGTCTAGATTTTTATTATAAATCACATATACCAATAACATATCTTAAATACAGAAACGTATAGTTTAACATTAAAACGACGGGTTCGAATATTTTCAATTTACAATTATTTAAATTGTAAAGATACATCTATTATTCAACTATTTGGGTATTATTAAAAAAAAAATGGCTAAAAGTTTGCATAGACACTTTATTGCTATTTTCATAAAGTTTATTGCAAGATCTACCGAAATCTTGATCTCTATTATAAATCTTTGACGAATGCATTTTGACCAAATTCGTTGACGTTTCTGTTCCCTGCGTGTTTGAGTAGTCGTTTAAATATTAATTAGGCCACATTGAGAACGCGTTGGCGGAAAATACGCGGAGTGTCAAGAGACGAGAGGTTTAATTTAACGGGGACCGGTCGAGGGGGTGGGTGTGGGGGGAGGTATTCTATCGGCAAGAACGAAGACAAAAGCACCCAAGAAGAAATCAATGCCGAAGGCTAGCTAACACGCGTTCTCTTCCTCACGGACGAGCAGCCTCCGGAACAGCTCTCGAGACCTCGACCATGCGAAAACTTTGTCCAAGAATCTAATATCATCCTTGGTTCGCACACATTCTCAAAATTCCATCATAGACTACGACACGCCGAGAACTTCTCTATACTCTCTATACTCTATCTGGACCGTGCGAGATCCCTCGGACCGGATTCTTCTCTTGTCTTAATAACTCGTCGACATAATTGTCCCGGCGGCGTTTCGACAAACCGAATGGATTACCTATCCAAGAATTCGTCGATGTTAATCCAATTAATAACATGTTAACACGATGTTAACCGAAAGTATGAATAACCAAGTTTCGAAAATGGTAGCTATTAAATATAAATTTACGTTTCATCTAATTATAAATATGTATATACATATACAATGTATCTTAATTGGTGAACGTAAAACATACGTGAAACATAAATTTATATTTATTATTTTACAGCCATGTTATAAAATAATCTTCAAAACTTAGTCGTACTTGTAGTTAATGTTCGTCTAGCTATGTTTAAAATCCGCTATCGCAAATTGTTTTCCGTTTGCAAGTACCTCGCGCACTGGTGTTATTTCCCGAAGCTTTCCGAAGGGGTCACATAAAAACAAAAATACATTCTACTATTCCAAAAAGTAACCACTAAAAAATTTAATGAATCGGCAACTCGTGAAATTTTTAGTGGAGCTATGAAAATTTCGCTGACTGCAGACCTGAAATTCCGTCGTCGCATGTGAGACGAGCTTAACACTAGATTTACAGACCACTAAAAGTTACGAGTTTGTAAAAATAACAATGACGGGTCTCAACAAATTTTTAGGTACAGACATTGTGGTCTGTACTATTATTCTTAATGTTGAGTATTGTTGTATAGTATTATTGTATAGTATTATTGTTGAGTATTATTGTACAGTAATTCCTCATGAACGTGTCTTAAAATCCCGGCAGTAAATTGAAAATATTAGAACCGGTCGTTTCGCCGGACAAACCTAGTGTTAAAAGTAAGACTCTAGGACTGTTTATCCGCGTCGCGTAATTCCACTGGAAACAGAAGTAACGGGGCTGGATGAGGTCCGAACGCAATAACCGGTCGGCAGGTCTGGGCAAAGTGAGCATCCGCGGAACAGAATATTCCTCGGTGGAGAATTCTCGCGGGTCCTCCGATCAAATTTCATCGACGTCGGCCGTGGCAATAAAAGCCGGGGTCTCTCTGCGGGTCTGTCGTCCGAATTTAAATTGGCTCGGTTGTCCTCGCGGCGCAACTAATTCCGTGCGGAACTCGGTAAACGAGTCGACGCGGTGCGACGGGGTGCGCGACGCGGCGATGGCGGTGGGCGGACAACGGACGGCGGTAATGAAAGTTGCCGGAAACGGTAAAAAACGGTGTCAATGACAATAACGAAGGGAAATCGTGACGGCGATCGACACGGTGTCCCGGGATATTACGCGTTCGGAAGATGCTGGTAGCATGAATCGAGAGGAAGAACGAGAGAGGTCTGTAGAGAGGAAGGGAGGGAGGGAGGGAGGGAGGGAGGGTGGAGAGGGTTGAAAAGAGGGTGGTGGCGGTGGAGGGGGTAGGGGGAGGAAAGGGAAGTAGGATGGGCGTCAGATGATGAGGATTCGTAGAGGGACGAAGAAGGGTTAGAGGGAAAGTGGGTTGCTATCTTAGCCACCACAAAGCAGTGATAACATTTTCCCTCCCGGACAGAAGCCTAGCCACCCTTCTCGTTGCTCCCAGGTCGATATCGGGATAACGCCGGTGCCGGTTACCCCGGGCAACCGGAAAGCCACGCCCGCACCCTCCAATATGGCTGCCCGTGTACCCGGTGCGACTCGTGCGCCCCGATGTACCCGCGATACCTCCCCCGAGCGCCGCTGCGCGCCGAGGGAGTGGGACATCCTCGGCGCGAGGGCAGGACGGAATTGCCGGTTAGGTGGCGAGATAAAACGCGAGGGGGTTAGAATTATCATAATATTGGTCATTGCTTGTTCCGCTGGATGAGGCGAAGTAGCTGCTTCAACGGGAATCTTTCACACGCGACACTCGCTACCGACGACTACCGTGCCACCATGCCGCCATCATTCCTCCGACCCGACACATTCTCTCTCTCTCTCTTTCTCTCTCTTCTCCCGTCGTGTCCGTGTTCTGTCGTGTCCCCGAGCCCGCCGAAATATTTCGCATATCCGGCGGCGTTCGTTTCCCGCGTTCTCCGTACGACGCGACAACCCCCGCCGGACCCCGGGTCCCTCTCGACCCGGTACCCACGCCCTCTTGGGCATATCGTTGCTTCTATTTTGAAAGAGGAGTCTTTTCGACGGTACTTGACGACGCTGGCGAGTGCTAGATGTTGTATAAACGGCGATATTTTGTTTATTATTATTTATTCATCGCTTTACACCTTATTAGGTTTATATAGTCATTATTTATATTATTTATTTATTGCTTTACACCATATAAGGTTTATATAGCATGGACATTAGAAATTATACAATATATAATTATGTTTCGACATGATTTAGCGTGTAACTTATTATTAGTTTATATTAGTTTTGCTACGATACATCTACCTCGTTGAAATGAAATTTTAATTGTGCATAACTTAATGAAATCAAAAATAATTTTCGGGCGAATGCGATATTTGCGTTTGTTTACATTTTTGTTGAATTTTGTTGTAGTAGAAAACAAATCGAATGTTCGAATAATGATTTGCGAGAGAATTGAAGTTTCATTTTTAATTACGGCCCCGAATCAGCCTACGCGGCCGTAATTCGTTATTTCTGTCTCCGAAAGTTTGTTTAAAATCGTTGTCCCCCGATCCGACGCGTTATTTGCAAAGATTATTGAACATCAGCCTATAGTTTTAAAATGCGAGGGTTGATAGAGTCGACAGTGTGTACTCTAAGTAGAAACAGCGCGCAATTGTCAGACATACAACCAGCAGCATTTACAAGCCCACGAGTCCAACGAACGACTGAACTCTGTTTCCGTGCCAACCGAAACTCTATGTGTAAAACTGTTTTATTTATTTATCTTCATATTTAATCCGGTCTACTCTGAACGATACGTATACACGCAGAACGAATAAATTAGTTACTGTGTTCTAGATTTCTGTGATTTGTTTATACTCGGTGATCCGAAGTTTGCAGTTTCAGAAAATACGCACAGCTCTGGGTAACTGCAAAGCGACGGGAAAGAGATTTCTGTCTTGTTCGCGACATGCATAGTTTCATAGAAAATTATTATTAAATTATTATGTATATTAAAAAAAGAGTGAGAAAATATTTAGCACTCAAATCGCATTGTCATCTGCAGTTTTTTATGCAAAATAAAAATTGTCCGCAGTCGACTGCGACCAGAGAAATTCATTAAAAATATAATTCCTCTATTACAAATTTTACTAAGCAAAGTACAGCGTAAAAATTCGACTAAATTCTTCGAATACCATTCACGGATTCATATATCATTTATTCGCTCATGATAATCCTGTCGAAGGCACACTGCACTTATATTCCAACAAAAAAAACATTCGATTGTACACTATTATCTGTCGAGTATCGCATTCTCCTGCAACGCCAAGATATTAACACGAAACGATCAGCAGAAACACGACGCGAGGCGAGACTTCAGCACTTACGCGTATACACTGTTGACCAAAAATTTTCGATCAGATTCGATGCACTTATGACAAATAATACCAAACAGCATTACGTTATTGCCAACCTGTTAAGTCCAACAAGAATAAATAAATTTCCACGTGACTCCTGTTTGTTGCAATCGAGATATAACATGTTTATTTTACATAATCGCCACAGTGTATTCATGAGTCACCATATCTGAAGGGCTTAGTCGTCATTGAATTAACACCAAACACTACCTACTGCCTACTTTCATTTCACTAAAATTCACTTTTTATCCAATCACCTATCGATATAAAGATTGCACAAAATCTTAATACTAGGGGAACCGGAAAGTAGTGTCATTTTATTTTCTGTTTTATAATCGTTTTATTTATATTTTATTTTTTTTATCAATCCGACCTTGATAATTTGCACACTAGATGAAAAAGTTTGTTGATAACGATGGTGATTATATCATCGATTAAAAATAAAAACTTAATGTAAAAAAAAACGACATTACTTACCGATTCCCCAAATAGATAAAGCCTCGCTATTTTCATGAGCTGAATCATGTTAATCGCTTTTGGTGCTCGGTAGGTTTACTGTAATTGTAATATAATTTTAGCGTGGCTCGCACAATTACATTATTATCTATCGTAGAACGTTTACTTGAACGTTTCCTCGTCGACCAACCTGTTTCTCCGTGCGACATTTTTAAAAAACATTCGGAACAGCCTCGCAACTATTTCGAGGACACCGACGCGCGTCGGAGAACGCTAAAAATGATTTGCAACACTGTGTCAGATTTTTCGCGAGAATCTGAGGCGGAGATATTAATTCCGGTTGCCATGAAAGTCAAACGCGAAGGACAATCAACACGAGAGGAACGATGGGGAGAGACACAGACAGCAGGTATGTAGGTAATAACTTGTTTACCCGGTGTTGGTGCAGGCGTGTCTCTCCGTGCGACGAGGAACGGAGGCAAGCGAAGGGAGCAGAAAATGAGTGGATTTTCATTGCAGTTTAATCCAGGCCCGTGCATCCCCCGCCGCCCCCGCTGCCTCCTTCACCGCCACGCCGCGCCGTCGACGGTATTCTAAACGGCGATACTCTCGAAGGCAACTCTTGTCGCTTGGGGTGACGATATTACATTCCTCGATCGTGACGAAAACAGTCTGAGCAATGCAGCTTTTCGAGCCTGTCAACCACCCCAGCGCTCTTCTGCACGTGTTTTTAATTCCTCTCCACGATAACCTCCGCGTCTTTCTTCGGCTAAATATTTTCATTTTTCCCCGCCGCTTTTCTGCCGTTTTTCCGTGCTCGCTCTGCTTCCTTATTCTTCCGTTTTCCCCGGAAAAAAAGAGTTCATCGTCGCTGGACCGCCGATTTTATACATTTACAACAGAACTACGTGGACCTAATTTGAAACACTAAAAACCATTAAAATCGTTCCAAGCCATTTTCGATTTATTGACATTTTCTAAGACGGAAAAAAATTATACGGCCCCTAGCAATTGACGAAGACAATTTTTTATTTTGCATAAAGATCCGCAATCTACTCTCTACAATAGTTGGAATTTCGCTGAACTGCTCGAGTACTATTATTAGCGAGGTGGAACAATTTGTTTACGTGTGAAAGAAATTTGTCGAAAATTACAATTTTGGGGAGCAGTCAATAATGAAAACTAAATTGTTAAATGTTTACCGTTAGAAGTACTCGTTAATTTTTTGATCTTTTTTTTGTCGGTATCGAATTCGCAATTAATCGACTGAATGAAAATAATTTCAAGGAAAACGAGAAATATTTTTCAACGAAACTATTTACGTAGAAGTCTTTCAATTTAAAGAAGTTTTGAAAACAAAGACTATACATTATTCAACACGTTGAATAGAAACGTTTAATCACCGATGAGGATAAGAGCCGAACCTCTCCCAGATGATAATCAGCCGTGCGATCTGTGTTGCGCTTTGACGCGTTCCATTGAATTTGCTGAACTTCTTTGTTTGATATCGTCTGTCTCTAAGAAGTTTATGAAGCGTCGCGTGACACGTTGACGACAGTGTCGCATTAAACAGGTAACCATTGTTGCACTATGTAAATCTTGCTGCAAGTAAGCAAATTGCGGATGATAAAACAAATGATAACAGCTAGATTCAGGGTCGAGGTGAGGTAGTATTTCACTGAGGCTTCGTCTATCGTGATTACTTGTTTGATCGCTAATATTCGCATTAACTGGATTGCTTTGCAAATTCATATTATAATATTGTATTACATGGAATTAATAACTAATTTGCTCACCCATGCAAGATTGATTTCTATAATAAATAATGATCGTTGCAATGACAGGCTCTTCCGATGACAGTCTTTATTATCAGATAAGAAACGTAGAGAATTTCAAAGAAACAAATTCGTGATTTTCAATTATTTGATCACAAATAATTATTGGGAAATAATTCGTAGAATTTGTTGTTAGATCTAGAATCAGTGGGAATCGCTAGAATTAGTGGGAAATATTTCGTGAAATTTGTTGTTAGATCTCGTTCATAAATAATCCTCGATAACGGTACGAATAGATGCTCTTGAATCTGTTATATCAGACAACATGGCGGCTGCTAAATGCCTACACAAATAAAAACCTTGAAATAAGAGTATATAATGTAATATTGATGCGTTACATTATGTATCGTAAATCCAGTAGATCAAGATCTTAGTTATTGCCTCACTGACAATGATCTTCTATGGCTTCTCTTAGCTCTATATTCTACGATTCTACATGATCCAGACGTTGCACAAGTCTCTTTCCAGTTGGCGCCAAGAGAGCGTCATCTAAGATTTTAGCTTTGTTGAAGATATACTAAAGAAAATGTACTCTTCAACATGCTGAACAGTATTATTCTCTCTATGTACACTGTCAGCCAAAAGTATTCCGGCATTCAGCATAAAACTTACTGTATAATTAATTACGATTATTGAACTTATAAAGTTACTTACATCGAAATCGATTCGAAAAATATTTTTATCTAAGTACGTATAAGCTGAAACATTTGAATCGCTTTTAGTGCTTGGCGAGTTCAGTGTTACAGCTTTGAATCTTTGAACCTTTGAATTTTTGCATCTTCGAACCTTTGAATATTTGAATATTTGAATGTTTGAATCTTTGAATTTTTAAATATTTGAATTTTTGAATATTTTAATCTTTGAATCTTTGAATTTCTGATTCATTGAATACTTGAATTTTTGAATCTTTGTATATTTGATTCACTGAGTACTGGAATCTTTGAATTTTTTAATCTTTGAATCCTTGAATCTTTGAATCTTTGAATCTTTGAGTATTTGAATATTTTAAACTTTTAAATTTGAATCTTTAATTATCAAATATAATAATAGAATTTAATTATTTAACTATTGAATCGACATTGAACATTATTGAACTATTGATATCGACATAAAAATTGCAGAAAATCAAATAAATAGAGCGTTATCATTTTCATAAGCTAAAGCATTGTAATCGCTTTTAGTGCTCGGTAGGTTTAGCGTTAAATTCCAATCCATATATTATTTTCTGATCATCCACGTCCTGTATCTCCAAGATAATGTTACGTCTACTACTACATCGTTATTTTCCCGATTCTACGCGAACAATGAAGAACATCACGTTACCAGTTGAAGAAGATTGGACCTGAAAAATTAGATTCCGAGTTCCGACATGAAAAGATGAAAGAAATTCGCCGAACACCGGGATATTCGTGTGTATCCTCGATTCGCGAGGGGGTCCAAGATGGCGTGCCGGCGTGACTCGTCCCTCGCGTAGCAAGGCGAGTACACAGTTACCCCCGACGATCGATTCGCTATTAGTCTGTTCCGTTTAATGAATCTCTTTCCCATCGTCCTAATTGTCAACTGCCGGCGCGTTATTTACTCGAACGAGCGTGGAATTATGAAAGGGAGAGGAGAACCATCCCTCTACGGCGAAGACACGGGGCACACACCTCGTTTTCTCTCTCTTCGCTCTCTCTCTCTCTCTCTCTCCCTCGGTGGCACCGCGCGCCGTACCCGCGGTGACAATACAAACCGAAACAAACACTTGGTGGCACGTGAGCCGCACGTGTCGACCAGGATATATTACATTCCGAATGCACACACACTCGACGAACGATTAAAGGGGTGTACACGGCTGAAGTGCCGCGATCGTGACAACGATGAACACGACCGTGGCCTTTCTTCGTACTTTGTCGGCCCGTGTCGATGCGAGCCCGTCGCTTTGCGGCCTGGATACTCGACCTCGATCATCCGCGCGCGGATTGTTCACTTACTATGTGTCCGGCCCTGGTGCACCTCCGGAACCCCGCTTTTTCGAATCCGCCCGAACACTTCTTGGAAGACGCCCGACTGGCGGGCAACATTTTGTTGATCAAATTTTATTTGTTAAATAAATAGTCGAAGAATTTATTCGAATAACAGCTTATTCTGGCAGAAATTCATTCGGTTCGTATACTTAATTTCTATCTCCTTTTTACATCTACATCCCACTCTTCTGCAGATGTATTTATTTCATGACCAAATTTTCGATAATAAACCAAATTTAAGTTTAATAAGGAGTAACCGATATAATTATTAAATTATAACTTGTCGGTCGACATGTGCAAAATAAATAAATGCAAAATAAAAGTTTTCTGCTTGAATTACAACAAAACTGGAGTGTAACAATATCTTTCAATTCTGTTTTTACTGTTACAAATTACATCTACTCTATAGATTATGGTGAGATAGAATTTTCAGATAGGTACTTGTTCTTGTAGAACCTACAGTTCCTCTGTAGCTTTTCGGTGGGACCTCAATCCCCCAATTTATATTCGCAAACGAAATTCCGAAAGCGAAATTAACGACGTCAGTGGAAAACTCATGAAAGATGAATTAAATGTGTTCACTGAAATTCTCGAGCGAAGATTGCCGGGCTTTCGATCTAAAAACGAGGCTCGTGGTTAATTGAACTAAGATAATTGCCTCGACTCTCCGACAAGAACAACTTCGGCATGAATGAACGCTGAAGAGCACCTGTTCCGAGAGATAAACATTTACGTACGCTACGTACAGTCCAGCAAATGAATTGAACCGTCTACGTGTACGTGTAAGTTGCATTCGATTGAAGTGTACGTGCTTGAAAATGAGAGCGATCCGCGTATACTTAACAGTACTTTATTGTTGACATTATTACACGTTATTATAAATCTATCATCTTGACACGTATAATACTTACTAAATTCTACAGAGACAAGTTTAACGGTAAACCTATAACTAAACGTACAATATGGCGGCGGTACTTACTCGGTAAAGGAACAAACAGACGTATCGCTGATGATTTCTTTCTTTACAATAGAGCTTAACACGATATCTGGGACTCGACGCCGTTAGTAAAATATACATTATTCAAAGAATATTTTGTAATCGTGATTTCGTTATTTTTCTTTTTTCTGCCTAACTTTTCCTCCTCGCTAACTATTTCCTCCTACGCCGGGAAACAACGAACTTCGATAGACACGTTTGTCGTCCCAGTTTTCCGAATCGAAGTTCGATTGTTTGTATTCTTTGATTCGAGGTTCGCTGCAGTTCGGACAGTTGTAACGCTCGGAAGATCGCTTAGAATATAAACTCAACGACGCCATCTTGAATTAATCGTTTATGCGAAGAGAAACACGTCGCCGACTCGTTCCGATTTCTTTTTAGTTATTTCTCGTAAACCCAAACGTCGAGAATGTCCTGCTAGCTTCGAAACGTTGTCGACGACCGATTTGCAAAATATTTCAATTTTGAAATCAATGGTTTGTATTCATTGATTCGAGGTTTTATCAGTTCGGACAGTTGTAACGCTCGGAAGATCGCCTAGAATATAAGCTCAACGACGCCATCTTGAATTAATCGTTGCGAAGAGAAATACGTCGCCGACTCATTCCAAAACGTAGTCGGCGACCGATTTGTAAAATATTTCGTCGCGAAAGCTGTCGGTTTCGGGGGAATAACTTTCCACGCAGAAAATTATACGATCTCGTCGGATGTGTTTGAGGAAAACGCACACACAATTGTCGGGAGAATAATTTTCCTTATCGTGGTGAGCATCGCGCCGTATCGCAACCAACGCGAGCAACGTAATCAGTTTTGCATAAATGTTGACGATAACGAAAATAACACGGGATTCTCGGCTCGCCTTGAGCAGTCACGGAACGAAAAAAGGCCAGTTTTCCAATGCTAATAAAGCGCCGAACGTCCCGCAACAAATTCCATACGATTTCTCCGGGGACTTATGAACGCGTGAACATTTCGGCAAATACTCGTTCATCCTTAATTAATTGTTCTTCCTTGTTCGCGATGCTGTAAATTGTAAACAGTTACGGGACAACAAAGTGTTTTCGCAGGCATCCTCCCTCGCGAAGCAATCACGTTGATCCTCGCGCAGAATTGTTTCCTGCATTCTCACGAAACGACGAACAAATAAATTCATAGATAAATGCGCACCTGTATGTGATTTTTAATATTGCCGCAAGTCCGCGCAGACGTAACTAGATAGCGGATCTTTATGCAAAATCGTCTCCTCGAATCGCAACAATCTGTTGAGAAATATAAATTTATTTTCCTTCTTAATATGTTCAATAGGTTAAACAAAATATAATAATCGTTTCAAATGCATAAAATCCGCTGTCTAAATACAACAATGATTGAAAACAGTGCGCGAGGACCGGAGGCAACGATGTATTCGGTGTACCAATAAGCAAACGATCGTTCGATTATGTGCAACGTGCTAATATTTATTAACTTTCGTGAGACTTGAGCGTCGATAGGTGGGAAAATATATAGAATTCGAACTGCAACGCCAATGTTATTGGGAAAATAATAGATTATATTTATTGGTACACTTAATACAATTCGAACTATTGACAACTAGCCTGCGTGAGTACATAAGATACGCGAAGTACAATGAAGCGAGCGTTCGACAATGTTATCTCCAATCGGCCCTTTCATAGAAGAGATCGACGGAAACGTGATTTCGCGGGAAGAAAATGAATCGCCGATGATATGTACGTGCGCGTGTGTAAAAGGAACAGAGAACAAAAGTGAAAACGCACGACGGAAATAATACAAATTCGATTTCCTCGATAGAAAAATGCAATGCAGATTTCACCGATTTCGCCGCGCTGTTTGTGCGTCACGGGCCTTATCTCGCAATTGTCATCGTGCACCGGGGAAAATTCATTAGCGGCTCTCGCGGCGCGCACGTCTATGTGAATATTCGTGTCCTCGTCGAACACGAACGCGTATCGTCGACGAGATTAATTGCAAATTATTCCGTTCTCTTTCCTCGCGAATCTCCGTGCGTGCGCGTTTCGAAACGTTAGCGAGCGGCGGATCCGCGTGCGTCGCCATTAAAAATCGTCGACCGGCAGAAACAGTCCGCGAATTTTTTCCCCTCTTTTCCGGCCGGTTCTACTGCGCGCGATTGTATCGGATCGTTCGCAATTTTCGAAATCGGAAAGACCGTTTAGAGCCGCGTTAATATCCGCGGATCGATCGGCAAGGAATCAAGGAAAAGGCAATATACGACGCGCAATGCGACGCGACGCGACGCGACGGGACAAAAGTCTTCCCGTACAACCACCGTTCTGTACCGTTTAAATAATTCCCGGCTCAGCTGGAACTTCGATTAACGATGGGGAAGAAATCACTTCGAACGATTTTACGTGTGCGGAATTGTACAAATTATTTTCTTGCATTCTTCCCGACGTCGAAAGGATCGCGAAAAAATCTGAACCTGCGAAATTGTTTTGCTTTGGTAAACGTTCCTTACGTTCGTGTCCGCCAATTAACGAATGGTTTTCAATGCGGGAAGACGGTGTAATTAACACAAGGATTGTTCGTCGGTAACGATGTCTAAGCTGTACTCCCTAATAATCCTTATTATATTGTATATACAGAAAATGTGCAACAACTTAAAGACGTCCGCATGGAGAATTTTGCCTTCGCACAAAGAAATGTACAAGCGTTTGCACAGATTTATTAATGTACTTGTTCTTTCTCTTTCTCTCTCTCTCTAAATGAGACGACACATTCGTTAATGAATAAGCCGTTCGACGCGAGAATGCCGCAACTCGAAACAATTCGTCGAATCAACATAATATCGCAAGCCGAGCTGACGTTGCGTTACAATTATTTTATTGACAATTCAACCGAATAGAAAAATGTCGAGTCGCATCGGTTCCGGCATCGAACGGCTCGAATATATTCGTTGGAGTGATTATTTCGCACGCCGCTCGCGTTACGGGTTGATTAAAAACCGATTACCATAATTTTAGTAGCTGAATTAAGGTCTACGACGTTGAAACGAACGTGGCTGCGAAATGATCTCACAAGAAGACAAGAGGCTCTCGCTAATTCGAACCGAAATGTTCCGCCGGTTTTAATCATCCTGCGTGCGTACAAAAACTCGGGAGAACGAACGAGAACGTCCGATTTCGTCAATTTATTATCGTAATATTGTTCGTCGATGCCCGATTCTCGCGTGGCTCGACAGAGTCCATTACGCATCGCACGCTTTTTCGCTGAACAATGCGCGATCGTTTTCGTCGATCCGAACGATTCTCTCTCTCTGTCTCTCACTCTCTCTCTCTCTCTCCCACCAAGAAATACTGTGATCGCCGAACGAACCACTTTATACGTCTAACGTTCGTTTATTGCAGCCTATAAAAAGTCGCGTTCGTTGTACGAACCAAAAAAAAAAGGAACGATGATCGAAAACGAAGACGCAAGAGCAAACTGCATCGGCACGAAAACTTTGATCGATCGAAATTATAACGAACGTTCGTCGTACGACTCGTTCCCTATGTGCACTATAAACGTCTACTTGACCAAAAACACACGACGACTCGAGTTTTACATTAAATCCTCCGTAGAGAATTCACCTCCCCCTCTCTTTTTCCCTACTTCTCTCTCTCTCTCTCTCTCTCTCTCTCTCTCTCTCTCTCTCTCTCTCTATCACACGCTCAGAATCATTCTCTCGCTCGCAAACCCACGTAAACAATAGAAAGCTGAGCAAAGATTTGTTCGAGGGGGGAAGTGGGGGTGGGATGTTGATATTTACAGTACCGATATTAATCGATCGTTTACAAACAACGGGACGCGACGGAGCTACTTCTTCTTCAGCTAGAAACGAAACCACTATTATGTATAAGTTCGGGAACGAAGACGAAATATCTCGGATCCGACTACCGAAGGTATCGTCGAGGTGCGTTTCTTTATTTTCTTTTTACTTTGTCCGCCGTATATTAAACAAACCACTACACACTATTGCACTACACTTGTTCCGTTTTATACAATTATTCAAACGTACGTCCGAGTCTTTTTTACACAAAGCGTACGTCGTGTTATTTTCTTGTTTACTTCGGCGACGAGTCCGAACGCCGCCTGTTCTATGCCGTGTCGTGCCTGTAGGATCGTTTTCATTTTTCTTTTGTTTTTTTATTCACTTTCAATATGTTCGCGAGCGTTCCGACGTCGCGGGATCGACGGACCGAGAGACCGGTGGGGGAACTCGGACGTCGACGAATCCGTGTCGAAGCTCGTTTCCGTACTTTCGCATTAGCATCATTGTCGTTCCGTCTCGCGGCAACGTCCGCCCGAGGATCAACGATTTCCTCGAGATCTCCATCCTCGGGCCTCCCGGGGATTTAAGATGATCGCGGATGATGCTGAAACGCGTCTGCGACCATAATATAATCCTCGAACACGGAGAAATAGTTCTCCGATTACAAGTTACCGATCGGACATTCGCCGAGGATCGTCCGGATCCTCGAAGAGTCTAGACCAGCGGCGAGAACGCGGACGCCTGACTCCTGATCTCTCTGTGCTCCGTCGGGCTGAGGTCCAGCAGTCCGCCGCAGTTCTGATCGTTGGCGGCCTGTTTGCCGATCAGAGCGTCGATGCTGAAGTTCCTCTTCTTGTTGACGGGCGGGTGACTCGTGGGTATCGTCGTGGGCGTCCTTGTCGGCGTCGGGTCTAGCTGCCTGATCGGCGGCGCGGTGATCGGCACGGGTTTGTACAGCGGCGGCGGCGGTTCCAGGAAACCACCGAGCTTCAGGGCCTCGAGAGTCGACGGCGAGAAGTCGAGCAACGGCAGGCCAGGCGGCGGGGACAGGTAAGCGGCGCTCGGGTAGGTTAGCGCGCCCGGATGACCGCCGCCGCCGCCGGGGCAAGGGCCTCGGTCGCCGCAGATCGCGAAAGTCGCCATGATGGCTCTGTCGCGGAGGACGTAGTGCGGCGTGGGCCTCTTGTACCTCTTCCTGCGACGGAGGAAGCTGCCGTTGTCGAACATGTCCTCGGCGAGCGGATCGAGCGTCCAGTAGTTGCCCTTGCCGGGGTTGCCGGGCTCGCGGGGGATCTTGATGAAGCAGTCGTTCAAGGACAGGTTGTGTCTGATGGAGTTCTGCCAGGCAGGGAACTTGTCGTGGTAGTAGGGGAACCGGGACATGATGAACTCGCAGATGCCGCTCAGCGTGAGCTTCTTCTGGGGCGATTGGAGGATCGCCATCGTGATCAACGCTATGTAGGAGTACGGCGGCTTGATCAGGGACGAGGACATTTTGTCGTTCCCGTACGTAGAGGGCTGGCCGGGCGAGCTGGCCTTCTGCTGGCCGTTCGCCGACATCATCGTGTAGTTCTTCTTGCTGCGACTGCCGCCGCGGTTCCTCGAGGAGGTCGTGGCGGGCACCGGGGAGCTCGGTATTATCGGGCTCGACGACGACTGGGACCGCGACGAATCGTTCTTGTCGAGACTCACCGGGTCCACGATCATGCTGCTGCTGTCCGAGTCCCGATCGCTGTCCGCGCAGCCGTCGCACGACAAGTTCGACATCATCATCCCGTGCGGCTCCATCGTGATCGCTTCATGGGCAGACTCACGGGACGGATGTTGCAGACTAATGTTCGAGGTCATCGGTGACCTCTCTTCTGAAATCACCACCGGCTCGCATCGTTCGTTCGCGCGATCCAGCGAGTACGACCGCGATTAGGCGAAGCGCGGGCGGGCGCGCGCGCACACCCGGTCCGGTCCGGTCGTCGTTGTTGTCTACGGGTTGTTGCGGTCGCGCGTCTTCTTCTCTGCGCTCGTCGACAGCCGTCCCATGCGATCGCGTACGAGGAATCGGTTCTCGCGACGATCGCCGCCGGCCGTTACTACTGTCTTCGATGGAACCGACGGGTTGGGTCTGTCTCGAGTCCCCGGCCGATGTCACCGAATAGCCGCCGCGCGCGAACAGTTGTATCACGAACGTTCCTTCTCCGACATATTTATCGGAGCAACTGTCACTACCGCACCGGCTCCGACCAAATGCTATCTTACGCTAATAGTTTGTTTCCACAACGATAACGAGCCGATTTTTTTTCTAGGCCGGTCGGTTGTTCTTCTCTCTGTCACCTGCTCGCGGGCGTTTCAAGGATGTCGGGCCGCGATCACTTGAACTGGCGCACTCTGCCGCTCCGCCGTCACTGGTAGTCATCTTTCGGGATCCTCAGTACCAAGCATCGCGATTTTCCGTCGTGCTCGCTTATCGATCCTCCGCGAATCCCCCGCACTGACGGCCCCCGGATTTTTCGACTATTTGCAACAACTTATCTTTGATGTTCGGCTCGTTGACTATTCTTATCTTTGCGACAACACACGCACACACTCTCTCTCTCGCTCTCTCTCTCTCTCTCTCTCTCTCTCTCTCTCACTCTCTCTCTCTCTTTCGCTCTGTTTCTATTTCTCGACGAAAAGTCGCACAGCAGATACGACAAAACTGATGGAAAGAACGAAATTCGTTGATTTACAACCCCGGTGAATCGGTCGCACTGATGGCCGATGCCTCGGTTTTCCGACCTGTCAACTTTGACGTCGGTCGCGCGAGATGATAGCGGTTATCCCCGAGGTTAGGCGTACGAAATGCGGTCGAAGCTTATGAAGCACGATTGCGAGTGTGCCAGCACTGTGGAGGACCGTCTACGAGGCGAAATCGTGGGTCGAATTGATTCGAAGTGACTGCTTTGGTCCTACATGGGCGGACCAATGGGCGGGCATTTCAACCCCTACCAACAGGGGTGGCGGGGTGTCCGTCCCCCCACCATCGCCACCCCCCTGGTATCCACGACTCCCTCCATCCTCCTTCAGGAGAAGAGGAATCGTTGTCGTCACCACCAACGAGGAGAAACCCCCGGAGGGGACGTCGGAGTTAGGAAAATAGCGGGATAGATAAAGGGACTTTCGAGGCAGACTGGGGGTAGAGAGAGGGCGAAATTGTAACACTCCGGGGGCTGCTTTGCTTTGAGCGGCGCGGTAAAGGGACCAGGCGTTACATACTAATAGAACGTATGAACCGAGGCCGTATATCGATACTCGATCCGAAATACTCGGCTGCCCTGCGAATTTTCGTTCCCGAAATTTGTTGTTGCTACCGAACTGGATATATTCAGGATACATAGACGTCAAATATTTCTCCGAACATGTCGGACGGTATTTTGAAAATTTACAAAATTACGCGTGTCCTCGAGAACCGTTGGTAAATAAACTAAACGATAGAAGCGACGCTTCTATTTACCACTTGTACGAAATTCAAGATTTGTAGGCTGATTGATTTTAATTATCGTGGATTAATTAGTGCGAGCTGAGCCGAGTAACGTTTAATGAAAACTGAGATTACGATGGCGGGTGGATCGAAGGATCGCGTCGTTGTATAAGAGCGATGAAAAGTTTATAATTTCGAGCTCCGTTTTCCTGGAACGATATACCAACGAGTAGAATGTTTTGCAGTGTTTAAAGCCCGGCCGGAAACTGCTTCTCCTATTACTAAACTTCTCGTTCTTACGAACTTTCTTTCATCAAAAATACGTCGTCCTTTACTCCCCGGGAACTTCAAATTACGCCACTGAAGAGAATCAGTCGAGTAAGTTCGGCGTCGTAAATTTTTCACTTTCCTGTAATCGCCCCCGGCGTTTTAACCGTTCTCAGACTTTCCGCGTGTAATGGCGGACGCCAGTCAAATGAGATCACTGTGAATCTTAGTCGCTCGTTGCGACTTTACTCTTCTCGGTTCGACCGACGACTCCGATAAGTTTGCTTTCGTACAATCGGTAATTAAGCGGATAAATGAAACGCGAGACTGCGCATGTTCTCGTTCTATTGTACGATGAATTCCACAATCAATAATAACAATTTCCGGCGGTATACGTTATACAGGGTGACTCAACTAACGTTTGTACTTCAAATATTTTTCTTGTTTTTAAAGATACGTCAAATGGTTTATGGACAAAGTTGGTGGTTGAATGGGATTCACGCGATGCCATAAGAATATTTGTTTTTATGTTATTTTTTTTAGAGATCTCAACGTTGCTTCTGGTTTTTAAACGGGTCCACCCCCTTTTAAATACTCTGACCTTGAACGACCTTGAGTAATTATAGTCACTGAAAGGGACTATCATTCAGGGTCAAAGGTAACCTCGATTTCCCATGTTGGCATTCAACTTTGTCCTCGAGACATTTAACGTATCATTAAAAACAACAAAGATATTTCAGGTAGAAACGTTAAGTGACTCACCCTGCTAAATTATTCGGAACAATTGAAAGTGAAATTTAAGTACGAATCTCTAATTTATTTATATTTCTAAGTAAATTCAAGCAATTTCGCTCGAACGAAAAGCAAATTCTCGAACGAAATTCACCGGATGTACACTACTGTGCACCCGGTATAATTATAAAATATAATGAAACGAATACTTCGGTAGATATAACGCATGTAAGTACACCTGATCACAAAACTTTCCCGAAACTTACTCTGTTCTTGTTTGACTTTTTACGGTTTCCCGTTAAATACGGCCGGTTGCTGCTACTTTCTTTTGCAGAGCAGCGTACACGTCTCGCATGTAGTACACTATTACCTTTCCCTCGAAACGACAACACTCGAACGAAATCTATCCATTCGAAAGAACGAAATCGATATCGGCCGCGCGCGGTCTCCGAGGAAGCGGCGGCACCGACACTTCCCCCCTGGCCCCTGCCCACATATCAATCAATAAAAACATGAAATCGCGTAAACGCTCGGAGCGCGGCTCGCTGGAACAAAATCCTTTGTATTTTAAATCAATAGCCGCTTGTCGTCGATTGTCCGAAATCTCTTTAACTATAATTACCAGATTCCGCGTGGGCGCGACCGCAAAAATCAATAAATCCTGTCCCGGTAACAATCGCTCTTCGTTTCCGATAGTTTACGAAAATACAAAGAAACGTAGAAGAAACGAGCAAGAAAACACGGGAAACTAAACGAAGAGAGAGATAGAGAGTGTGCCGGAACAGGTAGACCGGGTTATCTAGGAGGCGACCTCAGAAACCATAGCGAACGACACAATTTCCGTTTGCGAAACGTTGTCTCTGTATTCGCGCTTCTGTGTGTGTGTGTAGGCGCGCGCGGAAACGAGTTCGCTAGTCCCCGGGTCCTTGGATTTTCAGCTTCGAAATGGAGAACGATGGGATCCGGTGGTATCGCCAACAGAGCGAGCCGGGCTGCACGCATCACGAGTTAACTTCCCTCAGGCAGCTCAAATAGAATCTGTATTACGCCGTGGCGGTACATAGAGCGAGAGAGGAACAGAGGGGCGGAAAGGGGATGAAAGGGGTGGGGGGGAGGGGGAGGGGATGAAAGGGGATGGAAAGCTGAACAAGGAAGCGAGAAGGAGAGGCGGGATATAATGATAGAGAGAATACAATAAAACGGAGAAAGAGAGACGGCCGATGGTGAGCGAACGAGAGAGACAGACAGACAGAGAGAGAGAGAGAGAGGACACGACAGGCACGAGCACGAGAGAAATGGAGTGGTATAGACGGATGCGTATCTACCTGAGCGCACTATCGGTTCACAGAGCCGAGCAGAGAGCGAATATTGTGTTTACCCATACGCACGGCTTTGCGATGCAAATAATCTGGTATTATTGCACTTACTCCGCGTACCGGCGAGCCTCTTCCTGTGACTACTACCAGCCGCCCAGCAGCCCGCCCCGCCGCGCGCTTTTCTCTGCTTTCTCCTCCTCCCCCCCCCCCCCCACGCGCCTTATATTTATTTACACGATATTCATTGTGTAGCGAAACATCCTGTTATTGATGCTTTTTCCATCGACGATCGCGAGAGAGCCCCAACGTCTACACACTGCGCGACTATCGCCGACTCTCCGAGCTGCTTCGATCATCGTCCCGTGTTTCCCTCGCGCGACCCTTACAGCCGATCTCGGCACTTTGTCAATTGGGATATTCATCGTTTCGTTGGTACGATTCAATTAACATTTTTGCTTCTTTGTTTCTCTACCGCGAGCTGCGGAGCAGCCTCTCGTATACATGTGAGAACGGTGTGAGGTTTATGGAATATTTTGTTTATTTATTTATTTATTTAGTTTTCTTGATTATTATTTAGATTCTGTTTCAAAGAAATTCGAGGTTTCCTCCGCTTGTAATGGCTCCACTTGGAACTTTGACCTTCCGACGGCGGGGTTTGTTGTGGCTCACGCTGTTAAAGTCGTCGTTAATAGTCAGCGGATCTTTATGCAAAATCAGAAATGTTCTACCTGAATCGCGACAAATTGGGAAGTGAAATGAAAATTTATTTTCTTTCTTAATACCCTTCATAGGTTAAAATTAATATAACAGTATTTTTACATTCTTCCAATATTTTTATTGTTTTAAGTTACATCTATTAATTTTTATCATAAATGCATAAAATCCGCTGTCTAGTCGTTAAATTGCTCAGTTTCTTGAGAATTGATTAAATGAACTTGTCTACAAGAAGTTTGTAGAATGGTCTGTCGCCCAAGAGTTAGATGAAGTTGTGATTTATTTAAAAAATATACGGAACAACGAGAAGATGAACAGAGCAAGATAATGTTCACAACAGTTTCTATGACTAACTAGAATTGACCTCGAAAAGATCACAGTAATTTTTGTTACGATTCAATGCTAATTGATACAGTTAATTCACAGTTTATGCTGGGTGGTTCATTTAAGCAAGGCCACCGTAATATCTTTTTAGGTTGTTGTGATGCAAGAAATTACATGCGTAATGCGCATGCTGCGAATGAACCAAATATTTGGCAAGGATATCTTTTTCCCAAGGTCATTTTTTTCGGAGTTATCAAGGTCATAGGTGTTTTTTAACATATAACCACATTTTTTTATTGCATCGCGTAACTGATCGAAAAATACATTCAGATATGTATAATAGCATGACCTTGAAATGACCTTGGTCTTCGAAAATTAAATTGAACACTCCGGAAAAATATAACCTTGGGAAAAGGTAACATTTGCAAAGAATTCGCCCTGTGATGCCATTTACATTGCATTTAAAACATTTGTTATGTCATCACGAATGGAGGAGGTATTTAGGTGGCTACATTCAGGTGGCCACATTCAGGTGGATCACCCTGTATATTATATTAAGCTTCATCCGACAATATCCTGCGTCTAGTATTTGAAAAACTGCAACACGGAGAGAAGAAGGTGCAATTATATTATATTACGAATACTATCCGCAGCGGAGAAGAAATGGGAACGTCGAAAGGGAAACTGACTGTGGTCAGACAGAATTTATAGTGAAAGTAAACCATTTAATAAATTAGCGTTTCACCTCTGCGTGCTTGCTCTTCTCACTCAAAGTGTACAGGTATATGCGACGTGAAAATTTTTTAAACGATTATTCCTACAGGTTTTATTTCGTGAGAAAACTGAACAGCTGCAGACAGTAGAGAGAATTAGAGGATCCCAGTTCGTAATTTCCAACTTCGAGAAACGATTGAAGAAAGAAGAAAATGTCTACTTGGCTGACCTATGTGTTGCAATTTATGAAGACAAATTTGAATTTTCCCTGAAGACCCGCAGTCTAATTGTTATAGTAAATTGCGAAGATCATTTCTACAACCATCTTGCGCGAGATAAAGCCAAAAAGAAGAATAATTTCGTAGCGCCATCGTCTTCTTTGGTTCTTTCTTCGGGAAAGTGTCAGTGGTATGAAGAATCTAAGGTTCACGGATTCCCTTGCTTTTCACCTTCATCTCCGATGTCTTTTGCCGATTCAGCGATTACCGCTTTAATCTGAGGTTCCGACTAAGTTAGGTTAGGTCGCCGAAGGGAGAAATAGACGGCGGTATACTCTACTATAGAACCCTTAGGCGTTCGCCATTCACTTCGCGACGGATTGCGGATTCCACGAGTTCCACTATTCGATTCGATTGCTTCTTATCCTGGACTCGCTCTCCCTTTCTCTCTCTCTCTCTTTCCCTCTCTCTTTGACACGTATTTACCTCTCCCGATTTCTTCCCTCTCGATCTGCTTCGTGCGAATCTCGACCGTGTCCCCTAAAGGTCCTGTACTCATTACACGATTCCTTTAAACATTTTTCTGGTCTACCGTCGCTCGGCTTATCGGTGAATCCTGCGACCGAATAACTTCCTTCATAAACAGTCAAACAATTCCAGTTCACTGGTCTCTTCGCTCCACGAGTGGACCAAAATATTCCTCTATCAACTGTTGTATACATACCGCACCTTCTTCTCTGGCACGTTTGTTTACGATTATTTTCTGAAAATGGGAGAATCAGGAAAGACTAATTTGTATGTATTTGTAATGTTCATAAAATGGATTATTTTCTGAAAATGAGAATCAGGAAAGATTTATTTCAACTGCATAGACGAATACGATTCTAATCTTTGCTTTACAGAACGAACAAACGTGCCTTTAAATCACCTACGACAAAAATGATTAGGTGCAATTCGAAAAAATAAGAGCATACAAAAAGAAATTTGACAATACGAACACGTAATTTCTAGATTACTGAAATCGTTAGAGATAAAAGGAAATTTTTACCCATGGTTCCCGTTTCTCGCAATTTTGTCCCCCATAAAAATCCGCAGTCGAGCAATAAATTTCGAAATATTCTCTACAGAGCCGGTCCCCCGGAAGAGTTCAGCCGGAATTGCCGTTCGTCTCGAACATGATCCGCAGTCCAGCAACTTAATTAAATCACAGCACAGTGAGAATAGGAAGAATCCGGAAGTTTCGCGACGAGCAAGCGCGCCGGGGAGTCGGCTAATTGCTCGAAATTAAGATCGCAAACCGATCACCGGGTCGGACCGGGTCGTGTCGGGTCGGGCCGAGCCGCACGCCGGACCGAAGTCCCTCTCGACAAGTTCGTCGAAAATGTCTTCGGGAGTTACGCATTCCGCAGGGGCCGCGGGTGAAAAGAAACCGCGAAGACGGTCCACGGATCGATCCCGGTGCCAGAAGAATCCGTCGTTTGTGTCGGTTAGCCGCGCTCGGTCCGAGTCGAGCAGAGGGCGAAGAAAACGCGAGTAGACCCGCTCTGAGGAACCCCGGGAAAAGCAAAAAAGAAAAGGAAAGAGGGAGAGGAAAGGAAAGGAAAGGAAGCAACGGCGACGGCGACGGCGACGGCTGCTAAAGAAGGGCGGAGTCAGTAAAACGAGAACGATGAAAGTGTTTACGAGCGAAAAAGGGACTGGCTGCATGGATGACTCGTCGGCTTTCGACGGAAAGCCGAGGAAGATTATGCCGCCATCTTGGATGTTGGTAAATATCTCGTGGCAGAAGAGCCCCTGTCGAGTAAGGGATCCCAGCCATGGGCGGAGAAGTAAGCTGTGGCTGCTGCTACTGCCGTAGCTGTAGCTGCTTCTGCTACTAGATGTTCGACGCCGCAGTAGTTGCGCTGTAATCGTCGTAGCCGAAGGAGACAGAGCTAGCAAGGAAGTGGAAATCGTCGACTGGGAACAAGAGAGAGAGAGAGAGAGAGGGAGAGACGGAGAACAGGACGCAAAGAATAGGGGCGGTGGGTGGCTGACAGGGCCCCGGGGGTGGGGGCTTGTAAAAGGTAAAGAAGTGCGAGAGGTCTTCGGCACACAAGGCGAATATCCCCGCTACAAAGAATACTGTCGGCTTTGCACCTTTTTCCAAGACACCGTTTTTTCCCGCCAGTAGCTCTACCTTTTTTGCCTCAGCCTTAGCCGCCGCCGCCACCACCACCACCACCACCACCACCACCGCCATCGTCGTCGACAACGCCGCCTCCATTGCCACCCCACGTCATTCTTTTCACCTCGCAACGTCCTCCTCGAGAACTCCTCCGAGTGTCTCTGATCCTCTCTTTTCTACGACGAGCCTCCTTCGTTCTTTCTTTACCCGTACCCTCTCCACGGTCTTTTTCTCGCGAGCTCCTCGTGTACGTGGTTAAAGAGAACAGCCATTTACCTACGCGCGATTCACAGAGACACGGCAAAGTAAAGCTTCCTCCAGGCTGGCCAGCTGCCGTGGAAGATTTTCTCTGTGCGAACGCGAACACGTACATACGCTGGCCGAGTTTCCATCGGAAACACCGCCCCGCATCGCGTCTCAGATTGCTTAAGGGGAGAAGCCTCGTTTTCGTAGATCGATCGGAACGTCAAAAAAACTTTTTTTTGACATTCGGGGCGCATTTAGCGGCAGCGCAACTAGAACGTTGCAAGAATCAACAGTATACGGACATTTAGTTAGCGGTTGTCGTTAGTCATTCCGTCGCAACCATCGCTCTTACAGATTGCCGTAATTCTTACATGAATATGTAACGTGACATTACCCCGCGCGCCACTAGGGAAACCATTATACAGTGCGCATATGTATAAGTATTTTTTACGTTAACGAAAAAATAATTTATGTTAATTGTATGTTAGTTGTATTAAGCATTAATAACATGTTCTCTGCGGAACGATAACTTTGCATCGGTTATTCTTTCGTTTCGTTTGAGAGAACAAATTTGTAGATTAGTCGCAAAAGTGTGAATTTGATTTGCAAAATGATTGATTTGCAAAATGATTAATTTGCAAAACTTGTATTCGTTTTGCAAATTATATTTTCTTATAAATTCTTTCTTATACTTGCAGTTCCGACAATATTATATGTTAACCCTTTGCACTCTGAATTATTTTTCAATTTTGATACTAGCAGCTCCCTATTTTTATTTGTACTTTAAAGGACAGTTTCTTTACTGCTACTTATTTTTAACAATTTTTATTATTTTTCTATTGGTTCGAACATGCCAAAATGTCGAGACACACTCGACATACGAGTGCAAAGGGCTAATACAGGTGGAAAATATTATTAGATTTTTTTTTCTAACCCGGAACAGTAAAAATATTATTCATGGATATAAACAACGAAGGTTGAACGTGTTCGAGACGATTACCATAACGTCGTAAAGAACAATCATCCTTATCTTCGGCGAATGACCCGGCATGTTTGAAACTGGTACTAATTGCCAGTCCGTGTTTGTGAAATTCAATTTTTGCTAAGTAAAAGATCTGCTGATTGTTTTATTTCAGTTTAAAAAAAAAAAGAAGAAAAATCTGTGTGCACGTTATACATACGTGGATAATACGTTCTCTTTTTGCAACAATAAACGGATTGTCGAACGTGTACGGGATTATTCGAACTGTCGCAAGCTCGTCGAAATATTGCACGGTCGGTAGACTATATTAATAATAATTTCATTTCACGCGGATCGAAAACGAGAGGGCCCCGACATGCTCGAGACTACGTTCGCGAGAACACCGGGAGCGAATTTGAAATTCAATTCGATGCAAATGTCCTGACGGGGAAGACACTTACGGCTAACCGGCGAACAAGATCGAGGATTCGTCGCTTAGCGTGCTGTAAACACTTGTCTCTTTTTACCAGGCTTATGAAATATTGATAGGCTCCCGTTGGCGTGCACGCGTGCAAGGAAGTTTCACAATGGCGACCGATCGCGGTTACGTCGTCGTCGAATGAAAATTCACGACAGAAGGTCTCGTGACATTTTTAAACGGCGCGCTTATCAAGTACGCCAATACTGCGTGCTCGAATTTTAGAGATATTACATTATTAACACTGGGTCTACGTCAAAATGACGGGTTCTAATATTTTTAATTCGCGAATACTGAGATGGTGAAGATGCATTCATGAGGAATTGTTAAACAAATTTATCTCTTTAAAATTTGAATGAGCTCATTCTTGTTATTTTCATAAAATAATATAAAATACTCACTTTTAGTGCTCCGTAAACCTAGTGTTAAGTAACAACGTTATGTTTTTTCGTTGCACTTATTGTTAGTTATTTCCCCGATTGATAACGAACAAATAAACGTGATTATAATAGCCGAGACATCCAAATTTTTTTTATATAACTTTATTTAATAATAAAAGTAAGAAACTATTCTCTCGAAGCGGGAAAATTTGATAAATCAATCTCTAATATATGTATAATTTATAAGGTATTAAACATTCAACATCTACAGTGACTCCCATTAATATTCATATAATAATTAATAATAATAATAATAAAAAAAACGATAACTTTATTGATAGTCGACGAATACGATTTGAACTTTTTTTGAAAGTTAGACCAGTTAGTTTACTACGTGATGTGACAAAAAAAAAATTGTTCAGAAATTGCAATTGGTCAGAATGGTAAAGAAAATGCTAAAAGATGCATTTGACAACTTTTTTATGTGGATTTATATTAAAAGTTTTAAAAATACGTTTTGTAGATCTGTGTCAATTATATGCATTGTGAATGTTTCGACAGGCATTGAAAGATGTGAGAATCTGCAATTTTTGCCACTTTTAAATGTTTGCAGCTACTTGAAACGTTGACCGGTTTTTATGAAATTTACAGAATATATTTCATTGATACAAATCTACGAAACGTGTTTTCAGAATACAACCTTTAATATTTTCTTTTCGATTGCGACCAATTGCAATTTTTTTCAAAAATTTTTTTCACGTTACGTAACAAACCAATTGTTCTAACTTCTCAAAAAAAAAAAAAATCGAAGTCGTATGGTCCAATTTTTAAAAAGTCATCGTCTTTTCAAAAGTGCCCGAATATTAAAGAGAGTCACTGTATATGGTACATACGATTAACTTACTACGGTAACCCACGGTTAAATGTCCACGAGCGGTTCCAGCTTTTCCCTCGAGCTCGACGGAAAATATGGACATTCAGAACGCGGTTTAAAACAAACACTGAGGTAAACATCGCATGCGACCAGCGCGTTGCCGCAAAAAAATTCCCTCCGAGAAAATACGTGACGTTCGTAGAACTGTCCCATTGGCGTGCCGATGGTGGGGGTAACCAGTGACGTCACGATCCGTACTGTAGAATCGCGATCCCCACCCTACGCACAAATCAGGACGCGACGTAACTGCGCACCTTAGTGCATTTGTCTCAAAATTGAGTAGACAAAATTCAAAATTACAGGAAAATTTTGAAAATTCAACATGCCAATATTTTTCGTGTATCAAAATTATTTACCGCAGAAGGGATAGTAGGGATAGTACACTATCAAAATCAAACAAACATATTTTTATGAAAATATTTTTCGCATTGAAAATATGAATAATAATACAAAGTGAAGGTTTGATTTCTACGCGACGGATGTCGCAAAATTGATCGATCCAGTTCATTCGATATACATACATACATACGTGTATGTGTGCACGCAAGAGAAAGAAACGTAGGAACGTGTGTGCCCGAGTACGTATACAAGTATTATATCCCCCACACACGCGTTATCAAGAAAGGAGAGCACAACAGGCCAACGATCCCAATTATAAACATTTCTCGTGGCTTTTCAGAGCTACATTCGTCGAAAGAGGGAACCTGTATAGCCGGTGCATTTCATAGTTCACGCACCCTCGGTACACTCTTCACGTTCTCCGACGTACACCGCCTCCATATCGCTCTTGGTCCAAAAGTACTTTTCGTTTTCAAGTGCGTCCGAGCACATGCGGGTTGATTTTCTTCTTTCTCCCCCTTTTTCTCGCTCTCGTTGCGTCACCTTCAGCGCAGTGTTGCCGTGGAGCTGGGTCAACTGCTGGTATAACGGTACCCCTTTCTCTTTTTTGCAAAACAAGCGCGTTAAACAAAATGATATTCAGAGGATCGATTCAATCGCCCTGTGGATGGACGCTAAGCAGATCTTTGGGGCGGTAAAATTCGCTGTAGTTATATTTACCGTTCTCTCTTTTAAAATTGCTCTGGATAAAAAATTTTTGAAAAGGAACACTATGTCCAAGCTACATTCTCAAAATTGAATCAATTGTTGAAGATTGAAATAGTCTCTTTTCTTTCGCCGCGATCGCAAAAGACTGTCCTTAAATAATTTGTTAATGCAAAAATATTGAAAATACACTTACCATGGATTGTATTAACTAACACTGAACCTATCATCGTCGGTGAAATGACCAGATTGTTTATTCTATAATTACTAAAATTATAAAGATGCTGTCGCGGTAAATAAATATATTTAATAACGCAGATATTGTAATATAAACCGCATAAAGTTCAAATAAGTTCAATCTTGTTTTCTTATAATGCAACATGTACCGGCTACTTGTAAAGCTCGGTAGGTTTACTGTTAAATTGCGAAGTACTGATGGGACAGGCGAAATGACAAAACCGATTTTCCGAGAGTGAACATTTCAGCCAGAGAAAGTGAACGGACAGCGAGTCGTTTCAAAAACAATAGAGCGCGAAGGAGAAAGAAAAAACGGAAAATTTGCCGGGCCCGATTTTCTGGGAACTTGTCGGGAAATTCGCATTAACATCGCCAGTTTACCGATAAACTAAACAGCTGTGCAAATAGCCCGGTGTTTTCTGGGACACCCCAATATCTCGCCGGTATAGCTGAGGCGCGGCGTTCGAGCCAAAGTTGCAAGTGATTTCGAGAGGCGGTCGTTAAACCTAGCCGACACGAGGTTGCTGCGTAATCGCGAAAGCAAGGAAAGTATTTAGCCGGTTTACGGGCAGTGGCATATAGGAGGAGGCAGACGGAATGAGAAAACGGGAGAAAAGTGACGTGGGCGACGGTGGTGGGGGGAGGGAGGGCGGCGGTGAGGGAGGGAGCAGAAAGTAGAGGAGAGGGTGCCGCGAGGTGGAGAAGGGGGGGGGGGGTGATAATTTGTTAGCATGCGCGCACCCCAAATGCGCGAAATCCCGTCGAAGTGCGGCTCGTGCGCATTGTTTCCTTGTTTGCCAGGTGTTTCGAGTACTTCGGCCGAGTGGGGGCCACGCCATTGTTACGAGAAGTCGCGCAACCGCTCGACAAAGCCGACGATCTAATGCTCTTTTATTGTGCATTGTGCTCGGCCAAATCAAGGAACGGGGAACACACTAACCAGGGGGTCCGCCCGCTTCGACGCGATAGGGTGAGGTGCCTATGCTGCCGCCGACTCACCAACAAAGACCGCCGAGGTCCTTCGTCTTCGCGATACACCCTCTCTTTTTTACCAACACTGTTTACGAGATCGCGACCTGATCGAATTTCGCAGCGTGGGCTTTTAGCTGGCCATCGAATCGACTTCTATCCGAGTGAAATTGTTTTAGTAACGTCTCCGGATCTAATGATTTCGCAGCTCCGGGACCGAAATGGCACTTGCACCGCGCACAGACACTATTCACCGATCTCTCGAGCAACTCTTTTTAAAATTATTTTTTGCAACAAAGACCACGCAAGTCCTTTGTCTTCGTCAGATCCGCCCCTTTTTCTATAAAAAAAATAATTGGAAACAAGCGAACGTTGATTTTCTTCTATTGTACAATTATTATTGCAGAACCACTTGATGTTCGATCCATTATAACATTGTGTATACTTGACACTCATCGAATGAATTGTTTGAACAATTATCTATTTGTTGACCGAAGTTTTATAATTGACAAGTCGTGTAGTTTATAGTTTATGCTATAGCGGTACAATCGCTACCATGCCCCGAGAAAAACCCGTCGTGCAATAAACGAAAATTACTTTATTGTCTACTATATAGTAGATTTATTGTTCATTACTTTATTGTCTACTATATAGTTATTGTCCATTGTATACTGCAATTGTTCTTGGTTCATGACGGGTCCGGCTATCTCAGGTACACGTGAACATTTGAATGTATCGTCCTTTTTCCGCAGGACGCTCTACCCTCTTAGTGAGATGCAATAAATTGCCCTCCGGATCCGTTGGAGGGCCTCTTGGATTTTCGTACACCGTCGCGTGAACAATGTGAACATCTCACTTTCTTCGGAGTCTAACGCGATTGTCTATATTATACACGTGCACTATTTTTGTTTAATAAACTATTGTACGTGAAGTTAGAGTGGATAAATGTTTCTAAACTTTATTTGCGACCGAAGCTTCGATGCTCTGAATTTTCTGCGAATAATCTTAATCGTAAGTGGCGCGAAATGAAGATTAAGCGGGGGTGTATGATGTTTGTTCCAAAAAAAATTTATTCTGCTCCAACATGTTTAAAGTGAAAATTTATTCGAACCAGTTCCGTTTAGTGTACTGCGACTTTTCGTCTGAATGGGGTAGGATAGGGATCGACAATGTGCAACATGGAGTAAATGTCACGGTCATAGTAAAAATTACAAGTTCCACGATTACGGTACATTTAAATCGCGAGTCTGCCACGTAGGGGGGCTGGCTCGCTAATGAATACAGATTGCGGAACATTTGTAAACATTGCGGACTTCATTAACACTGTCCCAAGCATTCGCTCTGATCTGCTCGTGCGTTTCATGGCGCCTGTTTATCGTCGTGTTCGAGGATCTTTATCGCCGCTATTCGCTTAATCTCGAGATGGAAACTCAGATCCCTCGTACGAAACTAAAGCAATTTATTTTTTCTTTTTTTTTTATAATTTATTCGACTGCCCCTACGTAACCTAAAAAATCGCAGCTACTCTGTGAACTTATGCGTAAGCGAAACCTCATGAATTCTGCCGGTCGCAGAGCGTGTCTTCTCGGTGCATTTTGTTTTGCAATTGAGTATAGGCGTAAATATATTGCCAAAATCCCGCAAATATTTCTCCGGAACGGTCGCAATTAATTGATCGGCTATTCGTTATATTGATCCAAGACTCCTTCGCTTTTAACAAATTCAGAATGAACAGTTTTCCTTTTTTCTTTTTTGGAATTAGGTGCTCACGGGTAGCCGTTTACTCCCAGTTCACAAGTGATTAAACAGAAATCCACCTCATCGCAGTAAGTAATTGTATTTGTATTCGGACTGTATTATTATTGTCAGTACAATTCTGACTAATTTACAACACAAGTATAGTCGTTATGTAAACGATAGGAAATAATTCGTTAAGTACACTCGCCGCGAGACGCCAATGGGCGTGACTACAATAAATACGAGCTCAAAATAATACGCAACGCAACGCAACGTTGCCGACATAAATATTAAAAATAATAGAGAACTGTATCGCAGCTTGATTCCACTTCTCTATGGACAAACAAACTTCATAGACTAGTTGAATTGACAAAATTTCATCTACCTTACCTCCGACAGAGTTCGGATCGGCGGGAATGAAAATCATCTCAGTGAAAGTCATATAAAAATGTCGTGTTTTGATTCCTCAACGTTTCAGACGATGACTATCAAATGAGATCCGCTCCGATCCGAGGTGTTGCGACTGAAAATATCGAGACTCTTCGAAATAATTTCGTTCGCTAACCGGTAGAATAATGAAAACAAAAAACATTCGGGAAGAAAGAAAGAAAAATATGAAAATTTCATGTCGGTCCACGATCGCGTCGAACATTTTTATCGTTCCTCGAGGTGTCCTAAATAAGATGATCAGTTCGTGCCGGCAGAAGTCTCTCTCGACAAGTTTCATTCGCAACACTGGACGCTCGAGCCTGGGCACTTTCGAATACCTTAACTCCCCTCGATATGACTAGCATCGTCGCGCATCAAATGAGAAAGCGAGAGCACACGGTAACTCCAGCAGCCGATGGAATCGTTACGACGACGAATTCAAACTAGGTCGTATAAGTGCGTAACCAATTGTCGTAGAAATTGCGCATACATTATTACAGGCGTCCGTCGCCGAATTAATGTTACGTCAACACCGATAACATTATGTACAAATTTATTAAAAACAATGACTAGCTTCCGTTAATCTGGTGCCGCTCACGGGCCGCCGATATCTTGGACAATGATGTTCTGCTTTATTTTTTTGTTCCTTAGACTTTAACACGGATCTCTTTATTAGTGAACATTCGAGTACAATCACAAATTAATAGGGAAAGTCTCCCGCCGGAAAACAATTGTTTCCGGCTTCGCGGTGCAGGCCGATGCTGTCCCGCGAACAGAGAGGTTCGACAACGGGACTGACTTTCAGCGAAATCGTACGATCGGAATTAGTCGATAAAATGAACGGAAGTTCCGTTGCAGGCTCGTGGCCACTTTCGCCCGCTATCAATGGTCTAATATACATATACTCTTCTCTATCGTAATACACGTTCGCGTTAAGATCTCCCAGACAATATTATGTAGTCAAACGCGTCGGTTCAATAAGTTACAACATCAATAAAAACCACTCAAAGTCGTCGAGATACACGTTTCACTCTTAACGAAGATCTCTTCTTTCCCGCGGTTGTCTCGCAACGCAATATACATTATATTAAAAACGAACACACGGAACAGTGCGACCGATAATATCTGCACAATATTTTCTGAGACACCCTAACCACCGAAAATCAACATTAAACTGCGGCAGGGGGGAGGGGGGGGGGTTGTCATATCGTACGAGAAGCTCCGAACGATATCAATTAAACTCGCATCCCACCGGCAAACATTAATAAACCTCTGATACTGATCGAATAAGCTCTGTCGAATTGCTTGCAGGTAAGTAAGCATCGAAAACCTGAAAACATCGTTGAAACGGAAAGCGACAAAGTTTCCATTTTGCGTAAAACATACCCGGCGCGGAGCGAAGGCACCGCCGCCCCTCGAGGGTCCAGAGCACCGAGTCAGAAATACGATTCGATCACGCTGAACGCGGCGCATCAATTGAAGAACTCGTCGTCGTCGAACGGATCGTTCTCCCTGACGAATATGTTCACCGACTCGGACTTCCTGATATACTGGTCCGTCCTGGACTTGTTGTTATTGTTGTTATTGTTGTTCCCGCCGGCGTACTTGCCCTGCCGACTGTGATTCTTGAGGGGCAGCGTGGTGGCCCGATGATCCGGCACGTTGTCCTCCAGCTCGGACTTGAACGCGAACGCGTCGTCGTCGTATCTGAGGTCCCCGTTGAAGAACGAGTCCCGGCCGCTGTCCTCCGTCGCGAAACTGTCCGCTACCTGTTGGCTGTTGTCCTTGTTGTCGCAAGGTAGCTCCTCGGGCGTCGCCTTCAGTTCGGAGGATAGCCTCTGCCTGTCGGACGCGTCGCTGGACGCGCTCGCCGTGGGCGTGAGATCGTCCTCGAAGTAACTGGACCGTTTGTTGTAGTCTCTCTGGATCTCCTTTCTGGGCAAATCCTTCGCGTACCTCTTGCTGGAGGAAGGGCTGGGCGGCGGTGGTTTCTGCTCCGTCATGTCCGAGCGGATACGCGGCTCGATCGCGGTCAGAGACTCGACGGCGGCCGACGGGTCCGCGTGCTCGACGCTCTGCGCGAAGTCGTCCTCGAACGGGCTCTGCGTCTTGGCGTGCGGCTGTCGGGGTTTGTGTCTCGGTATTCTCTTGCGATGAAGACTCTCGCTCTTCGTCTCCGGCCCCTCCGACCAGTACGGCCTCTCTGCCCAGCTGTCGTACTCCTGATCGCTGCCCCAGTAGCTCTCGCGGCTTCTCGAGCGTTGCGACGGACGTAAGTAAGGATCGGAGTCGTTGTCGCTGCACTCGGATCGCGACGTGCCGAACTTGCTGCGCGACTCTCCGTAGACTACGTCGGCGTTGCGACCCTCGTTGGCGCTGTTCGGTCTCTTCGGCCAGTGCCTCTTTCTGCCGGTAGGATTGTATCTCGGTGAATCGTCGCCGGGCCGATCGGAACCGTACTCCTCGTCCCAGGTGTCCGGATAGTCGTGCGGTCTTTCCCTGCCCTCGCGATAGTAATAATAGCTCTCCCTGGTGGGATAATCCGCGTCCGGGGGACCCGGTGTCCTCCTGTTCCAGAATCTCATGTCGTCTTCCCACCGTCTTCTCTCGCACTTTCTCCTGTACCATCTGTCCTCCTCGTGATAACCCATGCTCTCTTGACTACCGAACCTGTCCTCCTCGTTCCACAGCGCCAGCTTGCGTTTCCTCTCCTCGTCGTAGAACGGCTCGTGCGGCCAGTTCCACCGCTGCGGCTGCGTTCTGCACTTCCAGTGAGCTTCGTATTGATCCTCTTCGTCCTTGTACGGCATCTTGCGGTGAGGATAGCGTCTCAGCTCTTCCTCCCACTGGCCCTCGTCGTGCCAGGACGATGGGTCGCGCGGCCTGTGATTGGGATTCTTCAGCCACGCCGCGTCGCGCGACTTCTTCGCCATCCTCTCGCGGAAGGTTCTGTCCCTCTTGCTGGCGGACGCGGGTCCGGTCTCCTCGTAGAATGGCCTCTCGCCGAACGCTGGAACGTTGAATCGCGGCGGATGACCGCTCCAGAATCTACCGTCACCTCGAGTTCTGCCGTTGCTCTCCTCGCTCTCCTCCTCGTCCTTCCATTCGTTGTCGCTGTCGCCAGACGGTCGGTAGACTCCCTTGAACGAGGAATCCTTGTGGAACTCCTTGCCGTCGGGAGACCACGGCGACGTGCTGGTAATCGGTTGGGGACCCTCGCACGGTGGCCTCTCAGCAGCGAATAGACCGGTGTCGAATTTTGCCCAGTTACCGTCGTCCTTGCTGTCCTCCCTCTCCTGCTTCAGCTCGGTGAAAGGACAGAATATATCCTGCGCGTTCAAAGGCTTGGTTCCTTTCACCGCCGGTGTGCTCGTACTCAACATCTTGATCTCCTCGAAGATGTCCATCGTCATTGGCTTCGCGTCGTCATCCGTCTTCGGCTGTTTCTTCGGACTGGACGACGAAGGCGGCGTGTCAGAGAACAGATTCAGCAGCTCCACTTCGGCTATGCCTTTTGATTGGATCGAAGACGGCATCACAGGGGACACGCAACTGGAATTAGACGCCTCCTCTTCGGTCTGTTTAGGCAACGGCTCTGGCTCACCTATGATCTCGCGCAGCGCAGCGTACCTGTCGCTAGACGTCGACACCGAGGATTTCACTTCCGCTTTCTCTGTCAGCGATCCGTTCTCCTCCGCGTTGCTTTCTACCGGTTTGTCGGAGTCTTCGTTTGCCTCGCTGGTCTTCTCCGGTGCCTCCGCGTCGGTTATCGAATTTCTTCTTTCGGACTCCTCCTCGGCCTCGGCAGTCGCCTGTTTCGACAGAAAGTCTGCCACAGTCTCGGTTTCGGTAATCGAGGTCCTAACTTTGCCTTCGGCCTCCACGGACTGGGTCTTCTCGCTAGCCAGGCTGGAAGACGACTCGTTCTCTTCGGCTTTTACATTGCCGGAATCGTCCTTCGCCAAATCCTCGTTGCTCGGCGGAAGTTTAACCGTCAGGTTCACCAGAGAAGCCAACGACTCCGTTTTGCTCTCGTCGTCCTGCTGCGACTCGGTATTGTCGAACGTTTCCTTCATTGCGTCAGATATTTCCTCTTCCACGCTGTTCTTCATTATGTTCTCCTCGTTCTTCTCCATCTGTTCCAGTTCCAGTAGCTCCCTGAACACCGCGTATTTGTCGTATGTAACATCGTATTTGGTCTCCTGCTCCCTGGACTGAGCGAAAGTCTGACTTTCCGTGTAATGTCTCGGCTGATCGGATTGCGTCGTCGCTGGTTCTTGCGCGACAGGTGTAGCATCCCTGCTTCCGTTCGCAGGGGTCTCCTTAGCCGACAGGATAGCTAGACACTCGGTTAACTGTTGAAGCGTCAGACTAGTCAGCTCTTGAACGGTCATCCCGAGACTGTTGGCCAGCTCGTTCAGGTTGGACGACGTCAACTGGCTCAGAGTTATGTCCAACGAAGGCTTCGCCTTCTTCGTGGTGGTGGACGTGTTCGTCGAAGTGAAAAACGTAGACAGATTCGTGGTAGGTACCATAGAGCTGAACGAGTCCTCGAAAGTTGGCGTGGTCATCGAACCGATTAAATCCGACTTACTGGGAACGGGAGGGCTAAAATTATCATCGAAGTGGCCCTTCACATCTTTCGTTGGACTTTTGCTCCTTTCGTTGGCTGCTACCGGCGTGGGTTGCTCTCGTTCAGGGAAATCGTAATGGAAGTAACCCTCGGTGTGTGGCGGCCTCGGCGGAGGTTTCATCGCCCCTCTAACTCCCTGCTTCTTCGGGGGCAATGGCGGCGGATTGATCAAGATGTTAGCGGCTCCTCGTGGCGGTGGTTCAGGTACAAGTTCCAGCTCCGCGGAAGAGCTGGAACGCCGTGAGTTCGCGTCGGAAGAGCACGATTTCAAGGGGGGATGCCGGTGATTCGCTGGTCGCAGAAAAATCTACTGGGAATGGCTTGTCTATAGACTGGGATTTGTTATTCGGTAAATCAATGTCGAACTCTTTTCGACGCGCCGATTTAATGGGACTAGAAAGTTGAACTAAACCGTGCATGGACTCCGTAGAGTCCTTGTCCATCCTACTAAGCAACGAAGCGGTCCCAATGGTAGACACGGTTGAAACCGCCGGAGACTTTGATGCGGATCCATCCTCGGGGGGTAAAGCAACCGCGAGCGGCTGATGGTGTGCCTGTTTCGCAGCAGTTTCCGACCTCCGCGATGAATCGGATCGTGTACATACTGGTTGGCCCGCCTCGCCGTCGTCGAATCGATCGAAGTTCGCGAAGTTATCGTCGTCGAACTGATTGTCCTTTGACGTCAAATCGTTTCGTACCTGTTGCACAGTTTCCAGCGAATCCGAGACGGTGCTAAAGTTGGCCGGGAATGTGTCTGTCGAGCTGGTGGGTACTAGGTCCTTCAGCACTTTCTTCGGAGGATTCTTCAAGTGCTGGAAGAAGTCCTTCTTATCCACATATGGTTTTAACAGACCGGTTCCTAGGGGATCTAACTCTGTGAAGACGTCTATTTGGGGACTTTTAGTCTGGGACTGTAACAAATTAAGTATTCGAATTGCAGGATAAGCAGATGGATGGTTATTAAGTTATCGTCATTCATAAATGTAGTTCAGTCTCATAAACTGATGAAATAACGTCGACATCTAAAATTAAACGTATTTAAAGGTAAGGAAAATACAATGTAAATTTGCGCTTGGAGAATAAACCATTTTGGAGGTTAAGGGATCCTAAAATACATGTTTAAATCTAACTTAGCAATGAAAGCATAGGGAACCAAATCCTAGACTAAATACGTATACAGGACTTAATGTGAAGCTACAGTATTTACCTCCTCCAGATCCTTTTTGATCGGCGTGCTCTTCGCTGAACTTGTCAGCTCGTTATCGCTAAACAAATTCTCTGTTTCCTTGTCAAACCATTGTATAGAGCTTTGAAATGGCGGCGTCTTGGTTGTCACTGTCGCCGCTGGACTGGACGTAACCGATGACTGAGGACCAGGAACTGTTTGTTGTCGATCTAAATGTCCTCTTTTAGAGCCCGATGGAGGCGGTGGCAGAATCGGTCGCACAGTGTCTTCCAACTGTAAACGTTATTTGAATTAATACGACGTGTTACGCGAAGATAATTAATGGGCAGAAAGTAAGCGATCAAAATTGTCTTGAACGACACGCACCTTCATAGTTGCAAACGAATCTCCGAACGGATCAGCTTCGAACATACTATCGCCGGATGCTGGTTGGTTTTCGGGAGTAATTTTGTCCATATGATGGATTCCCTGCTGAAGAGAATTTAGCTCGAAATGCAAATCTAACAAATCCGCTATTATACCGCTTTGCGACTCGTTTCGTCTGTCCGATTGTTTATCCAAATCCGAATTCGCGTTCTTCGCTCGATGAAGGGATGTTTCGCTACCCGCTGCGCCCTGTCGAAGAAAAAAGTTTATTAATCGTTTATTTCAATTCCTCGATAAAACAATAATAATACATCTTGGTAAATTTACTTTTGTATCCGGAGTTGGTTCGACGAAAATACCGCTAGTGTGAAACTTAAGGCTTATGGCATTCTGTTCCAAGTGCTGCTTCGTCAGCTCGACTTCTTTCTTTTTCAGTTCGAAAACCACTTGGAACAAGTCTCTCATTGCGATCACCACCTGCGTAACATCACGATGCGTGTGTGAAGAAACTGGACATTAACTGTTCACCGGACGCAAATCTCGTGGTCCGACAAACGATAAATTATATATCACGAGCAAACGCAAGCGTTATTTAAAAATCGAACACTGATTTCCTGAAACAATATTATTGGAATACTCGACGTCGGTCTCGTATTTCTGAAAATGGTTCGGAACGTTGTGTTCCATGCACTCCAGAATCGCGTTCTGAAATAAAAAAGAAAGGGAGACAGAGGGAGAGTTGAACTCGAAGATATCGGCAGTCCCTTTGAACGAGCACGAAGGGAATCGTGTATAATCGAACAACAATCTCCCGCGGCGTATCGTTGGAGTGCTAGGCCGAATCGTATAATGCAATTATTTACATGCCCCTCCGGAATTACCGAGCCACCGAGGTCGATATTGCTCCTCCGGATTGGACAAATATCATTTTAGACCCCCCTGCCTCGCTAAAGCGAATCGTTCACGATAAATGACACGCTCCAACCGCGTTTACGAATCGTATTCCCGCACGAACGGATCCTCCTATCAAATTAAACCTTGCCCAGCTTATATTCCCGATGCCTCCTCGAAGACAGCATTCAAATTGCGAAGGGACTGCACACTTTTCCATATCGCACAATTTACACTTCCGTGCAATAATTGCGAGCCGCTGTCTCCGAAATCATTATTCGACTGTACACGCCTTACAAAGTTATCTAATAAACTTACTTATTTGTAAAATAAGTCATTTAGGAATTAACAAATGATAATATCGAATCGATCTGTTCCGAAAAAGTTCTCATTCCGCGAACGCATAGAAATATCAACTCCGCTATTGTGTACGCTCTTACTTGGCTCGCCGCTTTGTCCGTCTTGATGCCAAAGAAACGATGTCCAGTGTCCGGTGACCCAAAAATATATCCGAACGCCCTCGAGTCGCTCATGTCCTGAGCGATGAACGATATCTTATGTACAGGATGGTGGTAAAGACAGTCCTGGAAAAGATATGTGTTTAAACGGTATCCTCGAGAGTGATCGAACAGTAAAATTGTGTATCGAGAGCGAACCGTGAACATTGTTGAGAGCGTCGCTGTACACGTTAAAACGATCACGTAATTACCACGGAGCAGTATTACGGGCGACGTTGGTATGCTTACCCCCGACTTTTCATCCCGCAAGCGTAGTCCATCGATGCTGACCTGAACGGAGATTCGTTGTTTGTGCTCGCCGGCAGCACGAATTGCCATCTTCAGGTCCGCCAAAGCTGCTTGGCACATCCGGTCCCCTCGTGCTTCCGATACTTCCAATATGCCGATCAGCTTCGCCTTGAACGACACACCCTCCCCAAGAAATCGGGTTCGTTCGTTCTTGACTGCAAGTAAAGCCGGATATTCGTTTCGTTTATTGTTGCTGTCGCGTCGAGGAATTTCCGTGTTCGCCGCTAGATTAGATACACGGTGCTAGCACGTCGTACATTTCATCTGACGGAACAGTTTACGATCTATCGTGTTAAGATTTTTGCAATTGTTAGGCGTTTCGATTAGACGCTAATTTCTGGGAAACGCTATCGGCTGAAAATTCAGGCCAAAAGAAGAAGTAGACTTGAATGTGTTATTGTCCAGAACGGTCGACTAGAGAGTTAGTTGTTCTCACGAAAATACATATATATGTTACGGTAAATTTGATTTACCGTAAAAATACTACATATTTTACATATTATTATACGATATAAATCCGGTGAATGTGATAAATTCTCGAAAATTTATTGAATTAACTAGCCAGATAAATTGATAAAATAAATGAACAATTAACCCAGAAATTAAATATTCAATAATTATCACGTTCGCCGGATTTATATTATATTTTTATCACGTTTACCGTAACATATTCTTTCATTGAAACTGTGAAAAAGAACGAAACAGCGTCGTTCCAGCGGTAAAGTTACAAAGTGCTGGACAAGTACAGCGAACTTCGATGTTTCAAAGGACGCGAAGAGAGCAGATCGTGCGGCAGCTAATAAAAGGAAACGTGAAATCTGTCGCGGTAGATACTCGTTTTAATAACCCCGCATGTGGCCCCGTTCAAGCTCACGCAAGGTAGAACCGTTCGGCACGATGGTGTATTGAATTATCGGATTCGGAGCTGCAGGGGGTTCCAAGCTGATCTGCCGGCCGATCGTTTGAAACCTCTTCAACGAATATAGTATATGTATGCATGTATTGATCGGTCATATACGATCAATTTGATTTCGTAAAACCGCGGCGCAGAGATTCGTCGAGTGTGCTCCAGACAAGCAATTTATTTTCTTCTTCGTCACCCTAGCGCCCTAACCGAATCGGCGGCGATGCAAATTGAATTTTTAGCCCGAAAAGAGATTGGGGAATTTTGGGGGCGATCGAATAATTTGAATACAGGTATCGACCGATTCTTTAACCAGGCATCGGTCCGACAAGCACCGACCGCCCGGGTATTGTCTTTCCGCGGACAATTTGCCGGGAACTCCCTCCGTCGTCTACACGCTTTTTTGCGCAGACTTTCCTACGACCCCTCGCGACTTTAATAATCACGACCACACCGGCACATTTGTTTGAACGTCCTCGTGCGACTCGAGTGGAGAACGCCAACTGTCGATACTTCAGACTTTATCCGGATAACCAATTCATGCCCCCCGTCCCCCTCCCCCCGCGGACCTTTTTCTTCTCCATTGCCGGTCACCTTTGTACCAGCTTTTTCCTTCGCACACATCTTCCTTTGCCAAGTCTCCTGGCCGCACGAGACTTTTATTGCCCCTAGCTCTGTCATAACAATCACTCTTGCATCGAGCATCGCCAGCGTGAAACAATGGGTCGATAAAACACGAGGATTAGAAGCATCGCTAACCGCCCTCCAAATAATCCCACACGAACGCGAGAGTACGTACGGTGCTGCCTTTTTCCCCCCCAACTTTCAAGATCCCGCGATACTTTCATCCAGTTAAGGGACGTGGTATTTTTCAGCTCGCCAAAAGAGAGCATGGAGCTTTTGAACAAGCACGAGTGACTCTTGCTTCGAACATGAACGACAGAACGTCAGCATCGACCCCATAAAATATCAATGTTTGAATAACTTCGGTAAGCATGTTTGTTTTGAAAAATGAAGCTACAAACTGTTTCTTAATTATCTTTTTTTTTAGAAAAATTAATTTTATCGAAATATTTTCTCGCGATAGTGTACCAGTGAGAAAGTGCGTTGTAAAAGCAAAGGAAATTTCAATTAGAATTGGCTACCCCTACCCGACCTGTCCGAGCCTGTCCTACTCGTCATCGACTCTCCCGGCTACCCCCACCCGGCCAACACGAATCCTGTCCGGACCTCTCCGACTACGTCATCGACTCTCCCGGCTACCCCCACCCGGCCAACACGAGTCCTGTCCGGACCTCTCCGACTACGTCATCGGCTCTCGGTCCGTATTTACACGCGCTGTCCTTTTCTACGTTCGGCGCGACGCCGGTGGTCAGAAAAAAATAGCAACTCATAAGATTTATGTCCGGCTTAGATCAAGACTTTATTATTAAAAAAAAGTAGACAGCAAATGGTCAAGAAAGTGCTCGTCGACGTCGTTGGCAAAAGGAATTATCTACGAATCAATTCTAAATAATCTGAGAACAATCATTGATGTAAAGAAGTATGATATAAATATAATAAGTATGAAGCATATAACAATGAAGTATGATATAAAGAGTATGTGTGTCTGAAAGAACGTATTATAATAAGGCATGTATTCTCATAATACAGTAACCAACCTCGATCAACCGGATTAGGGTTAGGTGTCGTGTTAGACTGCCCGAAAATTTTCCGAAAAGCCTATACCTCCGATGATGTTTTATACTTTGGATTCTTACGTATTTTGACGTGCTGATTACGAATATGATAGTGAAAATTGGCGCAAATGTTATTTTCATAGCGGAAACCATAAAAGACCATAAAAATCATAGTTTTTCCAATTTATTTCCGTAAATAATGGTAATTTTGAAAAATACTTCAGTTAAGAGTTGTAAGTCTCATCGAAATACACATTTTATGCTGTATTGACTTTTGTCATAAAGTTTTATCATACTTTCTGAGAAAAGGGAAGATTATGCGATCAGAGTTAGTTTGAGTTAGGTCGTGGGAAGGGGCGGAGAGTACGCATACGAAAATCCAGGAGTAGTTTTTCAAGATTGAAAGCTCACTTTATACATATATGTATGACCAGAGTGAGATCGTTTTTCTCAAAAATGATTGTTTCTACGACAAAAATCAATACGACATAAAATGTGTGTTTTGATGAGAACTACAACTTTTATTTGAAGTATTTTCCAAAATTACCATTATTTACGGAAATAAATGGGAAAAAGCTATAATTTTTGTGGTTTTTTCACGGTTTCACTATCACATTCGTAATCAGCACGTCAAAATACGTAAGAATCCAGAGTATAAAAAAACATCGGAGGTATGAGCTTTTCGGAAGTACACCCTAAAATAGTGAATAAAGTAGTATAATCTGAAATTAACAACCGTCCAAAGTGATAAGCGTGTCCATCTGGCGGCGAAGCGGTGAACGAGAGCGCGGACAGTAACGCCGCATCAGCACAGTCGATAACGTCGGATTGCAACGAAAGCTCGCGCGAAAATCGCGACTCGACAATGTTGTCTCTCTCTTTGTGTCTCTCTCTCTCCCTCTCGTACTTTCGAGAGAACAAGAGAGAGAGAGAGAGAGAGAGAGAGAGAGAGAGAGAGAGAGAGAAAAAAAAACGACTCGACAGTTATCGGTGAATCGCAACCCGTAACAATAGAATTCATGCAACTATACAGTACATTATACTACCATTACGTGTCATCTTAATCCGCCTGATTCGAATCGAGCGACTGTCGTCTTTCTCCCTCTTAAAGAAGGGAAGCCATATTCCAAAGCTCCCTTTGACCGATCTGCAGGGTGATATCACGGACGTCATGCTTGAGAAACATTGATAAAAACGCACGGAACAAGGGCAAAGCCACCAGTCGCGGCACGAAAACGTTGATTCGAATCACAACGATCCCACTAAACAACCACAAGGAGACAACGTCGACCGGATGATGCACGTTCCCCGACGTTTCCATGAATATTGTGCGATTCGTAGGGGGTGGGTTTTGTTACTCACACTTGCACGGACTGTTTCTCTTCCGTAAGGTCTGCATCGATAGTTCCGTGTAGGCGACGAGAGAGTATCGGAACACAGCGGAGAAAATATTACCGATCTTCTCTCTCTCGGCGCACCCTCGGCCGCCGCACTATCGTGGATAGAATTCTCTCTCAACACAGGCACATGTCGCTCGCACTTGTCTTTCTCCCTTGCCTCTATCTTCGTCGCCCCTTTTCCTCTACTATCTTTCCCTTTCTACTTTCTCTCCCTCCTTGTCTCGCTCCCACTTTATCTCTCTCTCTCTCGCACCCTTTTTCACCCGCGGCCTATCTCGTGGCTCTTGTCCTGTCCAGCCGTTACTCTTTCGCTACTCCCTCTGTCTCCCTTCGTGTCGCGTATTTCCTCCACGGACGTGGAACCGGACTCGCCGCGTTTCACACGCGGTCGGTACCTTTCGCTACGGGAACGCGATCGCACGCTCTTCGCGCGAACAACCGAGAGAACAGCGGAGTCGTCGCCGGGTACACACGGTTCCGGGGATCCGCTCCTCGCGACAGAGACGCGCGCCGTGAAAATACGAACGATGAAACGGCCGCCTGTGCCGCCGGCACGGGTCATCCATGTTAGCCTCTCTTATTGATCAATAATATACACCGTCTAGTACGCGGCGTTGTCGCTTCGGGGCCGCAGGGGAACATTTCCCGGTTCGCGCGCGCTTTTCCTCTGGCCATTCTCATGTACCGCTCGAAACCCTTCGTACCGGCGCGGCGGCGACACGGGCGCGTCGACGTTTTCTACCTGCTCCTCGGCCCGGGTGACTCGTATATTCAACGCAACTGACATTAGAATTCGTGCTCTTTCCCTGATTCGAATATCAGCCGGGCGACGACCAGCGGCCGGACGGTTTTATTTAATCTCGCGGAGAAGATTCGATCATGGTGACGCGATCCCGAACTGTATCGTCGAAGAGCAGAGACACTGCTCTTTGGTATCGTGACGTTATTCCGATTCGAACTCGATGCTGCTTTCACAGGTCTCTGTTGAAATAACGAGAGGGATGATATATTTACATATATATTTATATATATATATTGTTAGAGATATATGCGTTAAATTTCTGTCTTTGCTTGTGAAAAATAAAGTGGGGCGCGTTTGGAGACATCCGTTGACTGATGCAAGGTGTTCAGAATCAATTGTGTCGCTAAGTGTTGAAACCTGTATACACACCAACCAGTTCATTGGCATTTTATACAAGCAGCAATTAATATTAACGCGTACTGTTCGCAATTTCCTATCGGTTGTCGTTCCACGAAATCGATGTCCTGCGAACAGAGGGGTAAATCATAGATCAAAGATGACGAGGGGAAAGTCTGTCGTCGATATTTCGCGGATTTAGTTACACGTCCGAGTCGACAGATGACGCTGCCGTGGTAACCGCGAGAAACGAACAGTGCTTCGAATTACAGGGATCGTTATCGGTACGATATAAATAATACATTCGAACGGTTATTTAACATCGAATATCAGTTAATCCGTTTCGAGAATAGGTTCCGCGAAACAGATAAACCACGTTATTATGAAAATGTTATTATTACTTTCCGATTGACGGGCTGCCAACGAATGTGCTAATATGCAAAAGAACAATCGTAACGGGGTCCGAATTTAGTATGGACGTTTGGTAGACGTTTTTCTCGCGAATAAGCGTTCGTCCAATGCTTCGCATATTTTCAAGTTGAACAAATCACAATCTGCACTTACCGTTCGGAACTCCGTTTATGCTACTTACACGGCGCGGTGAAAAATTGTGTTTTCTAATCGATTATCTTCCCAGAGATTCTAAGATTAAGTTATCACAAGTACATCAACATTATAACATACTACACGCGACACTTGACTTCAAGATTGAATGAGTCCATTCATATTGTCAACAGAGAATAATGCCGCGTCACAAAATAAATAAAACATTAAATATACATATTCCGACGGCGACACGGAACGATCGGTTTGCAAATGCACAATTGCATGAAAAAAAACTCGAACGAAATTACAATTGAATTCCGAACGAATGCAGGCAAAGTGTTCGGCTTCGCTCGTTCCTAAAACAACAACGAAGTGTTCTCAGGTGCAAGCAGAGGTGTTCGGCGTGTTAAAAGCCGATCGCAAAAGTTCCGGCCACGCCATTGGCCAAATAGCGAAGGTTTAACAAGCGGTATCGAAGTCACGAGTCCTCAGTTCGCGCAGAGCCGCTAGAACGGGAGGTTGTGCGGTGGTATTCGTTCCGCGTTGCTGCCGAGAGTGTTAGAGAAAAAGTTTCGTTCCTGAGTGAATCGACGTTGTTTCACGGCGGCGGTCGCGTCTCGAATTCATTTAACAACATTCCCGCTAGCAAATAATCGAATGCGCACCATGACATCCCGTGAATACCTTATTGTCGCGTTAACGATCCTATTCAGGATCCATGCAGCGAACGCGAACGGCATATCGTGGGGTAAGTAAATCGAAGGAAGGAAAGAAAAAAGAGAAAAAGAAAAGAAAAAGAAATAGACCGCGTCAGCGTGTACATAACTTTAAATAATACGCCGTGAACACGAGGTAGTCGGAACGGTGCCGTGTTGCAGTTCGGTGTAGTACAGAATGCCGACTCCATTCACGCGGCTTCCCTCGTCACGTACGCCACTTCTCTCCGGGATCGCTTTACCGTGTTGAAAGACGAAACACGGTCGAAAGGTGAATGAAACCGACCCCCGATTCTTATCCGAACGCACCGTAGGAACATCGCGATGCTTATTAACCGCTTTAATTGACGCGTTTACTTGCCCTTACACCTGTTTACGTAATGAATGTCAAAACTGTTACGTGCGACCGTTCAAACCGTCGCTGCACGTACGAAAGTGTATCAATGAAAAGCGGAACAGATTCGAAATCATATTTTTGTTTAGTTAACACGCCCGTGACGGGGGCCGGCGGGGGCGAATTTTGAATTTTCGTCCGGGCCATCCATTCCCGATGACACGGTACTGTCATCCGGCCCGGCGACTTCGGTAGATCCGTGCATAGAAATCTGGCGCGTGCGGGACACAGAAACGGAGCGGAACGTCTCACTAGGGCATCAAGCGAATTACCTCGTGTCGCGACCTTTGTAAACTGCCGACTTTTTTTTCGCTCGTCTAGTTACAAAGCAATCGGGGGCTCGTTCTCTTGTTACACGCTCGAGCGAATTTATATAGCGGACAGGCGCGTCGCGAAACGAAGAAAATTCGAGACACGCGACAAAAAATAAAAGAAAAATAACTTGGACAATATCCCCGATTGTGTGCTCTATCCATGCGCCGATTGTTTAATTAGCTATTCGATGGCATTGGGGAAAATTAGGTTACGTAATGCGCGAGTAAATGAATTTATAATTCATGAATTTCGAGCATTACTGTAGATCGATACGCGAGTCGACCATGTACTGCTTATTATACCGAGATATGTCATTCGATTTATTCGATTTATTCGATTCGTTAACTGTAAATTGATACGAGTAGGGCAACTGACTTCAGCGGTTGCTGGCCAAATAGGTTACCTTGGAATTCGCGGTCTTTTTCGTTAGACCCATGGCATCGTTCTCCTTCGATTAGACGATACACAAGCGGTTATTAGTAGACAGCGGATCTTTATTGTAAAATAATAATTTTCTGCTCATTCAGTTTAGGTTTAGTAGGCTTAAAATTATGTAACGGTGTTTTTATTTTTCGACACTTCTAATGTTTTACAGGTTTAAATTACACTTGTTTTTTTTTGTCACAAAATTCAATCACATCCGCTGTTTAATTATTACGCTCGAACGCGACGAGAGCAGTCTTTGACGAAACGACGTGCCAAGGATTCCTATCTCGTCGTTGTGTCACGGAATTATGCCTCTAGTAATTAATTCGACGAGGTTTTGAAAACGATTAGAAACAGAAATTAAAGCGGAAGTAACGAAGAAGAATCAGCTGTCTGTTTAACTTTCAGATTCTTTTTTTTGTTCTATTGAATACTCATTCGCGTTCAACTTTCAATATACCGTTCTCGATCGATTTACCCATACATACTCGGCCATGATTCGAAGCTAACGATCTACTATTTTTATAATTACGTAACAGTGTAATTGTTCATTTTTTTTTTTGTTTTCGCAAGATGTTTATTATCTTTCGTTCCGTTCCATTCGATAGCTTTTGATAGAATAAAGTGGAAGAAATATTTTTTTGAATTGATTAAGGTACGGCACAATTTAAACATCATACAGTACAAAAAACTATATAAACTTGGGGTTTTTGTGAGTGAAATCATTTTAAATGCATTATCATCGACCAATTTTTCGATAGGTATTCTTCGTTATCTGAATAGGGTGATCGATGGGAAATATCAATACAGCAGATATACCAGATCAACATCGGTTGAAAATCGATGATAATAGTGAGTCACAGAATTACATAAGAATTACATAATACTGTTGTAATAATACGTATGAAAATATCATTCAGCCTGTTTGACAATAAAATTATAACATAATGACGTAACTTATTTTTTATAGTAAATCTAAGTATGAAAAGTAATTATAAATCAGGCTGTTAAAACGAAATAGAAATGGTTTGTTAAGACGAATTTATCGTATATTTGTTGTTTATAAAAAAAAAGCGACAAGATTATTTACGTCGACACAGTAATGGATACAATAATCATATTTTTTTAAATAACCTCCTTGCTGCAGTGTCGTTATTATTTGGTTATATGTTGCAATAACGTAGATAAATTGAAGAACGCAACAAAAATGACTTATTGTTGGTATCAGTGTATAAACATATTTTTTTAATAACCTCGTTGCTGCAATGTCGTTGTTATTTGGTTATATCTTGCAATAATTTAGATAAACAAAAATGACTTATTGTCGGTGTCGCTAAATTATAAACAATGCCACTGTTGTCAAAATCGGAATAATAAAGTAACAGATAAATTAATAATTGACGATACACAAATTAACAACACCGGTCGGAAAAATTAAACTTTATCCGAATCCGAGTAAAAAATTCAATTTTCATCATTTTTTCTGCTTCAACTATAATAGCTAGATCAATGATTGTTACGTAGAAAAATTCTGTAAACTTCCCCAAGTATGACCCTATTTTTTTAATACCATTACAAACATTTAAACATATGTAAAAAATGTCGAAGGGGCTCTAAAACTCTGCCGCTTCGGAGAGGTGGAAGTCTAAGTTGTCACGTGATGCGATTCGATTTTAGACGCTTATTTTTGATGTCGCATAAAAAATTGATTTAAAATACATTTCACGTTAAGAAAAAACTCGACTGCCGTTAAACTAGCTTTTCAGATGATTATCGAAGGGAATTTAAATTTCACGCGATGCGCGCCGCGCCGAAAGGAAAGTTCTCAGTCGGGCATTGTGAAGGCAAATGACGCGATTGTTCATCGCGTCAAGTTCATTAAATTCACGCGATCGTAACGTGTTAGTGCTCGATTAACATTAAGTTTTCCTTGTGTTATCGAGTCCTATATAAACAAAGTCTCTCGTTCGCTGGATTCTCGACTGCTCAGAAATTTTTATTATCTCGATGTTCGCACATAAATTACACAATTAATGCACAGCGCGCAAAAACATCGCCGCCACTATGTCATTACGCATTTACGTTTTTCCCGGCGGGCTCGATCTTCGACTTCACCGATAAACTTTTACTCCGTCGCAATGTTTTTACGAATCTGTTTTGTTTCGCCATGGTGACAAAATAAACAATAACGCGTCTTGTATAACGAATTTTCCTCCTGACACTGATCTAATATTAGTTGCGTTTACGTGTTTGTTGCTTAACAACCGAGCCGGTCTTTCCTTACGCGGCCTCTTTATAACTTTCTTGTATCAACCAGCAATTAGGTAGATGCATGTAACGTCATCTTGAACTGCTGGCCTTAAAATTTCTTTCAGACCTGTAGAACTTCCTTGAAATTTGCCCCTATATTTTTAGTAATGGCTAAACATTGAGGAAGGTAAAATTTCATTTTGCTATTTAAAAGAATAAAGAACTTCCTAGAGATGTGATTATTTAAAAGACTGTAGAACTTCCTTGAAATTTTCCCCTATATTTCCAATAATGGCTAAAAATTGAGGAATGTAAAATTTCATTTTGCTATTTAAAAGAATAAAGAACTTCCTAGAGATGTGATTATTTAAAAGACTGTAGAACTTCCTTGAAATTTTCTCCTATATTTCCAATAATGGCTAAAAATTGAGGAATGTAAAATTTCATTTTGCTATTTAAAAGAAATTAATAATTGTAATGTACTGTGGTGAGAAGGTCCCTGGGACATGTGTGTCCCCACTCCACCTCCCCTTACTACGATGCTGTTCCCCACTTTTCCACCGCGTCCCGGTCACGTGACGCACCGGTACCGGCAGAGAGAGGGTAACCCTTCCCCTCGATTCGTGCTCCCTCTCCTCATTTGACGACACTGCAGCCTTCTTGTCGTCCCACCACAATAAATGAACCTGTAGGGCCCTTTTGAATCTGATCATTCTCACCTCTCGCATCAGTAACACTGAAACTTTTCTTCGAGGATCAACGTAGACATCGAATGCATTACTTGGTGAATGAAATGCATGTCATCGTCTCCATTCCGTTCATAATCTACACCCCGTGGACGCCTAATAAGCGATATCCACGCATATGTGAACGTACAGCTCTAGGTTAATAGGTTGAGGTTACTATCTTCCCGTCCTGCAATTGCAAAAATGTGTAGGATTCATTGACTTATTAGCACGGCGTAATAAACTTTAGACTTGGTCGAATTAGAATGAATCTCGGCAGATAACATTCCGATCTATGAATGGACACTGCGGACGCTATAATCGCACTGCTAGTCTTGAGAATTTGTTGTGTATACGCGCATATGTCAGAAAGTTTCCAATTTGCTTTGGACTCGATGCAATTTTTAATACAGGATCAATATTATAATTTTCATCGATACGTTATTTCTGACTAATCCAATGGCAAATACCAATAGCAAAGTAATACGCACATACATTTGTATATGAAATTATTCAAGCTTTTTATTTTCCAAGCTCTGATTGCAATTAATGATTGAGATTGATATTTTGATGTATAATGATTGATATCGTAGCGCCAGCGTTTATGATTTCCGAACGATTGCTATGAACAGCACTAATCAAGTACTTAAGATAACGTTCAACATTTAATTGTCAGCTGCTCGCTAGTTTTATTTTCCCATGCTGCCTGTCACGATGACGTGACATGATTAATGCTCGGCTATAACATTAACAGATTTACTATTCGTGAACGACCAGCGGCTTTTATCTGGCAAGAAAACTTTATCGCGAGTAGTCTCTTTTTTCTAATAAAACCGAAGTACCATATGGAAACGTAATACTACAAGCGATATCAATAGGACGAGCCCAGAATAAAAATTTGATTTCTTTGTAATAAAACATATTGACCCGCGGGTAAATGATTATTCGACACCATTTTATCTTCGAAGTTTACGCCTGCGTTTTCACACAAAAATCGACGTTAACCGACAATGCTGAAATTGTAATATATGAGGTCGGTTTTTATCCAGAGCGTGCCGATAGTGTTCTTCCCGTGTGAATTATGAGAGCGAGTCCACTTGATAGAATGTTTTATTGCAACCGGGTAGATAGAATTTGCATACGGTAGATTAAACATTGATATGTTTACGTTTACGCGGAATAAAAACTGTCCGCGTTCGTTGCGAAACACAACAGGCGATACGTGGGCATGTGTTTCCCTTTTAAATAATTAGTTTCCTTAAATGTTCTTATCGATTTGCGGATAGATACCTAGAATTTTTTTCGTGAAACGTGCAACTATTTTGCTCACTTGGTTTCTGTCTCGTGTTTATTGCAGATCTGGCAGTGGCGATCGGACGAAGCGTCGAATTTTACACGAAAAATTATTCGTTTGTCGAACGAATCAAAATCGAGGAGGCCGAGGCTTTGTCCGGGCTGGCCTATGATGAAACTACGGATACAGTATTCGTCTCGGACATGTACGGCAACGGTTCTGTGTTCAGTATCAATCTGTCGCAGAATAGTACAAAGACGCTAGTTCAAGGTAAGTTCACGTTTTGATAGTCCGTAGAACGATGCGCAATATAGAGTAAGATACAGCTGCAGCCTAAAATCCTCTTGGGGTCATACTATGTGTACCTTTTCTTTTAAAAAAAAAGAAAAAAACTGATGAGTATTATTATCTACTCGAGGAGCATACAAATATTTACATACTAGTTCTAATAACAACGGTACACCAAGGAAACCCCACTTTTGTCCTTTCAGACTCTCTGGTTAGATCACGATTCTAAATCTCGAGATAACAGAAGCCCACAGTTGCAGCTCTCTAGCAATTCGCTCTGTGATTATCTGATATTATCATTATCCACTCAATTAGAGTTGCAATAAAGCCACAAAAGTATTAGACAAATTACGATTACCGGTTTAAACAACGCGAGCTGTAGCTTTGAGGGCTACCCTCACCTTCTGACTATGAATGAAGTTAAAAATACATATTTAGCAAAAGACAAAGATCGCATTGCGTACATAGTTTATTGATGCTAATCGTCGATCGTTTATCCCCATCACAAGGAAATGGCCGTATCATGGGGCTGGCTTTCGACAGCAAGACGCGAATCCTCTTTTGGAGCGACGTGAAACAAGGAATGATCATGCGAATGCATGTGCCGTTGAATAGACTTCCAGAAGAACCCGTCATCATCCACAGAATAAATGGCTGGAATCTGCATGGTATTGCTGTGGACTCGTGTAAAAGGTGTGCCATTTATCTCTACATAGACGCGGGTGTCGCAGAAATTCCCGGCAGGGAAGTCTCTCTCGATCGGCCTTTTAATTTCATTCTCGTAGACGGTTAAGATCGAATGCTTGTACCGATCAGGAATCGAAGAAAAAGAAATTGTAGATGTACTACGTAATATAATGTAATGTGATGAAGAAAACAATATCGTGCATATCTGATAATTATACGTTGTTTCCAGTCTGATATACTGGGTGAATAGTAATAGAACGTGTCAGCGCATAGAGCGCTCGAATTTCGATGGAACCGAGCGAATCACCATTATCGAAGGAGGTATGTTCGACCCGCTAGCGGTAGCCATAGATCATGTTGAAGAAAAGCTCTACTGGAGCGAAGATGCCGAAGTTGTGTATAGTAAGATTGAGAGAAGTAATCTTGACGGTACCGAACGCGAACTGTTGACTCGCACCTCGTACCAACAAGTAGTTTACATGGCCATGGACCGTGACAGGATATACTGGACCGATCGGGTTCGCAAGTCGATCTGGTCGGTTCCAAAAAATGAAACGAACTATAAGCTGGACTTTGAGCCACGTTGGTGGATTCAGCAAGGCAGAGTGAACGGAATAATCGTGCGGGATAACGAAAACGTAGCCATGGACTGCGAGGCGCTCGCGAAAGAAAGAGAAATTAAGAAAGCCGCTAAGGCTGCTGCCGAGTTATTTATCAATGTAACCACTAGCACGACAGAACAGCCGAAATCAACATACTGCCTTAACGGAGGACTCGAAATCGAGGCCGACACCACCTGCAGTTGCAATCTTGGGTGAGTTCTAAGATATAAAGAATGCTCTATACTCTATATGGATCATTCGATGCGACGCGGATCATTATTGTGTTCATACTTTATTTTTCTTACTTAATATGCAATGAAGAAAGATTAAGTAACTGGAAACCACACCTTTTATGCAAATGGTAATACATACATTTTAGGTTTACTGGTAAACATTGTGAGGTAGACCTCTGTCACAATTACTGCCTTCAAGGTGGCTGCAGTATAGATCAATATAATGGATTACCCACCTGTAAATGCAATGGTACATTCGTTGGACCAAGATGCGCAACAGACCCATGCAAAGACTATTGTTTGCATGATGGTCAGTGCTCCGTCCAAAATGAAAAACCAATTTGTAGATGTAAATATTCAGAAGGATCTCGTTGCGAAGATTTCAGTAATACGACAAAAGTGTGTGAAATCTATTGTGCAAAAACTGAACCAGTTCCTAAGATTCTTAGTATAATTGACTGCCGGTATGTCTTAGCATTAAATTTGTATTTCGCTTATTTTATTGTCTGATTTTAATGAAAATATACTTTATAACGAGTCTATTGCTTTCTGTGAACAGGTGTAATGAAACAAACGAAGCCAGTGCACAAATGGTCATGATCAAGGAACACAATGAGTACAAAATATTAATAATTTTTGCTGTACTTACTGCTGTACTTATAGTTATAATAATCGTACTTAGTTATTACGTGAATAAATTACGCAAACGACTGGACAATCAAAGTGAAAATATTTCCAATGTAGATTACTGCTGCAACATGAATATCTGTGAAACTGTGAGTGAAACATCAGTTAAAGCATAAGAATAATTCACGTGCATGAAATGGATTTCTGATACATTTTTAGTCATTGATCTAAACAATTTAATTCTTAAGTAACAAATATTAGATCTGAGTTCCAATACCAATCCATTACCATGAGTGGTGAATTTTTTTTCTACGTATATACATATATACACATAAAAAATTTCATTTAGTCGACGTGCATATATTTGCTACATTAACGAAATGAACAAGACAATGACAGTATTACTGTGTATCTATTTTTTTTTATTTCAGTATATTGTTTATACAATTATATAACTAAAAGCTATTATTTGCTAAGGTACTTAATATTTCATCCAAAATTACAATTAAGACCGTTGCATAGTATTCGTCAATTACTAATAAGTAAATTAAACTTTACAGTATTTCCTTGAAAATATGATGCTTATGTTATCAATTGCTTAATTTTTCATTATCAGTTGATTACTCGTTTATGCATGATGTTGTATTATGTCACTTATTGTCTAAACTCTAAGTAGGTAATCTGGAAATGTGCAATATGTTCCTCTATCAACGTGAACTGTTTTTATTGTAGCATAAAAAGGAAAGTTTTCAAAAGTGTGATAATTATATTGATGAAAATATAAATAAACTTATATTCTCTATAATTATCATTTCATACTAAATTTTTCGTAAATTCAGAGATCAAACTTATTCTCAATTTATATCATCTCATTTAATAAGAATGCGTAAAAACAGTTGGAACCTTTTTTTTTTATTAACATTCCTATTATTAAACTAACATATGAAACTAATCAAAAGAGAGCATTAATATCTTGTTACATCTGGGGAATTTATTGTAATTTATTAGATCATGCTTTTTACATTGTTAAAAATGTTTGGAAGTTGAATTTATTAAATTTCTATTCGAAATTTTGTTCTTTTACAGCCGTGTTCCGAACCAAAGTTAAATACTGATGTGCTGGGAAGGAAGGGTTGTAAGAAAGAAGAGAAAAATTGTTTGCTTAATAATATGGATAAGCTTTCATGGTAGCATAAACTATTAATTCAATGTTCTAATTGCCGAAGTTTTTGCAGATTTCATATGAAGTTCGTAGAAATGTTAACCTCGCAGAACGTCACGTTTGTACGTAACACAGCATACCGTAATATCGTAGAATTTAATGATCATTTTTGCAAACACTACGGAACAATGATACAGTCAGCAAACGAAAACCAAAGGTCTTCTTGAAGACTTCATTATTTCATATGATGTATAAGGCTGTGTTGATATAAGGATTATTTCAAATAGTTATTCAAGAGAAATCAATCTTTTTTTTGTAGAAAGAAATATGAGAGCAAAACAATTGAGTTCCACTGTATTTCTAATGGAGTGGACGAGTAATAGGGGTATGATGAGACATAGAGAATTCTTATATATTGTGTTTCTGTTTATAACATTGACATCCATCTTGTAAATGTTTCAACAATAATGAAATGCGTTTTAAAGCAGATTGCACCAAAAATGAAAACTGATTACAATAGACGGATACATAAAAAAAGCTGCCTTAATTGCTAGACTTCTAATAATTGCTCAACGTACTATTGAGTACATTCCTAGAGGGTTGTAGATCACGAGATTCTAATGAACATTATTGTGTTTGTACAAAATAATTGGAGATTTTTTATTAAGATTCGTCGAGCTTAATAATTCACATGGTAAATCGTGAATAATTACATTGCCACAGAGATAAATGTCTATTACTTTTCTTATGTCATTGAGTATATTTGCATTTGTTCTTATACTTTATTATGTATTAGGTCGATTCTATATTATACAAAATTGAATATACCTATATGTAATTTGCTTGAAATATCATTTTAAATATTTTAAATACAAAATCACAAAAATATTGTTCAGGCAGACTTGAAAAATCAGCCTTCATATTCAACTTAATACAAGTAACATTATTTATAAAGGAACTGCAGCTATTTGTATAAATCTTGTACAGCATTATTTTGTGTATTCATACAGGGATGTGCACTTGCAAGTTGAAGCGACAGTGCAGCTCTTAAATGTAGAAAAAAATTCATTGCTACTCATGAAAATCCACAGTACATATAAATTATAAACTTCTGAGTAACAGATATTTATCACTCAAGATAATTATAAGATCATTTACATTTATAGCAAACGCTCGTACATCTAGAAAGTACAATATATACGACGAAGTTTTTTGCAGACTGGATTAATTCCTAGTAATTTCTTAATTTTCTTGGTAAAACATAAACAATTATATATTTAAGCAGAAATAGTTTCTAAAGAACAATAATTGATGAGTTTTATTGCAAAACGGTCATATTATATTTTGTTGCATAACTACTTCTTCCAATACTTATGTGTCAAACTGTACTTTCTACCGCTCTCTTTATGTTCTAAACTAGATAATCGTACGCTACTAACAGGTGGCAGATAACAACATCCAGTTACTTAGAACTTAAACCTAAATTTGTACCAAAGTCACGTGTAAAATTATTAACTTTAGCCGTAGTATAATTTTTCATTTGAAATTATTATTTCAGAATAGTTTTACAAATGAAAGACACAATGAATAAACACGAGAAACAAATTGTAGTAGATGTTATGTTTTTCCTTTTGACAGACAAATAGTTAATTATTTCATTAAAAAAAAAATTTTTTAACTACTGAATTTCCTCATCTTTCGTTTTCAACATGTTAGTCCGATGAAATAACGTTCCTATTATCGGAAAGACAAAGCAAGTTATGAATATGACAATTACATTTTGTTCCCGTGTATATTAAAACTTATTTTAATTTAGAAAAAACATTATTGACTTTTTGAACATAGTGAACTTTGCTTTTAGACTTTAATACGCAGTTTTATATATAAGATGTTTGTATGATTTGTTAAATTCCCTAATATGTTCGAATAGAATGATACAAGTGATGTATGTTAAATATTATATTTGGAATATAAGCATTTCGCGTGCACTCATCCCCAGAGACGGGATAGTGACTTTATTAGTGAAATATTTATATTCCCTGGTATGAAGGAGTTTTTGGATAGTTCACAAACAGAAAAATGCTAATATATGTACTTTGTCATTTTTCTTGTGTTTGTACTTAAATATAAAGTTGATAATTAACAGAAATTTCAATTATTTTATTGTCCCTCTAATATGTACTGTACAAATGTACCAAAAACTTTTTAATATTTCTTTACAATGCTTTAGTACTTTGTTTCAATGGCTTTTTAAGTCCCGGAAATAAAATGTTTTTCAACGATACGCCCAAAGTACCTACTTTAAACGTGAAATATTTTGTATTTTTCTGACGTTTTCTGATCGTATCATTTTATTGCAATTAAGAGGTTGAACATCATTGTATACAGATGAAAATAAACTTACTGAAATATTAGCATTTATTTTGCGTATATTTATTACAGAAATACATTATTTAAACTTCTATATGTTAAGTAGAACCACTGTAATCGAACATAATAATAATCAAATTATTATTAGTACAGTTACATGCGAACAGGAAAAAATCTTCATCTAACTTACAAATTCTTTGCTACTCCACTCTCAATTGACTCTCAGGTAACACGATTTTTTCGCCAGGTTTAAATGCAGGCATGCCTAAGTAGGGACAGCTGGCACACCTGAATGCATCACCAAGATAGCACTGTAAAATATATAAAATTTTTATCAATTTTCTGTTTACTGTTTCTTCTTTATAATAAAAATGTGAGTCCGATATTGCATACATTTCCACAGGAAGATTTTACAGTTTTCTCTTCCACAGTTTTTTCCACTTAGTTCCTCAGCTAGTCCACACGAACAATCTTTACATGCTTTTCGTTTACCTGTTGTACTGCAAACTGGAACAGAATCACGATTAATATATCTGTACATAGATTGTATAAATATTTTGATATCTACCTTTTAAACTTGAAGCTTCAGGTTTCAATATATCCGTTTCATCAAGAAGATCATCCTCGTCGACTAATTCTTCTTCAGCAGCACTATCTAATTTCCATACATTGGGTTTTGCTTGTCCAAAACTAAGTGAAACACTAGAACCAATCTATATAAATTTAAAATGTATCGAATAGTGTATTTTAATTGTAATAATTAACAGATAAGTGATGGAATGTCTTACTTCAAATGAGGGTTTTTCTGCTACTATTTCAGATACGTTATCCATGTCTTTGTATACATTGAGCAATAGATTCTTTAATTCGGTATTTACATCTCCAGGTGATTTGACTTTAAAACCAGCTAATTTTAAATTTGATATTCTTCTGTCATACACAGATTGTACATCCTTCTTTTCTTCGAATGACTCATAAATAATTAGTATACCAGCTGGTTTCATTACCTTCATACAATCATCCAAATATGTTTCATAATTAGGGCATGATTGCTTGAAAACAGAAATAATCGTATCATAGCAAGGTACATCATTAAGACCTGTAATAAATGTACATGCGTTGAATATATTGAATACACACATATTACTTAAGATAACTTATTGATTTACGAATAACATTGCTGTCACCATTGAATAATTCGTTAAAAAATCCTAAATTACCTACTTTAAATTTCAAAGGACTATTAATTAACTATAGGTAAAGTATTAAATACTTACGTGCATCTAATTCGTTTGTTGGTGCAATTGTCAATTGCTTAGCATTGCACAATGGTTTCTTTATTTCTGTTATAAAATCTGTAACATTATTTTCTGAAATTTCACGATCTAGGGTCAAAAGAACACTACTGCTGTCTTTGATAAACGTCATTTTAAATAACAGTGAATAATTTCGCTAAAAAAAGTAGTCAGAAACAGATGTGCTAAATTTCTGCTCAATCAGAAGTCAGCTGACAATTTGAATTAACAAGACATAGATTGGAAATTCTTCTTGTAATCTGTGCACGATGGCCGCGTCATCTAAACACGAAGTTATTAACCTTCCCTACCTTAACCACAGACGAAGTGTACCCCCTATGTTATGCATACACATGGGTTTAAATAAATAAATAAATATTCAAACCAATTACGCAAGTACAATAAAATTAATTTCAGTGTATTTTACGTATAACGTCACATCGATACGATTGTGACAACATATAACATATTATCAAATATAAATTAAAGAAAAATTCTCATTTCAGCAATCTTTCAGGTAGACAAAGTAAAGTCCACAACAATTTCAACCACTATTTTACATTTGTATTTATAAAACATATAACATAGTTATTAAATAAGAAATTGTGGCATTGATAAATCCATATTTTAAGTTAGTTTAGAAGAGGTAAGTAGCAGTGTAAATATATATAAATATGTAAATATATTATGCAAGTAGATCAACTGGTATAAGATATCCTTGTAAACAAAGCCCGTTTTATTTGTAAAATACATTTTTAATCATTTCTATTTTGTAAATGTTTCTGGAATTCGATTAATTAGTTGTTGGAATTGTCTTATTCATATGAAAATAGTAAGAGATTTTTATTTATTCTAAAATTCTTAAAATATCCTTAATTTTAATAAAACAATAATTGCTTCTATTAAAGGTATATAACAACGATGCAAAAATCTCATAGATTAAAACGTGAACTTGAACGACTCGCAAAAGATCCTGTAGAAGGAATATGCTGTTATCCAAAATCAGATAACTTTGACCAACTTATTGCAACAATTGTTGGACCTTGTGACAGTCCATATACTGGATTTATTTTTGAATTAGAAATTAATATACCCGATGAATATCCATTTGAACCTCCACGGATTACTTTTAAAACACCTGTGTATCATCCAAACATTGATAACAAAGGCCGTATCTGTTTGGATTTATTAAATATGCCACCGAAAGGTAGTTGGAAACCTACTATTGGCCTGAAAAATCTTTTGGATGCTGTGCAGTGTCTTTTAGGAAATCCAAATCCTGATGATCCTTTAATGGCAGACATAGCAGAAGAATATAAGTTTAACAAACTGGAATTTGACAGAAAAGCAAGGAAGTTTATAGAGGAAACAAAGAATAAATATTTACAACCGTAAGTATTTTATTATAGCTGTAAAACAAATAATGTATTGACAATGGTATTGAAAAAGTACATATTTTAGATGTGATCATTGAATTCCATTTATGATTTGTCATTTCTTTATGAAATTGATCCAATGAATTAATTAGTATTATTTTTAAATATTCTTTTCATAATGTCATATTTCTCAATATTTAAAATTTAATTATGTTAGCTTCAAGAAAGAGTGAGTATAATATAAACAAATGTGACGTGTATACGAGCTTCTTAAAGGGCTAATAAATTAAAAATTCGTCGGATTTGCCTAATGCGCGTAAGTCTGCCAAGAGGTTTTTAAATTTACTACTTTCCCCTTCTCCTCGCACAGCACGCCTTCGTGATGAGGGAACCGCGCGAAATACAAAACAAGTGTTTGTAACCGCAGTGATCTTGCATTTACGGTGCATTTACAAACAGAGGATGACGCGACGAAAGGAAAAATTACAATTTGGCATTGAGAATGACGCTAAAATGATAATTGAACCATGCTCAAAATGAAAAAATCAAATTTTCAATCAATTTTTTTGAAGAATTTGATGTGAAGAATGATCCTGTAAATTTCTTTTACTTGTTACCGAATGACCTGCTCAATCCATCCTTTTTCTAAATAACAGAATTATTCAATGTCTTGGGTGTTTGCGCTTGTAACGGCGCATCCAAGAGTATTTCTCCTCGGCCACAAGCATCGTAAACCGCGAGCCAATACGAAATAGTGTTCACTACTTCGTAACATCTCACCGTGTCCTTGAAATTATGCGACGTTAACGAGGGAGTTGTATCATAGTAATGTTGTTGTACAACATTGTTGTGAACGCCCTCTAGCACAAAAATCGCGTAACTATCTATTCCCTTAGTAAATATCACTGAACAGGTCACTTCGTTTTATCAACGGAAACGTATTTGCACGTCAATTTGTAAATCAATAGTTCGCAAATATAAGTAGTGTACTGGATATGTATATAATATTTAAGCCGTGATGCTTTTTAAAAAATAAATTACAAATATTAGTGATTCTAAGAAATGCGCGACTAGACGTTTATTTCGATTTCTATGGAATTCATTTTGGCTCGTAAGGAAACTCCGGAAGTGAAGTAACGAAAGAAGAAAGTCGCCATTTTGTGTTCGTCGAGAAGGATAAAGACTCTGTGAATGACGGTTGGATCGAACTGAGTAGCGTTCGCTTAATTATCGTTCCTTTGTTTTTTCTTCCATCATTCGTTCGGCTGTGCCGTGTTAAACAGCGTTGATGATTGGGATTCCGCGTGACGATCGACATAAGATCACGGTTAAAATCCGCAACAATATGAAAAGGAGCTCTAGTCGAGACACTCCACCTCCTCGCGTCAAACGAAGCAGATCCTCCATGGGACGGTATGCCGTTTCTCATTATTTATCAACATTTTTTCATTTAGAAAACAGTGTTAGATGTACGACGTGTTCTTTTATTCCCACTTTTTGATAAAATTTATATGGTTATAATAATGATTAAATGCAACATGACAAACATGTACATTTGGTAAAATACTATCAAATGAATATTTTTTTTACATTGTAATAAGTAACTTTTATTAGAATTTATTTTATGTATTTACAGATACGACGATTCTAGTGATGAAAGAATCACACCTGAAAGAATCCGTCGTCGTAGTAGAGGAGCTAGAAGTCCAAGTCCTCCAACACGTGCCTCGTCTCATGCTCGCTACGTTGAATCTAGTTCTCATAGAGATGATTATTTAAGAGCACCTAGAGAATTACCTCCGGAGCGTCCATATAGTTACAAAGTACTTTGCATCAGTTCAATTCATCCAAAAGCAAGCGATGAAGTAATCAAAGATACTCTGTACAGAGAATACAAGAAATTTGGCGATTTCTCTATTAGGATTTCTCATGAATTAGATGAGCGCGTTGCATATGTTTGTTTTAGAAGTTCTGAAGATGCTAGAGATGCAAAACATGCAAAACCAAGGATTATTATGTATGACAAAGTGGCTCTTGTCGAACCAGTTTATGAAAGACCCGACACTTATCGTCGTCCAAGATCAATTACTCCACCCGACTATGAAAGATATTATGCGAGAAGTCCTGGTCCAACAGATAGACACAGACCATTAGAAAGATACGAAAGAGTTTATGGACCTCCAGTTGGACTGCCTCCACCACACAGAGAAATGAGACGTGAAACAATTCCCCCACCTCATCATGACTTTGTTAGACCACCGATTCATCATGGTCCACCTCATGTTCATCCTGGTCCTCCACATCATTATGGACCTCCAAGGCATATGATGATACGTCATCCAGTTCATGGATTTGAACGTGTGGAAAACAAGAAGGACAAATTTCCTAACTACTTGCACCATGTTTCGCCAGAAGATGATCCGTTAGCAACAAGGACTTTGTTTGCAGGAAATTTGGAAATCAATATTACAGAAGAGGAATTAAGGAGAATTTTTAGTAAATATGGGATCGTGGATGATATTGATATTAAGAGGCCCCCACCGGGAACAGGAAATGCTTATGCTTTTGTCAGATTTCAAACTTTAGACATGGCACACAGGTGTAAAGTAGAACTATCTGGACAGTATATTGGAAAGTTCCAATGTAAAATTGGTTATGGGAAAGCTACGCCTACTACAAGAATTTGGGTTGGTGGTTTAGGACCATGGACCTCTGTACCACAATTGGAAAGAGAATTTGATCGATTTGGGGCAATAAAGAAAATTGATTACATAAAAGGAGACAGTAATGCTTACATTTTGTATGATTCTATAGATGCAGCTCAAGCTGCTGTGAAAGAAATGAGAGGTTTTCCTTTAGGAGGCCCAGACAGAAGATTGAGAGTAGATTTTGCAGATGTAACACCAGGATTTGGATTCAAACCAAGACCATATCCAGAGGAAAGTGGAGAATTCAGACCAAGACCAGTAGATTATGACTCTTCTTATGATCCTTATGGACCAGATAGTGACTTTGGCTATGGATCGAGAGGACTCAGAGGTAGAGGATCTGCTCCATGGCATGAAAGGAGAGGTACAGGAAGAGGTGGTTATCGTGGAACTTATCCAGAAAGTTATGTGCGAGATGAAGCTGATTGGTCTAGTCGCAGACCACCCCCAGAGTTAGAATATGAAGCTCCAAGAAGTTTACGTCGGTCTCTATCAAGAGAACCCGGTGTAGATAGGTCAAGATCACGATCTCCTCGTAGAAGACAAATTGACTCTGATTCTGATTCAGAGAATACTCGTACTGGAATGCTCTCTACTTCTCGGACGCTGCCTGATGTTGCCAGGAAATCAATAGCAGTATGGCAGGGAGCATTAATTTTAAAGAATTCTCTATTTCCAGCCAAATTTCATTTAACTGATGGTGACACAGAAATAATTGAAGCTTTAATGAAAGATGAAGATGGAAAACACATGTTAAGAATTACACAAAGATTGCGTTTAGATCAACCAAAATTAGATGATGTCTCGAAAAGAATTCAAACTTCCAGTTCACATGCAATTTTCCTAGGACTGGCTGGTTCAAGTACAGTTATTTCTACAGACGATGCTAATGTACAGACAAGACCACTGCGTAACTTAGTATCATACTTGAAACAAAAAGAGGCAGCAGGCGTTATTTCATTGCTTAATAAAGATACAGAGGGGACTGGAGTTCTTTATGCATTTCCACCCTGTGCATTTTCTACAGAACTATTGAAAAGAACCTGTCCGAGCCTCAGTGAAGAAGGACTCAAGGAGGATCATCTGGTAATCGTCGTTGTTAAAGGGGGTAGCGCCTAAGGTTTCTTCATGGTTAAGGTTTAGATTTAAATATATAGAGATATATATATACACGTGAATGTGTGTACGTGTGTGTGTATGAGTGTCTGTGTTTGTATATATTAACTAAAGTGTTTAGTACCATCACTTTACATATATTATTCGCAATTTTTTAAAACATGCTTCACATAGAATAAAACATTAAATATTTATTAGCTTCAGAGCATATTTACAAAAAATGCTTCACATAGAATAAACCTTTAAATATTTATTAGCTTCAGAGCATATTTATAAGTATGGGCATAATTTTGTACAATATACTTTTCTTGTTCAAATTATTTCTTTGAATAAGATTATTTAAGATTATGCATTGAATATGACAAAGTTTAATTTTTTTATTTAAAAAATAATACAATGAGCCAAAATTGATTAAATGCTATATTTAATACATAAAAGAACTACAAGTGATGAAAAATTGAAAAATAATTGTTTGATCTGGGGTACACGTAACATTCTACATTCAAATAATAAGTATTACAGATTTGAAACACATGATTTTAGAAGTTTTTCAAAATTAAATTAATACTATGTGAATACTTTTCTAAAATTGCAAATAAGTAAGTAGAAGATGCTAGATACACCAGTCTATATATGCATCGGAAACATAAAATTTATCTGGATCTGAATTGCCGAAAAAAAACGTTTAATTACTAATTAAAATAATAGGAAAAATATAATGTAAAATATTTTCCTTATTGATTATTATCAATTTCAATGAACATACATAATACATCTCTTTTGATTTGTGTATACACATACTTAAATTTCTTGAATATCTCAACAACAAAAAACTGGTATAAAGCAATTCAGTATCCATTAAGTTCTGAGAAAATATTGAATTAAGTTGTCTCCTAGTAATCACAGATAACTCATAAGAATCTTAAATTAAATTATACTATAATTGTACACTCTGATGGGTGTAGATACAGTTCTTTCATATTCAATTCGAACTCTTTGAAGAATTTTTTCTTTTTAAATATCATCTTTGTCTTTTTTTGAATGTTTTATATTGAACTAAAAAATTATAACTATATTATAGTAAAAGTAAAATATGAAAGATCTGCTTAGAGTATATTTGATACAGTAATTAAGTCTAATTGTAAAACTGCATTTTATGATTATGTAGAATTATCTGTGTGATATATACATATAATACTTACGTAAGTGACATGTGCGGACGTGTTCTAAAAAGTGAACTGAAGAAAGTGAATGGACAGAATTCTAAATGGCTCTCTGTGCTTTTCTCCCAGTGAAAAGGGACAGAATCGTTTCGTTTGAAAGGACAGTGTTTGGTGGATAATACTTGAAAAGCATAAAAGCAAAAAAAAATAGAACGTGTACAGTGAAATGTAAAAAAAATCCGAGTGTTTGTGCTTGACGACCAACATTGTGACGCTCTTTTAAAATATTATTTTAAAAGTGCGTTACAGTATGGCGCAATCGAAGGTGCAGTGGTTTAATCACACAATAGTGTTGGAACAAATAGATGACTATTACGCTGAGTTTAATGCGTTCATTATTCTTAGTTCACCTACCAAAGTTTCAGTGACACCAGATGGAAATAATGATTCTAACATTAGATATGTAAATGATTTTTAACTGGAAGATCCTTGATTAATTTTAGTGGCATCGCAGGATTTTCAATTTGTTCAATAGGAAATGGAAATTTGCCAGGAAGAAATATTTCAGTTGATTTCAGTGGTATCGAGAAAAAAGAAAATGATTGTTACATAGAGAAGTTTAATTGTATTGCCATAAAATGCATGTTGTGACTTGGCAATCAGTCGTATGGGTTTTGAACACAAGTTTTCTTGTGAAGTTGACCGTGAATTTGGTGGTGTGGTTTTCCTTGTTTTTTTTCAAGAAGATTCTTCCCATCTCACTTAGATCAATTGTGCAATTAGTGTTCTTTGTGGTCTGTGGCCTTCTCTGGCTTTGTAATTCTTAAAAAGTAACAATTTAAAATATTTAAAATGAGAAAAACAGTAGCATTTTCAAATTTCATATTCTACAGAAACAGTTGTGACAAATTTAAAAGTGAAGAATTGTCGGTGCTGCTTGAAAGTGTTTCATTTTAATTTGAAAATTTTTTAAATAATTGAAATTTAGAAAAAAAAAGATTTGTTTCAGAGCCACCGCAACGAAAGGGTTTGGATAGAAGAAATCATCTACTGTCCACTGTATTTTATGCTTCATACAAATAAATCAAAAAGATTGGCAAATATTTTAAAGCTCAATTTTTTAATACTGCAAGGATATGAAGAATAAAGCACACATATTAATCCTTTGATTATCTTTTTAAAAAATTTATTAGTAGTACCATCCAACAGTGGAGATCAAAAGTAACAGTATTTTATCACAATTGGTAAATTAAATATTTTAAACACTGTTTTCAATTAGTAAGTTTAATAAGTATATATTTTATAAAATATTTCTATTTCCACTGTAGATGGTACATATACTTGTAATACTTGATTCCCTATATCTAAAACATATAAATAAAATGGTTAAACATTCGTAGAAATGAGAATTGTTTGAATGAATATTCCAAATGATTTATTCCAAGTCTATTTCGTAAAAAATACACAATCAAAGTGAAGTACAAAATATTACAAATTCCTTTTTAAAATGCAAAATTTGTACATAAAAGTACGAGGTTACCTTTGTTCTTATGTCTAATAAACAAGGTGTGAACTTCAATATTGTCAACTTAAGAATATTCTATTATTATTTACTATTTCAAAAGATATTAACTACCTTTCTTACAAATACATATATAAATTTATGAGCATAATTTTATTTCATGCATATTCTGCTATATATAAACAATAATAGTCAAATAATATAAGTTTTCATCTGCATATCAAAATGATTGATACATTTATATTGCATTTTTATATTTATTAGTAAATGATTTATTAAAATTTAATGAAGATCTAATAAACTTATCTATACATCAACTTTTATAATTTCTTTCAAATGCATAAATTATATACATTATTATTATTATAGCTGACGTATATTCATGTGTACATCAATGTTTAAAATTTTTAAATAACACGAATTAAAAAATCGCAGTTTATCTTAGCATATAACCTTCAAATTATAGGTTAATAAATGCACAGTATCAAGGAATGACGGATATAAATGTAAATCAGATATATTTAAGCTTAAAAGCGAAATAACATTCAAAATCATTTTAGCTGGTTAATTATTCTACAAAACTGCTTTGTCGATAATATTTATAAGATTTAAGAAATGGTATCGAATACTTAAATTTTAATTGGATAAGTATCAAGTTTTATACTTCACGAGAAGTAAAATATAACTTAATAAACAAAAAATTAGTAACACTTAAAAATAATACATTTTAATGACAGTTTGGTTAATTTCCATTTTTCATATTAAAACCTGATTATTATTATATTGAAATGCAATTTTAAATGTCTAGAGATTCGTATGAATTGGTCACATTTACTGAAACGGATCAATAAAAAAACCTACAAAAAGAAAAGTATATGAAGTCTTTTGGAGATTAAAATCTTTCATTTTATGAATTTTTATTGTAATCCGAAATTACAATTCTAATGACTGTTTTTTAATACTAATTTATGTTGCAAACCTCCTTCTTATAGTACAGTTTATGAAAAGACCGCTCAAAATACATATATTAAATTTTAAGCAAAGCAATGGTAATGCACCTCAAAAATTATTATACTTTCAAGTACCTCAAATATAATAAACCACATGTAAAGGAACATATAAAAATTAATAGTAATGTATGTGATGCAAAGTATATTTTTAGTGCACACTCTAAATTTTCTTAATTTATAATGTATGTTCTTGGATCATGCATTTCAAATACTTTTTTCATTTTGTATTATGTGTAAAATTTCTCATGTTTGAGAAAAACATACTTTCTTACGGTAATAATTAAAAAAAAAGTGAATATCTATATTTCTCTCTATTAATGGAAATGCATTAAAATAGTATCTAATTTTTTCAATGAAGTAATATATAAATATTACAGCATTAAAAAACCGTGATTTGTGGTTTTCTAAGCAAAACGAATTAAAATAGGATATAGTTAACTACACTGTAAGAGTAATCAAATACTGATCAACATTGTGCACGATTTGAACAATTACAAAATAGTGTCTACATGATTCGGTGGTATGAAGTGGATATGTCTTATATACATATATATCATATGTTTTTGCGCAGGCGTGTGTTTTCATGTGTTTACGCGCGCGCATTGAACTGTTTTTGTTTAAGGTTTACGATTCAGGAAAAGTATCTAAATAAATATCAACATTACTCTTTCTCTTATTACTTAGAAAATACAGTTATGGCATCGCATTACGGCTGAATAGCTATCAAAATTAGAGTCCCTTTTGGCATTTTTATTTTAATTGCGATCATTATAGGGCTCCCAGTTATGAAAGGAAGCTTATTTTTTCCAGTCTTTCTTAATTTCAAACGACCAGTCCCACTTTAGATGTTCATGCTTGTCATCATCAGTAAACAAGGAGCTTACACTATAGGCACCACGCGCCATTACTCCAGCTGGTGCATCCTCCGCTGGGGTTGTATATGATTGCACTTCTGTTTTTGGTGGGTAAGAACCAACCATATGCATCATCTTATCCACTGAAATGTAACGTAAGAACTGTTGATAAACTTGGCAATCAATAATTAATTTTAACATGTAAGTATTGAAATTTAAAATTACCTGTGACACCTAGCAAGGAAAACATTAAACAAAAATCGAATATAGGTTTAATTTCATATTTTTGTTAATGATTTACAGTTTTAAGTTAATAACAAAACATTTATCATATAATTATTGCTTAACTATTTTTGCTACTTACCGGGTACTCCAAGCCGATATGTCTTTTGAATATATTTTAAACCATGCACAATTTCACGCTGCACAATAAAGTCAATCCTTATTTTATAACTAATGCCTTCTTTTATTACAAATGTTTGTTTCGTCAATTGAGACAGGTCACCCGTTAAATCCAATTCCATATCTGGTCGGTCTGCGACACATAGTGCTAATTTTTTTACTATTACCTTCCTTGGATCATTAGGTTCTATAAAAAATTGATTAAAAAATGTATAATATCATTTTTCTGCATATTACCTTTCAATTGGCTAAACTTAAGTAACTAATAACTTGCATACCTACAACAACACCACCAGACTTTGCTTCTCCTAGAAGTGTTTCTTTGTATTTACGTAAACTTTCATCTTCTTTGTCTGTTTCTAAAATCTGTTCAATGGTTTTCTCTGGTGGGGGTTTGTAATTAGATTCTACTTCCAATTCCTCTTCCACAGTGTCTATATGATCTGCATTTGGCTCTGACATCTTTGCTATAATAAAATTGTCACATTTTTATATTTTTGTATTATATATTTATTATAACGTATTTTCAATCGTATGCACTAAAAATAAATATTGCAAATGTTGTATTGACAATTTCGAATCAATAATGATTTTATAAATTTCGATACAATTACACATACATATGTATACACACAGACGCACACACACACACACACACATTAGCATGTATACATTGTTATACACTGTGTTTCTATAGAAGAATATTTTTAGAAATATTAAATTATGGAAAAATAATAGTAATGCACATTCTCGGTATAATTCTTGTACACTTCTATGAGATACAGTAATCGAAAAAATATCGAAATATTAATCAATTATGAAAAGAAAGGGACAGAAATTTCGAAGCAGGAAAATGACAGGCAAATAAAAAATGTCTGGATGAAAGTGCAAAACTGTTAACAAATAATCCACAGAAAATAATACAATTTCGAAAGAAACTAAATGTTTGAATAGTAAACTTACCTTAATTATAAAGTAGGATGACAAAGATTAAAGAACGAAAACTTATGCAAAATTATTAGCAATCTCTTAATCCTGTTTGCCACCCCTCTGTGATTCGCTTCTCAAAGCGGAAGACATGGACAATATGGCGGCATCAAAAGGGCGGGTACTTCCTGTTCTGATAGTCATTCAAGGTTAATTTCTGTTTTAGGTTGTTTCTTAAATTATTTTTTGTTACAAATATGTAATTCGTTTTGTATTTAACGTTATAATAACTTTTAACTTAGATAAATTCATTCTCACATAGTTTTCTTTAGTCTATGCGCCAAATGTAGACTTCGTCGAATTGTCTATTTATTGAAAACGCGATGTATTTCCCGCGTTTTATTATATCTGTATCCATATTATGTACATACACATCCATGTTATGTATATGTAAACAAGTAAATGTACCCATAAGTTATTCCTACATATTCATTTGAAGTTAAAATCCTTCCATTATTACATACAATTTTAAGTCATGCATGACGTCATTTGTTAGCTGTAATATGTATGATTATTTAAAAATTATGAAATCTCTGACATGGCGTTATAACATTTTCTGTTTACAATTTTTGAAACATTCTATAAATCATAGAAAATAGTGTTTGTCATAATTATTTATTTAGGATAAATTATAATTAATCGATGAAAAATGAAGTTGTACATACATTAAAACACAAATATATGAGAATTTCACCTAAAATTATTACATATATGTATATATTACTTGTTATTGGACATATTACTCAGACCCAAATCATTTCTTAAAATATATTGACAGTGTTCTAAAAGTATTTCTATACCCTTTTGGTTTCGAAAATTTGTTTTGCAGTTTTGAAGCTTTTGATACAGTAGTTCTGGATGCACTTTTGCCAACTCCTTTAAACTATCTGAAAGTATGTGTAATCATAATATATCAACATTAGCAGTAACTTCATTGTAATAATAATACAATATATATAATTACCTAACATATAATCTTGAAATTCATTTTCCGGATCGTCTAAATATATTATAGTTGTAGTATATAGAGTATCTATGTGAGCTTTATTGAAATGCAGATTATAATCCTGAGGTATGAAACTCCAGACTTTTACTAAAACTTCTAAAGATGCTGATCTAATATTATCACATCCATCATCTAGCCTTTTCAAAAGTACAGGGTACAGTTTGTGTAGAAATTCTTCAGTGATGTTACAATATCTTTTTCTTATGCAGACTATCAAGTATATAGCCCGTAAAGAGTATAATCTACTCTTTTTAGAATTGTCATCTGCTAAACTAATTAGAGTAGGAATTATTTTATCTAATACTGAAGGAATATCTTTTTCTGAAGAACATTGATTTGCCTCCATTAAAGAGTCTGTTTTATATTTCTCCAAAAAAGCACACAGACAGCATACTGCTGCAGTGCGTATAGCTTCAGCAGCTCTTCCTGCGCTCCAAATTAATCCAGGAAATATACAGTTTTCCAAAAATTGATAAGTGAATTTTAGATCTATAATTTCATGTAAACATCCTTGATTAAAATATTTTGATAACAAAATAAAATGTTTCAATCTCAGTTCAGGATCTGCATCGTTTGCCATGGTTTGCTCCAAAATCGGTAACATAATACTCATATTAAAATTGAGGACTGTTTTAACATAACTCAAACATGCGCAAAAAATTTGAGATTCAGCATTGTAGATTGACCATGACTTACAATTAGAAAATAGTGGACCAAACTCTTTAATATATTCGCAGTAGAGATTTTCTACATTGTCAAAGTTATTGATGTGCGCAATAGTATTTAAAAATTCTGTAGCCTTTATTTTAACTGTATGTTCTTTTGCCATTGATAGAACAGTGAATATTGCTATGAATAAATCCTTTGATATAATTTTGCAATCCTATAAAGTTTTAATTATATTGAGATTTATAAATGGCAATGAATTTCAAATATATAAAAATTGATAAAAGAAGCAAACCTCCTTGCATACTGAAATTAAAGAACGACAACAAGAAAGGACTTGTTCTTGGTATGCTGTTTTTTTACTTTGACAAATATGTGATTGCTGCATGAATTTTCCAAGTTTTTCTAATGACGGAAGGAGTGCATAACATTCACTACTCCTTAGAATTGCAGAAAATACTCTCAAGTGACCAACTGAAAGAGTTTCTTCAAGGGTGGGAATTATTAAATGGCAATAGATTTTAGGATGCACAAAATATCCTAAATATTCTGCTGCTCTTTCCACGTTTTCTACAACTCTAATATCTTCATCATTGCAAGCTCTATTAAAAATTTATATGTTCACAATAAATATCATTGAAGATTACATTTGTTAAATAATTTGCAATTCAAAATTATACATTTACCTATACATAGATGGTAAAAGCTTTTCAATGTGTTGTGTAACATCCTCTTCTATATTTAAAATAAATACACAAAGTAACTGTGCAGATCTTACTCTTATATCGGCCATCCAATCTCCTAATTCTAAATTAATTCCATTAATCAATTTGCTGAAAGTTTGCTGTGCTATTACACGACATCCTAAATTTGGTCGAGTAACTATAAAAAGTTAAAAGTGATTTAAATAAGTAATATCGCACATGTAAAATAACCATAATACTCAACATACTATTAGGGTAATGGTGAGGAGCCTCGGTAAGAAAATCCATTTTATCTTTAAGCTTTTCGTCATTCTGATTTTCTGTTATATATAATTCCCCTACAGCATTCCAAAGACTTTCAGCCTTTTCTCGAATTTCTTGTAAATCATCATGAAGGCCTGTTAAAAGCAGTGGAAGAATTTTGTGCCACCAACTATACCGATCTTTTAAATTTAAAAGCCAGTAACCTGCTACTTCTATTACAGCTACGGAGAAATATAATTATACTTCTTATATACTAAATACAGATAAAGATCAAATAAAAATAGCTTAAAATAGTAATATACCAGTTCTAATAAGACCATTTTGATCAAATAACTTTTCAGCTAAAGAAGTAGCCACATTTTCTACACATTTACTATTTCCATACTGAATCACATCTCCAATTGTTTTGATAGAAGCAATTCGAACTCTATAATGCTGGTGTGAAAAATTACCCAAAATTGGTTTTATAAACTGTTCAGAATGAGCATAAAAAGGTCTTGATAAATTCCTAGCAAACTCAGATACGCAAGCACAACTTTCTCTTTTAACTAGTGGATAATTATCTGATATAGTACGTATTAATATTTTGATTAAATCATCAACGTATGATGCCAATAAATTATTATATTTTAAAATTAATAGCTTTAATAATATAACGCATTTTAGCCTAACTTCTTCTGAATTTTCGATTAGTTCCTGAGAACCCAATCGCCTTGACAAGATTGGAAGTAAATATAAGATGTAATTATCGTGAGGTGTTAAGTTAGCTAGGAGTAATTGGAAAATTTCTACAGCATTGTCACGGCAAATTTCAGCAGAATCTGTTAAAATTTTATGTAATGATTTGTTTACAGCATTCCACAATTCAATAGTTTCACTTTCAGATTGTGGCGTTCTTAAAATTTGCATAATTTCTTTCAAGCCTTGTGTACGACGCTTCTTTTCTTCCGATTGTAACATAACACAAATTTTTAAAAATTTGTGATTTGTAGTTTCTACAGACATTCTGACAAAACGTGCTAAGTTTGTATCTGTATAAATGGTGCAAAGTTTGCGACTGTCGTTACGGAACTGTGTATTTCCATAGCAACATTTTCATTGATCTACTTGTCTTAATTCGAATGTTTATTATATTCTATGTCTAAATTAAAGGAAATAAAACAACTATTCCATTTTCTTGTAATTTTACATTATTATTTTACAATGTAAAATAATATATCTATAATTTTGAAGATCTAAAACATACTCATCTTTTTTTTAATATAAAATATAATTTTCATAATATTGTATCTTAGTTAACATCAAACATCAAACTTTTTAATCCAACTTACATAGAGTTATGAATATGGAAATATGTATGGTAAATCTAAACATATGAATATATTCAAATAATTTGATCACTGACATGATTTTACATAGACTAGCATGTTCATTTATATCTGTAAAACAATAAACAAAATTTAATAGATATGTTTCGAGTATGGTCCCCAGATATGGAAACTTGTATTATATTTAAGATCAGTGCTGGATTAACCAATAAGAAAAGTAAGCACATACTTAGAGCATTAGGAGAAGGGGCACCATAGGAATTTTTCGAATTTTATATCTTTTACATAGTATTAATATTGCTAAGTGTTTATGTGCACGTGTGTGCGAGTGGAAAAACGAAAATCAATAGAGAATTAGCAAAACTTTTGTTAAAAACACTTTTTAGTAAAATTATTGAAAGTGGGGGCCTTAAAATTTTTTAAGTGCTTAGGGCCTCTAAAGGTCTTAATCCGGCACTGTTTAGAATCTATTACTTCATTGTATTTTTTAATCTTCCAAAGTGACATTTTTAAATAAATACGACATTGATTCCTTGTTGTGAATACGTCTGATAGCCTCAGCCAGTAAAATACTGATATCAACAGTCTTTATTTTCGGGCACTGCATTTTTTGGACATCATGAGGAACTGTGTTTGTTACAACAACCTTGAAGTAGTAAATAGAAATTTAACATTTAAAACGAATTTTGTATGTGATGTTAATTCAATTTTCTTCAACTCATAATTCAATTTTATTAGAAATGTTGATTTTTAATGCTATTACCTCATCAATTGGAGACTCCTCTATTAATCTTGGAGCATCGGAGCTTAAAAGTCCATGTGTGGCTAATACATAAATTTTGTATGCTCCTCTTTCTTTGAGAACTTCGGCTGCAGCAACATAAGACTGAACATCATCTATCATGTCATCCTGAAATAAAAGTTGGATTACATATATTTTTTATTTTCATGAAGTTTATTTCAATTTACATACCACCATGATAGCTATGCGTCCACCCACATCTCCTACAACATTAATCGGCGGTTTTTCTTTTGCAGGATGCATTGGAACACCAACTCCGACTTCCATTGTTCGTGATGCTAAAGCTGGTGGAGAATAGCGTCCATCATTCATATCTGATTCTGCTTCTCGTTGTTCTCCATGAATCACTGCTATACCCAATCGTAATCTTTCTGCGTAACTGGTTGCTTTTTTAGCACTACCAGGATTTCTAGCAACTATTACGGAATTATGATAATCTGGAATCTAATCGAATAAATTTATAACAAGGAAATACAAATGCATTACAGTTGCATTATTTACATACAGATTCTTGAATATACTGAAGTAAAAAAGGGCTAGCACGTAAATTATCCACTGGAACATCAAAAAATCCTTGTATTTCCTTTTGATGTAAATCCATTGTAATTATATGAGTTAATCCGCTCTTGCAAAGCATTTTTGCTAATAACTTTGAGACTATACAACCACGTTTACGCATTTTGCATTGCTTAGAATAAGGTAAATATGGAATAACACCGACAATATTTTTTGCCGAAGAAGTTTTACACGCATATGCCATAATCAGAAGTTCCATTATATTGTTATTTACATCCTTGGTACCAGTCTGAATAATATATAGGTCTTTACTACGTACAGAGTCTCCGATTTCTACCATAGTTTCACGATTTGATTTATGATATACAGAACATCCTCCGTGCTTCACACCTAATCGACTTTAAAGGAAAAAGATCACATGTAATGCAATAATGTAATCTAGATGAACATTTATGGAAACTTACTTGGCGATAAGGTTTGCTAGCTCTGGATGAGAATTACCAGCAATTAGTACAATATCAGATGATACAGGTTTGTCCATGTTATGATTGTGTCTTAAAAAGCTGGAACATCATATAATTTATAACTAATTAATACTAAACATTAATATCAAAACAATAGAATATTCTGAACAAGTACCTTGTAATTTACAAAATTTGTGATAGCAAATTAAGTAAATACTTATGCTATAGTACCTATTTATTCAAATATTTTTATATAATTCTGAAAATACAACTTTCTAAATAATTTTTTACATAGTAATATTTTTCTAACTCTATGAAGTATGGATTAATTTAAACACGCAAAGTAAAGAGCCGAATTCGATCCAAATTTTTCCGAGTTTTGTTCACGTTGGCCTTGGACAATTTATGCTTGCGTTCTGAACAGCTGCTTAACTCAGACGTGCCAACCCTTTCTTGCCAAGAAATAATTCAAGTTCATGCACTTGAATATTTTGCACACGCGTGACATGTATTTCTTTCACTATTCTCTAATCAAATCTCTTATCAAATTGTTGGAGGAATTGGATCCAATTCGTTACACTTCTTCGATTATGTATAATTATCATATACCGAGCGTGACGTCTTAATTTAATTTCTTCATTCATTAGATTATTTTCATAGATAAGTATTACATTTATATATGTATTTTAGGAATATATAGAGTACGCAGAATACGTAGAATTTTGTGTAGAGTATTCAAGTAATATATATTGCACGGTCTTCTACATTTTCTATTATATCGTAAATAAAAATAAACGTTTAAAATTTAATTATTTTTACATCACAGCTAATAACACAATCGTTATAAATATATGTATGTAAAGTGTATATCAAACACAATTTGGTTTGCGCATGCGCCTTGGTAATTGGTTTCTGAAAAACAGTGAAGTTTCACATCTATTTAGTCAAGTACACAATCTGTCTACAAGTAACCTTAAAATTCTGTATTGTAAAATTACGTAAAAATATCAAGTGTCAAAATTTATGTTCTCTTGTAAATGAATGACACCATTTAACATGACGTGTAAATATTTGTATAAGATTCATTTCAGTTCATTGTAATCATACATTTAAAGAGTTCCAAGATCATTGCCACGTAAGTTATCATTTTTGACAAGATATGTTTGTGTGTGTGTGTGTGTGTGTGTGTGTGTGTTTATAGTGACTGTCACAGTATAATCAGACTAATAAAATCAGTAACTAAAAATAAAATATTTATATAAATAATATATAATATTTATGTAAAATTCAAAGTATTATCAATGTCTAACATTTAATTGTTTACAGATAAAATGATGCATATTACAAAAGCTGACACATCTGAACGAAGATTTGAAATACAATGCAAATTAGAAACAGAAATTGCTTCCTTGGAAGCTTTGAAGGAAGCAGAAGAACGAAGTAGGAAATTAACGAACAGTGTTGTCGGAATACTTTCTTCGTTAGAACAACGTCTTGCAACGTTACGGCGTACTATACTTCCTGTTTACAATGAAACAGGAAATCTACAAGCACAACAGCAAAGTACATATTTTGCGCGAATGTATTATCCATTGGTATTTGCTTGGTCATTACTGTTTATGAGAAATCCTGCCTTTAAATAAAACTATATTAATTTTATATTTCAGTATAAGATTTCTAATTCAAGTCTTGTCTACATAAATAAATTAAAATTCATAAAGTATAATTGCATATTTATGTGTTTTTTTCCAGACATAGAAAGGACTTTGAACGCTTTAGATCATGCAATTGGTTACTATGGGGTTTGTCAGGAAGTAGAAGGAGCAGTGCAAGCAGGCCCAGGAGGAACCGGGGGCTTAGACAGCTTTTTGGAAGCAATGAATCGTCTATTTAATGCACAACGTTACTTTCAGAAAAATAATCCGAGTTCTGTAGAATTAGAAAATGTAACTAGTTTATTCGTCATTGGATTAGACGCTTTATATGCAGAATTCCATGATATTTTAACGAGACAAAGTAAACCAATATTACCAATTGTTCTTTTGGATTTAATTGGCTCTGATGAAGACACTAGTGGCGAAGATGCTCCTCAATCTCTTTGCCAATTACCAGAAAGTATTTTAGGTGATTTACTTAAAATTGCTGGTTGGCTTGAGGAAAGAGGACATCGTAAACATGTAAAAATCTATGCGTCTGTGCGTTCCGCAATTGTTTTAAGATCTTTGCAATTGTTAAAAGAGCATCAGAGGAGTGCTAGTGGCGGTAGTACACATGCTGGAAGTCCTTTACCAGTAAGTACTTTGTAATAATTTGTATAGCGAATTTTTTAAGGACTCATAATTGTATTATATTTAACAGAAAGCTAAATTTGGCAACAGACATTCAATAAGTGGACCAGAGGCTGGCGGAAGAAGAGCTTCTAAAAGATTACAGCATGCTATAGAAAAAAAAGCTAGCAGAATGTTATTGAAAGCTTCTCAAACTACCGGTTTAGGATTATCCTTGACTACATCCAGAAAACCACCACCACAATTGTCTGCACATTCTGTAGAGGATACAGCACCAGACGAACAAGAAATGGAGAATTATTTATTATTAACAGTTGGACTTCACAAATTGATGCAGGCTGAACGATCACTGGTTGCCAAGATTTTACCAACTACTTTGCAGGCCCAAGTTTTAGAAGCTACTGTGCGTGAAGCCATGGATCTAGTAGCTCACGATGGAGAAAGTATAGCAACTCGTGCTAAAAGATGCATTGTACGACGTGATTTTTCAGCAGTACTGGTCATTTTCCCAATTTTAAAACATCTTGGTGAACTAAAACCGGATTTGGAACGGACTGTTGAGGGTTGTGACTATGCTCTTCGGTCTAAATTTACTTCTGTGCTTAATACTCTGAATGTAACTGTAAGTTGTTACATATACACAAATGAAATTTATAGATGCACTTTTTATTAAGATATTACAGAGTGTAAATTTTTATAGGGAGCAAAAGCACTAGAAGATTTTGCAGAAAGCGTTCGAAATGAATCGAATTCAGTTTTACCTAAAGACGGAACCGTAGCAGAGAATACAAGTAACGTGTTAGTATTTTTAGAGCAACTAGCAGAATATGCAGATACTGCCGGAATTGTTCTAAGACGTAGCACTGATATGGAGGGCACAATTTCCGTAAAACAATCGGAAAACATGTACAGAATCGTCTTAGGAACGTACATTAGTTAGTATTGTTTCATATCTTTTTAAGAATTCGTAAAGAATATTATTTTAAATATTTTAATATAATTCCTTTTTTTATTTTAGAAAAAGTATTAGCACAATTAAATTTAGCGCTTGTAAGTAAAAGTGATACTTGTTATTCGGACTTCGCGCTGCGAGCACTCTTTCGTTTAAATAATCATAATCATGTTGTAAATGCATTGCGTCGCAGTTCCTTAATGGAACTACTCTTGCTAGCAGAACCTAATGCAGAACATACATATAATGATCTTTTGTTACGCGATAAAAGTTATTATGTTTCAACAACATTTGCAAAAGCACGCACTTACCTCGAACAGCCCACTGACGAACCAGGTTTGTTCTTCTAAATACTATCGTATTTTATAATCGAAAATAAAAGACTACTTTTTATCATCCGTTTATTTTTACATATAAAATTGCATGTCTGTGACAAATTATTTAAAAAAAATTTTTAATGTTATACGTAAAGTTGAAAATATATAAATTTCGTAAAACATACAAATCGTACAACGTAATTACGGTAATTTGTATAATACGCGTAAATTGTGTAATGTTTAAGGCGGAGTTGGTAAGAACACAAATCATAAACGTTATTATCATATTCACAGAACCAGGAGCAAAAACGTTGAAAGAAAAATTCTTAGGATTCACCAGGGAATTAGAGGAAGTTGCGAAGTGTCAACGCTCATATTCTGTACCTGATGCTCGACTACGAGAAGAGTTACGAAAAGAACTTCAGCAAGCTATAGTCCCCAATTACACAGTTTTCCATAACAAATACCGCGGAATATCGTTTTCGAAGAATCCAACTAAATATATAAAATATACTCCTGAACAGATTTCCGCAATGATTTATACGTTCTTCGACACGACGGCATAATGAATAACTAGAAAATTTTAATAAACACCCATTTAATAAAGCATATTTAGTTACATTATTTATGATATTTTATGGACTGAATCCCCGTTCCCCGGATAGATTGCACAGGTCAGTGGATCTGCGACGATTGAAATAGATCTCGGTCCAGCCCCACTTTATATATATTTATAATATATATATAAAAAACAAGTAACGTTCGATTTAGATTCAGCAGCTTATACATGTAAAATGATAGTAATAGGAATACAGTTTGAACTTTTACCATTTATGTACAATTACTTGCTATAGAATAATTCCTTCTTCCGTCTTTCTCTCTTGGCTTTTACGTGCACTCTTCCAAACATACACTCATGCATACGAAATTTCCCCACCTCTGATATTAAATTTTTTTGTAATTTGTCTCTTTTGCCATGTTGTGCGTATCAATTACAGCAACATGAAAACGCAGTGAAGAGGCAGAGAATTAGAATCGCACTTGTATTGCTCACCTCTAAAACTTAGATGACTATCTATCTTTTACCATGGTATGTATATAGTAATATCAACCAATTTAGTTAAAGGTAGAAGTCATTTTATGTGATTTGCAACTGTATATTTACCACGAAAGATACAGATTTTTTATATAGCTAATTGACTCCATATGGAATTATTAGCTGGAAAAGACCAACCTATCAGAGAGAAATGCTTGTTATGGAAAAAATAACATAAGAGATAAACAAATTATTGTTTACATAAGTGCAATATTTTAATACTTTGTATGTTAATATTTACGCTATATTAATCTCTTCCTATACTAAAGCTTTTAAAAATGGATAAACATTTTTTTATCTAAAATATACAATGCAAAATTGCATAAAATGGTTTACCTCTTCGATTAAATTGATTAGTATCCTGTGTGCACACAAACGCACATACATAGTAATGTTTGTTTCCTTATGTTTCATATGTAATAACTAATATTAATAACACACTCTAATATACTGTACATTATCAGTTCAGTTTTCATTTGGCTTCCTTTCTCTGTTCAGAACATTTAGCTATGTCCAAAACACTTAAATTGCGTATATTTTCTCTTTTACCTTTTTCATACGCATTATACAAATTTATTTGTGCGCTTTTATGGCAGATGCTTGTAGAGGGATGGACCATACAGCATTTTCCTTCATCAGAGTTAGATGTGCTGCTGCAATCGAGTCCGATCGGAGGAGAAGTAGTGCATTTATACGTGCTCCGCCGTCGTCGGACATTTAATATTATAGGAGGAAACATCTGCGTTTTGGTTTCATTTGGAGAACCGGGCACAATACAGCGCGGATTGCTTCATCGAATACTGTTTTCAATCCTTTCTGAGTTAGAGCCGAACACTCTAAATATTTCACTGCTCCAATCTCTTTTGCCATTGTCAAACCCTAATAAGAATTTTAAACAAAATCATTACTTGCATATTTCAATATTCCAAAGTAGTAAATCTATTAATCTAATACAGGGACTTATATTATTGGAGTGTACAGGTTGTACTTCAATATAATATTGGAGTATACAATTTGTACTTCAATATAATATTGTAGTATACAATTTGTATTCAAATATATTATTACAAGCTATACTAAACATTTTAGTTGAAAAATGTACTATCACATTGTATACGGTTTTAAAATAATCATTATATTGAACAAATGAGAACCGACAAGATAAAGATATATAATACAATTCCAAGAGATTGTTTGCTTCTCTGTTATACCGACTATGGAAAATATTTTTCATACTGCAAAGATTTGTTTATATATTAATCGGTAATTGATGATTTTAGAAAAAACAGTTTGATTATAAGTCCCTGATTAGAGATACAATTAATAATATGTAATTGATAATATAATACATGCCTGGGGATATGTAATTGGCGCCAGTTTCTTGTCTTTTAATCGTTCGATCGTTTCCTTATCTTCGCGCAAATCTAGTTTAGTCCCTACTAAAATAATCGGAGTAGATGGACAGTGATGACGCACCTCCGGATACCATTTAGCACGTACATTTTCAAAACTGGCAGGGTTGACCAAAGAAAAACAAATCAAAAAGACATCTGTCTGAGGGTACGACAATGGTCTTAGTCTGTCATAATCTTCTTGGCCTGCTGTGTCCCATAAACCAAGATTGATCGGTTTGCCATCCACCATAACGTTCGCAGAATAATTGTCGAACACAGTCGGGATATACTCCCCGGGAAAGGCATTGGTAGTATAGCTTATGAGAAGGCATGTTTTACCTACGGCTCTGCAGAAATCAACCAATTATAGAAAATTAAACTGACCATACGAATCCATAATAACATTTATCTTCATTGGAAGAAGGTTAATTTCAGGTTAAAAGGGGAAATAGAAAAATGTTCAATTTATTGAGGAGAGTTGATAATGCGGCGGAAATTACAAGTAAACTTAAACATGGAAGAAAAGGAGGAAGGGGAGAAAAACAGATAACGAAGGAATGGAAGAAAAAGATCGAGGAAATTAATTATTTACGACTAAACGATAATTTCAAAATAAACTATAAATATTCCAATTTGTTGTTGCGAAGTTAACGAACAAATTGATAAAAACGCATTGAAAAGAATAACGGGTGTGGTGCCTGCTTTGAAATAGTTCTTGATCAGGAAAAACCAATCGTCAGATCTTTAGATCGTAGTACGGATCGAAAATAGGAAAAGATAAACAATTGACAAACATTATAATAAATTTGAAAATACTCACCCGTCGCCTACGACAACGCACTTAATGGCTTGCATCCTGAAGGTTGGGAACCGTTCACAAGTAGAAATATCCACGTAAATTCGCAGGAAGGGGGCTAGTTCGATTCGACAGAGCACGAAAGATTAAGTGAGACAGAGAAGGACTTGAAGTGTCGTGAAACAGAGAGAGAGAGAGAGAAAAAGAAGGAGAGAACGCACAGAGGATGGGTACAAGCGAGACAGATAAATGGTGTCAAACGTAAGGTAGAAGAAGATCATAGAACGAAAGGAAGGATAGATGGGAGAGATCGAGAGGAAGAAAAAGCAAATAGCAATAAAGAAATTATGTACGTGGAAGTGTAAAATCCAGAGCCTTTAAACGAATACTTAGAATTTTTCCGTGTTTTGTAGTGGGAAGCGCAGTAGGAGGTCTCTGCTTGAATGCAGCACTCCTGACCTCGATTTGTGGCCTCAATTATGATCATAGGTCTTTATTTATCCTGAAAGAATGAAAATGGTGTTTTTACGAACACGAAGAATTTCAGCACAACTTATATAATCCTCCAACTTTCTTAGCGTATACGAATATTACATCGAAAACGAATTTTTCATGATACAGTATTTAGCGATGGGTAGAAAAATATATATGTAATTACGTTCGAAGCACAGCCAATGGAGTTTGTTGCATTGGATACTGATTGGTCTACTCTTATACCTCGTCTGTGGTGATAGTATTTCGTCGGTGACCGACGTAAGGGTAAATACGCTTGGCTACAAGTTTTTGCGTTCTACCACGGATGGCGTCAGCAACAATTCGGCCTGCAATTCCGCGTCGGTATCCTTTGTTTACCAATTTCAGGCTATTGCCATGGATGGCGCCACTTTCCTAATTCTGTCCTTGTCGCACAATCTGTTCTCCTTGTCTTACGCATTGCCTGTTCAGAATCAAAGGAAAAACATATGCTGTCAGATGTCATATTCTAACCTATTTTAACAATATGTTTCTGAATTTCGACAGCTCTGGAAAGCAAGAAAGAAACCTTTCAACGGTTTTTGTATGAATATAATGCGGCAACATTGCATTTTTTAAGCTGACAACGCTGTGAAATCTAGCTTCTTCGGACACACACATATTGTGTTGCAAGTGTTGCAACGTCTGTAGTTCACTAGCTGACCGTTCCATTTCGATAGAGTCCACTATCGTACATGAGCATTTTCTACAGGCATTTTCTTATATTGCAGTTTATACCGGCTGAAATAACAATTAATTTCTTTATATAATAATACATATTTTAAGAAATATATAACTTCATGCTCAGTTCATAGGCGTTACAGTAAAAAGCAAATTATGAATAGAAATAAGGCGTGTATACAGGTTGTCCTTCTCTCTTTGCAAAGTAACCTTATACGTGTACATAGGAACGTCTCTATGTGGATATGGTGTGTAACTGCTTCTATGTAGATGTGTGTATACAATATAGATACATATATATGTATAGATAATACGAATACAGCATCAGATGAATATATGCGATGTATGAAGATTAAAATTATACGGAAACTGTGTCTTAATCGTAATTATTTTAAGTATGATGCAAGCAAAAGTGTAAATAAGACATTGCATTCGAATTTACTATAAATTCGTAAAGCGAATAAACAAATACAGACAAGAATAAAACGTATTCAACAGAGCTTTTTCATTAAAAAAAATAGCATCGCAGGTTACATTTTCATTGACAATGGCACAGTCAACAGCCAGTGGAACGTCTTCCCGACGATATATGAGAGAACATGATGTTAGTTTACCATCCTCTCCACGGTATGTGGACAGTGAATGGGAAACCAAAGAGGTGATTGTTTACTATTCTTTGCTTTTCACATTTTGAAGTCTGTTTCTGTTCAGCTGTGTAGAATACGCTATATTTTGTACATACAGCGGTGTAAAGAGATACCTTTTTACTGTTCTTTTCACATTTTTAACACTACCAACGAACGATAATCTGTATTCATTTTGATATACACTGATTGAACAATTTGTATGAGAATTTTATCTTATCTTAATTTGTTCACTAGATTAATCGTTTTAGGCTTTACGTCAAAGAGAACTTGAAGAAGCACGAGCACGAGCAGCTCAAATGGAAAAAACAATGAGGTGGTGGTCAGATTGCACTGCAAATTGGCGCGAGAAGTGGAGTAAAGTACGCAACGAAAGAAATATGGCGAGGGAAGAAGCAAAAATGCTTAGAGCAAAATTAGAAATTGTTGTAAAAGATGCAAATAGTTACAAACACGAGTGTCAAGAACTCGAGCTACAAAACGAACAACTTAAAAAAGAAATGGAAAAAATACATATGATATTATTGAAACATGCAGGACAATTTGACCAGCAAATTTTTACAGTTTTAGAATCAGATCCACAATTACGGAGCACATTGGGTATAGAGGAACTTTTAAAGTTTTACAATAACGTGGAACACAGTGAAAGTGTCAATTCACAAAAGGATTTACTTACATGTAAAACTTCATTAGAAGAATCTAATATATGCTTAGGAAGCCATAACGTTTTACCAGATAGAGACATTGAAGAATATGTATTGCAAGGAGCAGTACCAAAGCATGCTGTAGAATTATATAAAGAAGGTTCTATAAATTCATTGGGTAAAGATATTGCAAAATTAGTTGCGGATTCTGGTTCACTAGACATTAATGTAGAGAAGCATCAAACTTCTTCACAAAATGACGAATCTGTACAAAAAATACTGATGCTTCAGTATAAGCTAGATGAAGCAACAAAGACAATTTCTACAGAGAGAGAGTAAGTTCTTGCAATGATATGATTTTGTTTATATTTTTAAATTGTATTGTTATTTTTGACATGTTTATCAGGGAAAAAAATTCTTTGCATCGTGGTATGGAAAAATTGAAGGCAGAAATAATACAACTACGTAAACAATGTGATGATTTAGAAGAAAGTAAAGCTAAAGCTATGAAAGATCTACTCGAATTGAAAGATCGGTTTCACATTGAACTTGGTGACATGCAAGCTAATTTAATTGATGATTCTTCGAATAGAGACAGTATGAACCGTCGTTTGTCTGAGCTTAGAACTGAAGTAGGTTATATTATATAAATATAAAGAAACTATTTTGATTATTGATAATTGTTTATTGATTGTTAATCTGAAATTTTAGTTAGAAAAACTTCAAGCTGAAAATGCTGCAGAATGGGGAAAACGAGAACGTTTAGAAACAGAGAAAATTTCATTGGAACGAGAAAATAAACAACTTCGTAATGAATTACATGATTTACAAGAAAGAATAGAATCTCGACGGTCACGTCCAGTTTCTACATCTGATAGTGATACAAGACAGTTACAACAGGAACTTTTAGTTAGAAACACGGTTTGTATTCACAATTAGGATCATAGATTCTTTTAATCGACTACCACAATATCTATTGATTAAATGAAAAAAATTGTTAGATATTAAAAAAATCTTTGGAAGAAAAAACAACTGAACTTTTACACGCAATGAGAAGATCAGAACAGTATGAAGCGGAAGTGAAACGAGTCAGAGCAAGAGTAGAAGAATTGAAGAAGGAATTAGCTATAGCTCAGGATGAAGTAGATGCTGCGACTAATAGTGTTCGTAAATTGCAACGTGCAAATGAAGATTTATTAGAGCAATTAGAATCTGCTAATGTACAATTGGAACATTTCCGTAACAGGTAAAAATAAAAATATTTATTATTCGTTTAGCAATTTTATGTAGATTATAAAATATTTACTAATATTTACTTTGTTATTAGTACTGATTCCTATACGGTAGATCTAGAAGAGAATACTGAGGAGAAATTATGTGCAACAAATGATGGTAAATTAATAGATGGTATATCTTCACATTTTAACGTATGTGATAATTGAAAAACTTAGAGTAATATTTTTTGAATGCTGTTTCAGGGTATGGATCTCCACAAGCCTAGTATTCATTTATTACAATAATGACACTATATTTGATCTGAATTACAAATACGAAGTTGTCAAATTGAGAAGTGCTTTTTCAAAATTCTTTAAAACGTATACAAGTCATTGTATCTAATTAAGTACTAAGCACTGTTTAATTAGCTAAACTAAATGAATATTAACAGCATAAGCTATCATTTAATTTATTTGACAGGTGAGCTTAAATAACAAACAATCACTGCCTATTTCAGTATTGTATTAATATTTAAAATTCTTAGAATATGTTTCAGATTTATAATATTTACTTGTCTTTCTTTTTTTAGATGTACATATTTATATTTTGTATTTTTTTTATTTTGAAACCTTTTTTGAATATCTACATTTGTAAAAACCTCACATTCCAATGTATTCTTTTCACTTATTTTTATTGCATGTGTATAAATATTGTATATAGTTAAACTATCTATGTAATTATAAATTTTGCCTCTTACCTAAAGATTGGTAAAGTTGAGAAACTAGTGACAACTTTTACCTTCTATGATACCTGATATTTATGATTACAGTTTACATGTTGTCACAAATATATGTAAAATACATAAAAAACACTTATGCGAGTATCTATATATGTTATGTAGTAATTAATTTTATGTAGAAGAACTATTATTTAAATTCGCATTTGTCCCTAAACTTAAGGAAATATGTGCTACATATATTTATCACTTGATGTAATTTACAATTAATGGAGTATAAGCAAGAGAAGCCTTTGTTTGTTTCATATATGTTTTATTGATAAAAAGGATAAATACTAGTAACTGATGTGTCGTTATTAAATCGATAATGATGTACATTCAGTACGATTACCTCAATAAAAATTATATATAGTATGTATGTGTGTGAGAGACAATAGAAGTATGACGTACATTCGTAAAATATATGAAGGATCATAAATATTTGTGTTTGTAATTAATAAAAGAGTATAATAGTTTAAATTGTAATAAAAAATATCTTCAGTATTTATATACTGTGGAGTAATGTATGGAAATAAAGTGAAAAGAAAAGTTATAGAATTATAATAACATCTGATTAACATTTCACTGGAGTACCATCAGAATGTGTTGGTATTTTTGGTTTGCAAATTTTTGTTCTACCGTTAGAACCGTACACAATATTACAAGAGAATGTAAAATATCCACAAGTAGAACTTTTAGTATAATAGCGATGCTCATACTTTTTTGGCGAATTTTTACCATCCATTTTTCCTACAAAACTGTTTGTTATTGTGTAATAACTAGGTTTTATTGGCACGTTCGCAGATTTGGAATAGTCTGTGGACGTTTGTTGATTTTGAAGTTGGAAAGGGTTATGCTTTTGACGTTTTTCTTTGGTCAAAATATGATTTTCAGCTAATCTCTCATGGTTTGTTTTAAGTGATCTAGTTTCTGAACTTGGTGATTTATTCTCATGAGTAGTGGCTATCGGTTTTAGAGAAACTGTTTGAGATTGAGATTTTCCATCACCATGAGCAATAGTTTCATCACCAGCTACAGATTTTACTCTTCCACGAAATCCGGGTGGTATTGTATATCCTGACAATGATTGTCCTGGTTGAAGCACATCTCCAGACTGTGGCATTGTGGAGTCTTGATGCACATGAACATCGTATTGATTTCCAGAAGCGACGTGTATCATTTGTGACTGATAATCACTATTATTTTGCTCTGTAATATAATTTTTGGAATACTTTGCATTTGAAGCATGTATTTGTGACGCATAATAATCATCTTCATCATATTCTTCATCATAATCGTACACAGGATCATCCGTTTGAATCCTTTCACCAGACTGATTTTGTTTATTGGCTACACTTCGAGATGTTGCTTTTGTTGTATTGGCGAAAACTGTTTTCCTCGAACTCGAACTTGGCTGTAAGCCCTGCGAAGGTTTATCTTGGTCGTAATCAATATCAGAGGGTGTATTTGTTACTGAACTCTGATTATTTATTGGAATTTGTGAAGTATTATATGGTTTAAAGGGTTTGAATAATTCTGTATCTGTTAGGTTGAACTTAAATGGTTTCCTAGAAGCTGCTGCTCCAGATCCAGATCCTGCTTGCGCCATGCCAGTATAAGTAATTCCATATTGAAAAGATCCTTCGAGTTGAGATTGAGATTGACCTCTATTCATACCACTTTGAGCAGAAGCTGTACCACCTCCACGGAAAGGTCTTGAATGTCTTTCAACTTTCTCATCGGTTTTAAGGTATGGTTGGAAACCAATTTGAGCTTGACTCGATGTACTTCCCTCTCCATTTGCTTGGGCATCTGCCATTCCACCTCTAGAGCTTGCTTGCACCTGAGAATTAGTGCCATGGTTCCATCCACTGCTTTGCGCACCTGTTGATGTAGCACCAGATTCAGAATCCAATTGCACTTGGGCTTGACTTTTTCCATAGCCACCTGACCCTTGAGCATTACTTGTAGCACCTTCCTTACCACCACTAATTTCAGTTTGTGCACTTTTATTGGTATCACTGCTACCAGCTTGAGCAGAAAACGACCCGGAACCACTATATGTACCTGTGACTTGAGATTGTGCTGTTCCTTGTCCGTATGTACCTTGAGAAGAAGCACTTACTTGTGTTCCTGAGTCTGTTTGTTTTACAGAACTGGATGCTTGAGAATTAGAATTATCATCTTCAACAGATGGAGAACTACCAGGTTGTTGGTAATACTGAGCGACTTCTCCAGTGTGAACAGGTCCCATTCCAGGTGGATATTGTTGTCCGTTACCTTGTCCTCTGCTTATGTACTCTCCTTGTCTATTAACACCACCAGTCGCGTCTGGAATAGTTTGACCTTGGTAACCTGGCCATGAGGTACTACCTGCATATTGTCCTCGTTGTACTGGGTAAGGAGAAGGAACTGTTCCAGATGTGCCAGGATAATGAATTACTCTGCCATCCGATCCTACTTGCACTCCTGGTTGAATCACGTTTGTACCAGCAGGTGCAATACCTCCAGGATAAACTACACCACCTCCAGTTGTTGTAATTCCAGGTATACCTGCTGGATAGGTAACTCTACCTCCAATTGTAGTATCAGGTACACTACCAGGATAAGCGACCCCACCTCCAGTTGTCGTAGTTCCAGGTACACCAGCAGGGTAAGCAACTCTAGCACCTGTTGTTGTATCAGGCGTACCACCAGGATAAGTAACTCCACCTCCGGTTGTCGTACCAGGTACAGCACCTGGGTAAGTAATACCATTTCCAGGTGTAGTTCCAGGCATGCCCCCAGGATAAATTACACCACCACCAGTTGTTGTAGTAACAGGTGTGCCACCAGGGTAGGTAACACCACCTCCAGTTGTTGAAGTAGCGGGTACACCACCAGGATAAACTACACCAACTCCAGGTGCTATAGTACCGTGTGCACCACCAGGATAACCAACACCACCACCGGTCGTTGTGGTGCCAGGTACACCACCGGGATACACTACACCACTTCCGGTCGTTGTGGTGCCAGGTACACCACCAGGGTAAGTAATACCACCTCCAGTTGTTGAAGTACCAGATACACCACCAGGATAAGCGACACCACCACCGGTCCTTGTGGTGCCAGGTACACTACCAGGGTAGGTAACTCTAGCACCTGTTGTTGTATCAGGCACACGACCAGGATAAATGACTCCACCTCCGGTTGTTGTACCAGGAAAAGCACCTGGGTAAGTAATGCCACTTGCAGTTGTAGTTCCAGGCATGCTCCCAGGATAAATTATACCACCTCCAGTTGTTGTAGTACCGGGTGTACCACCAGGATAAGTGACACCACCACCAGTTGTTGCGGTACCAGGTACGCCACCAGGGTAAACTACACCACTTCCGCTTGTTGTTGTACCTGGTACGCCAGCAGGATAAACTACACCACTTCCGGTCGTTGTGGTGCCAGGTACACCACCAGGGTAGGTAACTCTAGCACCTGTTGTTGTATCAGGCGTACCACCAGGATAAGTAACTCCACCTCCGGTTGTTGTACCAGGTATAGCACCTGGGTAAGTAATACCACTTCCAGTTGTAGTTCCAGGCATGCCCCCCAGGATAAATTACACCACCACCAGTTGTTGGAGAAGCGGGTACACCACTAGGATATACTACACCAGCTCCAGTTGTTGTAGTACCGGGTGTACCACCAGGATAAGCGATACCACCACCGGTCGTTGTGGTACCAGGTACGCCACCAGGATAAACTACACCACTTCCGGTCGTGGTGGAGCCGGGAGCTCCACTAGGGTAAGTAACACCACCTCCAGTTATTGTAGTACCAGGTGCACCACCAGGATAAGCGACACCACCACCGGTCGTTGTGGTGCCAGGTACACCACCAGGATACACTATACCACTTCCGGTCGTTGTGGTGCCAGGCACACCACCAGGGTAAGTAACACCACCTCCAGTTGTTGTGGTACCGGGTGGACCACCAGGATACACGACACCACCACCAGGCATTGTGGTACCAGGTACACCACCAGGATACACTACACCACCACCAGGCATTGTGGTACCAGGTACACCACCAGGATACACTACACCACCACCAGTCGTTGTGGTACCAGGTACACCACCAGGATAAACTACACCAGCTCCAGTTGTAGTACCAGGTTTACGATCGGGATAAGCAACACCACCTCCAGTTGTTGGAGTACCTGTTGTACCGACCGGATAATGTTCACCATCTCTATCCGCTGTACCATGTATGATACCAGGATACATTGCTCCTATAATAAGAGGAATTTAATGCTCCAGCAAAATTAATTTTAATATTGTTAGATTAAGTTCAGTCTGGAGATAGTACCATGCGTATACGTTGTGTCAGTGTCACTTCCAGGGGTAATTACACCAGGTCTTGGGCTGGGAAGGTGTATATATCTATCTGGTGCACCTTCACTGGAATACTTGAGGCAGTCTTCGCAACCGGAGCTTCCGAACGACATACTTTGCGCTTGGCCCATGCCACGACTTCCGCCTTCAAATAAGTTTCCAAGTTTTATTTTATGTTTTATTCGAATAATATGTTAAATAAGAATATCTTGAGATACTCACTGACTACGGCGCGGGAAGTTTGTTGTGTAGCTTCTGCTTCAGCCTTGCCTACTTTTTGTTCGTCGTTACCGGTATTCAAATACTGAGACTGTGTTTGTCCACGAAATCTTCCCCGAGGATATTGAACTTGTCGTCGCGTTCGAGTTCGACTAAGATTTTCATTAATTTTCTCTCGTTCTTCGAGCATTATTTGTCTTTTGGCTCGGCTTATCAGCGGTGTTAAAACTACGTCAGCTACTCGTCTAGTTACAATATCATTTTCATCTTGCGGAATCACAGTGAAGAAGGGATCTACCATTTGTTCGATCACTGGCACCGTATTTTGCAATAAAATTAATTCACGTCCGTGACAGAATTCAATTATTCTTCCTCCAGCAATTCTCCATGCCTGCGAATAGAAATAATAATAATTCTAATAAAAATAATCTTGCAAGTTGTTAAATACTCACCTCTAATTTTGTTAAAACATTTGTGGATGCATAGAGTATCTTCGATATTTTCTTTCGTGTTCCATATTCTGGAAGATCTTCTATAGCAACGCTATCGTCCATCTTCTCCAAATAACAAGTGTTTTCTTCTTTGTCTTTGTATGCTTTAAAGTTCTGAAACAATTTAACACGCATATATATATAGTACATATATATATAACAGGTACATGTTGAAGTTAAAGTATTTATTACCGTATCATAATCGTAAAATGTCCACCGTTTCAACGGTAAATAATCATCCGTGACAAGTACTCCAGAATCATCGTGAATGGAGCGATCGAACCGTGTTTTTTTCCTGTAAACAATGTGTTGAATTGTAATAGTGTTAATTAATGAAAATTATACGAGTCATTAAGTAAATTAAGGAGTCAATAAGTAAAGAAGGTAAACGGAAAGAGAAATTAGGAATGGGCCGAGTTATTTACTATCAACTTATCACACGAACTTTGATCTTCAAATCTTTCTCTCAAGCGGTTTCAAACGCTAATAGTTGATTTGTATTAGTAAATTGTACAGATTTTCAAAAATTATAATGCTCAGTACAAATAGAAAACAGCTATATATTAAAATAAATTGAACTTTTTACTGTTAGTTCTACGATATTAGAAATATTAACGTATAAACACAATAAAGCGATATAAACATTTGATATCTTTATTTTATTACAGTGAAATTTCATAATACATTAAACAAATATCGATATAAAGAACGATGAAAGAAGATATTTTTGTAGATAAAATTATAAAAGCATAAGGCATAAAGTATGAAATGTGTTAAAAAAATTTCAAGTTTATTCGACGACTGTTTTACGTTGTGGCATTAAATTGAACATTGGAAAATTTAAGGCTCACGTTTTATTTTAGTAGGGAGATTTTCAACGTAAAAAATCATGAATCTTCTTGGCAGATTCGAGAAGTTGTGGCTCGAGATGGTTTGCAATTTGTTGTCAAAGAGGAGGAATGTGTCGTTAAGCGAAGCTAGAAAAAGAGAAATGAATGATAACTTACTATGTATTGCGAGAATGCCGTCCCCGAAGAGAGGATCAGGAAGGCAAGGATCAGTCGCATGGTTCGAGCTGAGGTCGGGATCCCCTTTGCGACTGTTCCCGCTTATTTGACGATGATCTATAGGTACGTGGAATCGCCGACTCCCACCAGACACCTCTTCCCTTTTCGTATTCCTCTTGCTATGGTTTACTTGTGCTCGATCTCGCGAAAAGATCAAGAGGCACGAGGATTTGGATTAAAGCGTAGGAAGGGGGAAGACGATTTGATAGGAGCAATTCTAAGAAGCACGGGTATGTAAATCGTGATGTAAGTGCGTCCGCAATGTTGTAAGTGTTACGTTATCTTCCGTCTTTCGCGATGTCTGGATCACGTTACAGGAACGCGTTTATGCGCTTCTTCGAGCCGGCTATGCTTAATTCGCAACGTATAAACGGTTTGAAAAACGTTCAGAACGTCGACTGCAATCGAAGCGAACAAAATAGATTATGTTTCTTTCAGAAATTCAAGAATCATTCTCGATAACTATGCTATAAATGTGCTTCATTTAGTTGACGGTTTTTAAAACGTGATAGAGATCTCTGATTTTGTTTTTAAATTATTTTGAAACGATTAAGAGAATATCGATGTTCAATTAATTTCCGTGTTTAGTACAGTTCGATCGCAAAAGTTATTATATTGTGTAAAATTATTAACATTATTGTGTAAAAATATCCCTGGTTATCACGAGCAATATTCAGTGAACATTCTATGTTATTCAAATTGAAAATATAGTTCGTTTCATGTGTTCATCCTGATATTTGCATTAGCGCCATTTTCATTATTTAAGTACAAGATTCTTTCATTATCTTCTGCAGCACGCAGAATTCCGGTAACGATGGTTGTATCTACACGAAATTATACCGGATAAGAGTAATCGACTTTTCTACAATATTTCGCAGTTTGCTTTATAGGGCAGAAATATCTTTCTAATCGTAAACGATATCGCCTAAACTCGTCTTACGCGGCTAGAATCGGCTAACTGAGATAGATGCTTTCCCCTTCGTTGCCCTAATTATGAACACCAAACCATTTGGTAAATACAGCAACTCGTTGTTTGTTCCGCTTTGAGACACATATTAACTATCGTATAGTTATAGATGATCGGTTCTACGTAGAGATCGATGACTAAAAGTGAAATAGCGTCCGACGAGTCTTTAATTTCGATTCTGATGGTGATTTTCCTCTGGCGTATTCCGAAATTCTGTCGTATTTTAAGAACTAGCATTTCTTTGAAAATTTTCTAAAGCTATACACTAGGGGAACCGAAAAGTAATCAAAAATTTTTTTGCTGGCGAAAAACATTTATTTATTAAAAAAAATCCTAAATACTAATCAACAAAATATTTTCCATCATTTTCTAATACTTGAAAGTCTTATAGATGTCTTAAAGACGTTTTGTAACAAAAACCGTTCAGGAGACGTCTGAATGTCTTGCCGGAGATGTCTTAAAGACGTCTCGGTGCCATCTGGGTTTTGCCAGCGTAAAGGCAGTTGTTCGATTCCATTTTTAAAAAAGTCCTTCGACGCAAACTAACTGTGAATTACCTCATCGAAGAAATTTTGATTACTTTTCGGTCCCCTTAATAATTCCATAGAAAAGCTGTACAATTTGATTGTTAAAGAAACAAATAAAAAAAAGAACGAATTAAGCCGACGTTTCCGTAGATTAAATAGAGCAGACTTTTCAGAGAATACGATTTTTCTAATAAATACGAGAGCATCTCGTTATCGTAAACTAATATACGTATATATACTGTTTTTCCCACTAACCCAATAGTTTTATCTCGTCTAATTTCTGCCTCATGTAACTTCCGATGCCCGATCACCCCTATGGGAAGGTTAACATAAAAACATTTGGTTTATTAAAACGCATGTATTGCGGTATGTATATATTTTCTCGTTGTAATACTTTTACAATTCGTAGAAAAAATTGGTAAAATGTTTGCTTAGGCACTCCGGTGTACAAATGGCACATTACATACGTAAAACAACAGTAACTTAAATTGCGCTAATTAAAATGACTAATAATGCGAGATACTCTAAGTACTAATATATATAATGTAACGTAGGGAATGCTATTTACAACGTGTTGCTCGCACGATTATACAATAGAATATTAAGTATATCGGGATCCCTATGTTCGATCTACGTTCTAGATCGATGACTAGGACGTGTTAATGTATAAACAAAACACATTCTCTAATGTAGAACTTTACAGTGGAAAGAAAAGAAATTGATTAACTACTTATATATATATGTGAATCTTTTATCATAGCCGTTGCTATTCGAGTTTCCGCGCTACCCTGTTTGCTTCGAAATCGTAGTCCTTAATCAACGAAAATTAATTTTTACACTAATTACAAGATTTATTACAATATATTCTTTTTTTTTTGTTCATATTTCGTCGAGTCGGGCAGCGCATGGAATAGCAATACGGGATTGGACTAGTTTACACTCGGATTGTTACCATCGGTCGGTAACGGATATAGAAAAGAAAAATTCTTATTTATTGTACAGTACGACCAACAGAGGGCCGCGCGACTGCATACGGCAGTCGAATTCCGTTTACTTCGAATCACAGACAATACGCGTTCTATTTGAAAGAAGAAAACGCGTTTAATGCATTACAATATAAACTATCGTCTTACAATTAGACGTACGTTTGCGGCCATTACGACGACACCCGAAATTACATTTACCTGTTTTTCGATCGATCGTTCCGACCAAAATCAATTAGGTAACAATTTGATGCTTCAATTAATTTGAACTTCTTCCCGGGTCGAATATTTCGTTTCTTCGATTATCTCGATTATCGTGGTTGAACGTTCAGTTCGAAACGATCGCAAAAGTAAGTACGCTGTGGTACATATACAATATTTATATATATTCTAATGAAATATTGTCAAACATATAAATATTTCTACCAAGTCTAATTAGAAATATGTATACAGTTTCAGTTATCAAACCGTTCCTTGATCGATTTCGCTGCCACCAATCGACATCCCGTCGACATTCTACGATCAGGTTAGTTTCAGCTGAAGCATCAAGGAATTTCTAGCTGCCTGGAAGAGCACGCGGAACTTTGGATTCGATCGACGCGAGTATGTAATACGTATTAAAGTTAGCATTCGTGTAATAGGCACTGGATTTCACTTCAGGTCAATAAATTAGTCCCTTAATAAAACGCGGCGTGTCTTTAAAAAGAAACCAAGAATCTGTCTACGCGAGATTAGCGTGTAAGGCACGATATTTAGGAATCGACGATTCACCGTTTCATCTTTACTATGACTATGTGCTAGATGGTCCCTAATTAGGAAGGTGTATGGAATAATGTTCGTCGCGAGATCGTTGCCGATCGCGGTTAACCGATTCATGAATGAATTCCTCGTCGCGATTGATTCTACGTTCGACTATAAAGTGGGTGGACGCTTCGAAGGCGTTATTCGGTAAAACACGAGAGAATTGGTAATTGTGCATAATAGGGGTACCCCCCACCGATTTCGACGAGCGGTCGCATCATGCTGACGCATACGCACAGCTCGGACGTGCACGTATAAGCAAATTTCAATGTAGTAGTAGCTGCAGTTTTTTCGCAAATATCTCAAAAACTAAGGCTGAGCGACGATTACATGTAAGGAAAAAGTTGTTCAGAATATTGAGTTTTACAACATATTCAAAAATCATCGAAATCGGTGGGGGGTACCCCTATTATGCACAATTACCAGAGAATTTCACACAGTTCTTGCTACTAAAAAGAAAAAAAGAAGAAAAAGACTTAAAAACGGATTTGTCTCGGTAGGAATGATACTAGTTGCTAGCAAATAACGACGTGTTGGTGTTTCTGCAAGACGATAGCGTACCTGTTCGTCTTCGCTTTCGGATAATTCGGTAGTAAGTACGTTCACGAGCAACGCAACGTTTCGTAAGAATATGGTAGTTTTTGGCGCGCTACGGAACTGCTTTTTATCTAAGCACGGTAATGCGGTTACCTGCGACGCGAGATCGGCGTAGCAGATCTCTACGCGATAGCCAGATTGAGAGTCATCGTCGCGGTCGGTCTGGAAAACGCGGAGGATCTCGTCGGATCGGAGAAATCGAAGCCGCTCGAGGAATTTTGATTCTCGTTGGTGAAACGACCGAGGTGCTCCGGATTCGGTGAGATCACGGACGTTCGGATCACCATTCGCGATACGCATTCTTGGTCCTTCGTTAGATCATCGGCGACGTTGCTGCACCGTTCGTCGGCCAGCGTTTTTATCCTGCAGGGTCGTTTCAATGACGGAGTCGCTGTCGCCGCTTCCGGTATCCTGGTGTGCCTGATGATCGCTGAGAACGCTGAAGACGAGCCTCTTTGGTCGCGGTTCAGGTCTAGTCGAGGAACTATCACGCTTGTAGGGGATGCCGTGACACAGGGGGTTGCCGCTGGCAGTCGGTTCAACGACGACGGCAACGGAGGACACGGTTTCACCGGGGATGCCATTTTCTGATCGTTCGCGTCCGTTCTCTCCGCGGATGATCGATGATGGGCACGCATACAGGATGATTCCTCGTGTTTATAGAGGTACGACTTCAAGGCGAACGCCTTGCCGCAACGGCCGCACACGTGCGGCTTGGTGTTCGAGTGCGTTTGGATGTGGGCCCTCAAGTTTGACTTGTCGGCGAACGCTTTGTTGCAGATCGTACACTTGAACGGCTTCTCGCCTGAAGCAGAAAATTATTATGAAACTTTGCTTTACGAATTATCGTATTAGGTCGTTCGGAAAGTAATTTCGTTCGAGTAAAGTCATATAACAGAAATCCTACGAGCATGGGATCTTTAAGTTACCTGAAGAATCACAGAAGATCATAGAACAAAATGTTATAAAATTAAATAGTAAAGAAATTGGAGGAAACCAAATGACTTTCCGAACGACCCAATATTTTATTTTGTTACGCATCATACTCTTACCTGTGTGCGTGCGTATGTGTCCCTGCAGCAACCACGGCCTCGAGAAGCATTTGCCGCAGTAATGACACTTGCACCCCTGATTGTGCGTCCTGACGTGCATACTGAACGCAGGCATGCTCACGTAGACCTTGTCGCAGTGTGGACATCTCCTCGCTTTCTTATCCCCGAGGGACCTGTGGGTTTGTCTGTGTCTGGCTAAATTCGAAGAAGTCGAATACTTCTTCCCGCAGTCCGGACATTCGTGATCCTCGTTATCTTCGGACTTGGACGACGTTTCCGTAGAGGTCGAGGTCGTTCTTCTGCTATGGGGTATGGTCGACGGTATCGACGGAGCCGAGTCCAACTCCGTTTTGTCCAGCAAGCCGTCCGACACCTTCAGACGTCGTTCCTCTTGCAAACGGTGAGAATGAGCCGACACGTGGATGCCCAAAACGGTGTTTCTTTCCGAGTGGCTTTGGAGAATTTCTCGCTCGGACTCGATCCTCTCGAAGAACAGCCTTGTTCTCTCCCCGAGCGTTTGCTCGTCGTCCACCGTCCTCCCGTGATCTTGATACTGTATCTCCTGTTGTTTCGATCGCGGTGCCATGATCCTGTCCGAAAATTGAGCGCACCTAGGCGAGGCCGGCTGCTGATAAATCACGTTGCTGGGGTGAATCAACGTGCCAGCGGCTGCGGCGAGGCTCACCTCGGCCAATTTCGTCAGATTGTACAGTTCTTCGGGGCATTCTGACGATGTTTCACTGCCGCACTCGCTCGCGCCGTCCGACGTCGGATGGTTCCCGCTGTAGTCGGCCAGTCTCACGCCTCTCTCGGGGCTGAAATCTGAACAAAGGACAGGGACTGTTAAACGCACGGTCGATCATCGTCTTGTTCTCGACTTTTTCTTTATGTCCAACGGGATTGTAATTTGTCAGAGGAATCGTAAGCGCCAGACTACTGTTGCGCGCTACAAAATTTAGAGACGATCAAATTGCGGCACGCGGAATCGTTTATCATCGTTAGCAAGGTTTCTACGGTTCGACCGCGGCTGGCGAACGGCCAGAAGATTCTCGTGATCGGACTCACGGAAATTCCAATTGATAATTCGATCTGGTTTAAACTGTTTCGCGGTACGCGTTCGAGGGAAACAGGTGACTTTGCTCCGTGGCCGTTGTCGAGTTATAAAAAAAGATTCTTGACGGATCGCTTGTTTATGGTACCGGGGCTATTTTACACGAAATACATAGGTTTTCCTGCACGAAACTAGTTCTCGGATACGCAGGGACTTTTTGGAACTTTCCCGTGTACGGGATTGAACGGTGTATCGGTACACCGTTCGGAGGAGCACCTTCGCGAGTCTACCGTCTGCTCTGTTTTTGGGGAGAACGGAAATAGAGTGCCTCGTCCTCTCTCTCTTCTTCTTCTTCTTGTCGTTCTTTCCCCCTCCGGCCGGACCCTCGTATTTTCTGCGTATTTCTGTGTACGCGCGCGTTCGCCACGAAAGCTTTGGAGGGGTTGACGGCATCGCGACGGTATGCGCCGCATGAGCGTCGCGTCGTGACGCATCTAGCGTCTCCTATTCTTAAAACCGCGCGTTGTGCCACCTTAATCACGAAGCAACGACCAGCGGCTGTTCTCTTGGCTCGGAGTTTTTGATCGAGGTCAACGAGATCGCGGACACCTCAACGGATCAGTCTCGCAAGCTCGCGTGCAAACTTCCGTACGTTTACCGTTTATGGTAGTTGCTGCGGAGACTTTCCAATCAGAAATACCCTGATTAGGTATACACAATGATAGATATCTATCCTACTTTTCAGAACACTCTCTCTCTCTCTCTCTCTTTGGTTTGCTAGCCCGACAAATGTCTTTCGACAATGTGACACGCGTAATAGGATTAACCAAGCTGATTCACGGATTAAAGATAAGCAGCCGCGAGAAAAGAAATAATGTGTCATTATGGGCAAGTTAATGGCTGTCAGTAATTCATGTCGGTGTTTGTTGACACTACAAGCTTGGGATGGAAGCTAACCTGTTTGGGGTAGGCCTGGCGGAGGCGAGAGCCTGGTCTTATTGCGCTCATTTGTGTCGT